>CM077192.1:8527126-9127126 GCA_039654105.1 Coreius guichenoti | reverse complement strand
GGTTGGGATGGTGTTCTTGGGGTTGTACTCATCCTTTTTCTTCCTCCAAACACGGCGAGTGGAGTTTAGACCAAAAAGCTCTATTTTTGTCTCATCAGACCACATGACCTTCTCCCATTCCTCCTCTGGATCATCCAGATGGTCAGTGGCAAACTTCAGATGGGTCTGGACATGCGCTGGCTTGAGCAGGGGGACCTTGCGTGCACTGCAGGATTTTAATCCATGACGGCGTAGTGTGTTACTAATGGTTTTCTTTGAGACTGTGGTCCCAGCTCTCTTCAGGTCATTGACCAGGTCCTGCCGTGTAGTTCTGGGCTGATCCCTCACCTTCCTCATGATCATTGATGCCCCACGAGGTGAGATCTTGCATGGTGCCCCAGACCGAGGGAGATTGACCGTCATCTTGAACTTCTTCCATTTTCTAATAATTGCGCCAACAGTTGTTGCCTTCTCACAAAGCTGCTTGCCTATTGTCCTGTAGCCCATCCCAGCCTTGTGCAGGTCTACAATTTTATCCCTGATGTCCTTACACAGCTCTCTGGTCTTGGCCATTGTGGAGAGGTTGGAGTCTGTTTGATTGAGTGTGTGGACAGGTGTCTTTTATACAGGTAACGAGTTCAAACAGGTGCAGTTAATACAGGTAATGAGTGGAGAACAGGAGGGCTTCTTAAAGAAAAACTAACAGGTCTGTGAGAGCCAGAATTCTTACTGGTTGGTAGGTGATCAAATACTTATGTCATGCAATAAAATGCAAATTAATTATTTAAAAATCATACAATGTGATTTTCTGGATTTTTGTTTTAGATTCCGTCACTCACAGTTGAAGTGTACCTATGATAAAAATTACAGACCTCTACATGCTTTGTAAGTAGGAAAACCTGCAAAATCGGCAGTGTATCAAATACTTGTTCTCCCCACTGTAAATAATATTATTTAATGCAAAGTTAATCCTACAAAAAACGGAAACACCCAGAGAAGGTGTCAAACCACCTCAACTGTGTAGGTTCACGTTGTGTTGAACTCTAGGATGTGGCTTTGGCTTCTGAAGAAGGGCGTAAGTGCTGTTGATCTGTTTGGGATTTTCTTCTCTGGAATATGTTGGCAACTCGATTTCAGAATACTAGAGAACAATAAAGAAAATGAGCCACATTATAAACACCTTCACTGCCCATGTGAACACATTTGGTTGATTTTGTTAAACATAGAGTTATTTTAGTTTACTGTTTTAAGATTGATGTTGTGCAGTCACTGCATGAGTCACCATTATTTCACAAAGAACAAGTTTCGAAAGATTTACAGCTATTAGAGAAACACTAGAATAACTTGACATATTAGCTGGAAAGTTTGGAAATATTTTCTTCTATAAACTAAAATGGCAAGTGAATCATATAGCAACGTAAGTCTTACCTGTGCGGCGTTAAAGTCCTCAAGGTGCTCTGGTTCAACATTCTGACGCTGTTGTCGGCTTTTTGTGGGCTTATTAAATTTGAGTATTAACAGACCTATAGTCATACATCATAAACAATACTTGAGTTAATTTCATAGAAACTCTTCATAAAAGATTTACTAAATTTAATTGAAATGACATTATAAATAAGTAGGCTTCATTTGAATATGTTTTTATAGGGTGAATTCAGGTTGATTGGTTTTTTCCAAGTCATCTCAATGGCAAAAAGTGTCCCAATCACCCTGAATTCACCCTACTACTTTTTTGTGTGCAGAAATCTCACCTATTATTGCAATAATCAGCACCACGTTCAATATGATGGATGTAACAGTCAGATTACTGTCAGTCTTGAGTGTTTTCTCACATTGTGGTTGTGGATTTTTGTTTTCTGTTTGATTGTGATCTTGGGCAGATTCTGTTAGATAGTTAAATAGAAGAATTGTATCAGTTTTGTGTTTTTAATGCCAAATATGATTAAGAACCTCTGATAGAGTTAAATGTAAGCACATATAATTAGTCTATTGCATGTAACAGATAATAATTTGTTTTTTTAGATGTTTTATAGTTACAAATATATACATACATTTGATATGTCAATTGTAATTGTGATTTAGAAATACTTACCCGTGATGTAAAGTCTGATACCGTCACTGAGCTGTAGAGATTGGCCTGTTTTTGCACAATAATATATTCCTAATTCATCAAGAGTTATGTTATGAATAAAGAAATGGCTCAACTTTCGTGATGAATATTTGTCTTTAAATCTTTCGTCATGTAAATGAGATGATGTAGATTCTGATGAGAAAGTTCGCAGAATCACCACTGGAGAATCTGGCAGTTTCAGGAAAAACCAATAAATCTCTTTTACACCAATCTGACAGTCTAAAGTAATGTTTTGCCCTAAATTCACTCGTTTATCTGTTAAACTCTCAGTAGTTTGACACACCAGCAGAACTGTAGAGATAAAACACATACAGTAAAACACATAATTCCTTCAACCTTGAAAACAATCCAATCTTGTGAAGATCACAGTGAAAGTACATTAAGTAACTTACAGAAGATTAAAAGCTTTGGTGTCCTCATTCTGTGGTTGTTGAGCTCATGTGCAGTAAGATGGTTAACTACGAATTTGAGCGGAAGTGCTACTGCACAGATACAGAAAAAAACTGAAAGGAAACCACCAGACACCACTGAAAAGAGGATGCAGAAGTTGAACTTGCACTGACCGGACTGTTTACTGCTATTGAACATGTCAGAGTGCATGAGATACATTAGACCAATCAGTTTCAGGTTTCAATAAGTTTTACATTTCATAAATAAGTGCTATATTATCACCTGAACTAAAAGAGAAAAATCACCTGAAAGTTAATCGCAGTGGTCCAAGACCTTAGGACTTTTGTCACACTTGAACCATGAATGCACACACACACACAAAAAAATGACTGGATGTGAGGAGTTTATGTGGTTGTAATGAAAAAAGTAACAAATACTTCTCTCACGGGTCAATTTGACCCCCTTAGGAATAAATGGAATGCGAGGAATGTTTTTGTACACATAGAAAAAACTAAAAATGCTCAAAATTAAAACTATAAATGATAAAACTTTACCATAAAATGATTTTATAATGTCTACATGTGTATCTGAATGCATACTGAAGAGAAAAACTAAAGAATTGACTTTAGGACCCATGCAGTGGAAGAGTGCATTTGCTCCTTATAGAGCTATAAGGCCATCTAGTAGCAAGAGTCATGAAATATCATGTTATATTATTTTTTTCCACAAGAGGTCGGCAGAGACACCCTAATTAACCCAATGTGAGATGTTTTGAACTTATCTGAGCTGGGTTATTATTGCATGTATTGGAGAGTTATTTTGAATTTAAGTTGAAAGAATGTGAGGAACGTGCTTAAATGATATTATTTATTGATAAAATCTAGTAATTTAAAGGTAAATAAAATAAAAAATAATTTTAAAAACTCTCCGAAAAACTGCATTAAAAAATAGAAAACAATATCCTAAAAATGAAATGATATAAGCTTTCTGGACAAAAAAAAAAAAGTATAATTTTAGGGCTTCCGGTCATTGTGACCCGCGAGGGAATGATTTGTTACAGGATGTGAGGGAAGGATGAAGGTTAAAGTTGCAATGTAACAGCTAGGAGTTGCAATAGTCATTTCTTCCCCTATTGTAACATAAATCCAAAGGTGCGTTCCATTCGACCGTAAATTAGGGTTGCCAACCGTTCCGTATAATACGGAATCGTCCCGTATTTAAGGCATCAATGAAGCGTTCCATATGAAAGTCATACGGAACGCAGTTTGTGCCGTATATTCAGAAATACGCTCTAAATTGAGAATTAATCATTCCTTTGAGAAAAATCATTGTTTGATTTGTGAACATAGCCGTCGGCGGAAGGCTTTAAGACCCAGCAGAATCCTATGCCGGTGCCGGCTGGTCGCTCCCGCTTCACAGCGAGTTGCTCGCGCTAACAATCCCTTTCACTGTTCGCAATTTGATTTCGGCAAATCAGTTTGGGCGGATGCAAACAACGTGATTATTGTTCATGAGTCCAACATTCAGCCATGCAAGAAAACATGCACTCTCCCTGAGGGAAGTCGTCTTTCATTATTGTAAGTTAATGTTGTTAAATAGAGAAAAAAACTAACCTCATTATTGAAACACAAAATAACCAATAAAGTCTCAAGCACCAAAAGCAATCCTCTAAGTTCTCTTTAATTGAAAAATATGCATTTTCATTTATTCATACATGGTTGCAACAACATTTAGTTCAAAATTTTAAGTGCCATTGTTTAAAAAAATGTTTTATTGGCTGAAATTTCAAAGACGTTCAGTTATTATGCTTTCAAATTTTATGCCATCTATGTATCTTCCTGACAAAAAACTTTTAATATTATCATTTTGAATAGAGGTTGATGATATTTAATATCCCTTGGTGTAGAAAATAAATATTCAATAATTTGAGCATGGAGCCACATTATATCTATGGGACTGAACCATATAGGGCCTTTAAAATTAAGGTTACAAAAGAAAAGTTTATTAAGAATGAGAATATAGAAGGATATTGAGATATATTTAATACTTTTAGAGTTACAGGCACAATATGGGAAAAATAGTATTGATGGCACTCAGACAGGAATGTTCAATTGTGTTGATAGAAAAAAAACGAGATACATTTCTAGTTTCAACATTATTTGTTCAAATGGAGCCACCATCCCTATATCTCTGGAAATGATTGGGCCTTAAAAATTAAGAAAGCAAAAGTAAAAAGTGTTTTAAGAATTAGAATCTAAAAGGATATTAAGGTATCTTCAAAATGAGTTACAGGCGTGCAAACTTTGATCAAAAAACACAAGAAGTGCTTTTTCCCATTTTTGAACTGTCACCGTTGGCATATAATGCAACAAAGATTTCTAAAGTCAACAGATTTACCTAACAGACCTGCCAATCTCTGTGTAAAAATAAAATAATGATGCTGCCATCTTTCTAAAGCCATTTTTACACCCCTGTGAAAATTGTCATTCTGTCATTCATGCAAAATATTGAATTACTCAGTAAATATACATCCATCACATATAATATTTTGTCTTTTTTCTTCATTTATGTTTGTCTTTCTTCAGAAACAAAATTAACAAAATCAAAAATTTGAACCGGGAAAGTTTCTGAAATTTGGTTGATTTTGACATGGAATGACCCAAATGTGTTTGTCTGAGAACCTTTTATACACATACTTAACTACAGATACTAAAATGACATACACTGTGTGGTACAGTACAAATATTTTGAGTGTCCCTTATTTTCCTATAAAGAACCACGATTGTCCCTTATTTTCTTTTCCAGAAGTTGGCATCCCTACCGTAAGTGGACTGTGAAGTGGACCTCACAGGGTATTCCGCCATTTTAAGTGAGATTCCAATCCAAAGGGAGCGAACATGTTCAGTTCGAAGGGTACTGCGAACGGCGTAGGGAAGAAGGAAACATTGATACATCACTTCACATGAAGTGGAGAGTGAAAATCACCCAACTGTCATTGTGCGTCGCATCTCCAGTCTGAACTAACGATGGAGCAGAGCCGTTGGAAGAGTTTTTAAACAGCTCTGCTATGGAGGAGTTTACGTATGCATTTGAATATTCATAGTTATTATACAAACTAGAGTATTAATTAATGGTTATTATGGCAATAACTGTTACATTCGCATATTATGTTTTATGAATATGTAAACGAATTAAAAGTGTTGAGAAGCAGTTGAGTTTTTTATATTTTACTTTATTTACCTCAGGAATGTTTACTATGCAGCTGCACGTGGGAAAGAAAGCGCACGAGATGAGACCGCTACAAAGACCATTGATTAAGGACACATTTATACATAGTTAACCAAATCAAAATGTATTTTCATATTGAATGACAGGTGCAGCTTCAAATCTGTTCGTAGTCAATTAAATATACAGGTATATGTAAACTAATAGACAATGTTTTGATTATATTTTTTAGATGGCCTACATACTGTGTGTTTTGTAAATGTATATGCTTATTATATGGTTTTAAATGTGAAAGTAAATTACAATATTAATTTATGTTATATCATAATCCGCGCGACCCCGTCATTGTCTTTCTTTGATGACGTTGCAGGGCGTTCCAAATGAGCGCTTATTGTCAGCGAAGTCCACTTCAGCTGATGGGAGTAGGGAGCAGTGAACACTGCGTAGGGACACTGTCGAATGGAACACACCTCAAGTGAAACGGCTTCTAGAACATGTAAAAATGTAGGCAGCGTCAGCTGCGTCGCTTCACTGCCATTCACAAATCCTCTCCTGTGGCCTCATGGGATAGTAAAGCGTCCATCAAATGCACACTTCAGAATCTCGCTGGAAGAAGTAGGTCATCTTTTTGCCTCCTCTTTTATGAGTAGCTATACTGTGAATTTGGACATACTTCTTTCGTCACATACTGTTTTTCCACCTATATAGAGTAGGGAAATATGCAATTTCAGATGCAGCCAAGATGTAGGAGGGATGAAAAGTTATTTTGATTAAAGATTAAGAGGGAACATTAATTAAAAAAATTTGATTAAAAAAATTTATATAAAAAATTGACATAAAGCCCAACGTAGGCTATACTTTTTTTTTACACGTAAGCGAGAGTACGCGCACAGCGAACGCATGCACAGTTTTGAGCAATCTCTCCACGAGTTAGCCTACAACACATGTTAATACTGCAAAAAAAAAAATGTGCATGTGCGACCTGCGCGTACAAAGTACGCTGTCGCTGATTCTCGCGTACGCGTAAAAAGTGAAGTATACTTTGGCCTTAATGGTGACTTTATTGTTTTCTATTATTTATACAGCCCCTGGAACATGGAAACGATAACAATAATTCTGTAATTGTAAATGAAACAATTAATTATTATTATTAATTATAAATTCTAATTATTAATAATCACTCAAAGTACAAGGTGACACATATTATAACAGGAATAGCCAGGAATAGCCTACAAAAGTTAACCGTTCAGTTTCATTATATGAAAAAAATATGCAGAGAAAATTAATGGTGACTGAGACTGTCACTTACTGCTTTTGTGTTGAACGGAAGAAATGTATACGGTTTGTAACACAAGAGTATATGAATGATTACATTTTTTTAGGTGAACTAATCCTTTAATATTTTGCCTATAATACATTTTGATCTGAGGCCACTAGCTACTGTTGGAAACTCAGAAGGGAAGACCAGGAGACTTGGATGTATCTTCAGCTGGATTCTTTATTGAGAACACGTGCTGTCGGTAGCTGCAGTCATCAAATCTAACTTAAACAGTAAGACTGTAGGTTATATACATTTTGGTGGGGGGGGGGGGGATTACACAGCAAATGGGTGACGACCTTAAACAAAGCATGCAAATTAATTATCCAGGTAAAGAGACCTGCCCCAGACTCCAATCCTAATCCAATCAGCATAACGATTAAAAAATCAGCATAATGATTCAAAAATGGGACAGGGGCTCCAAGAGCCATTAAAGGCAAAAGGTGGCTCAATTGACTTACAATAAAGAGAACAGGAACTGGTAGAAATACCTTGCTGGAAACTTTGCATATAATCTTTACCCCTAAATGCTAAATGCAACGTACTTTCCTTAGTTTTAAACAGATTCTTAAATTTGTAATCCCACAGTCCCCCCTTTGAGAGTTCTAATAACTCTCACATAATACAAATTTAAATTTTCATAAATTCATTCTGTAGCTTATGTTTGTTAGCATAAGCCCCATCTTCTAGTCATGTAATTTGAAAAAGTTACAGGCACATATCACTTGCTCTGTGTTGATTGTCTGTAGTGACGAATGGCATGCTGACACAGAAACAAACATGCCGCTAAGGTCCGTGTAGTTCTTACGGGTAATAGTCTTTTCTGGTTGGAACAGTCCTTTCCTCGTGAGTCATTTGTTGAATGAAACACTTGATACTGTGGACGCATAGATAGTACACCAGTAGGAAAATCAACAGCAGAATTGCTATTTCCTTGATCCATAGCCAGGGTTTACCTAACAGGTTTCCGAACCATGAAGAATTATCTTCAGTCATCTGATGTCATTTTGCTGAAAGATCAAGAATGTCTTGTTGGATTTTGTTCAAGTTCTCTGTTGGATCTATTAACCCGGTACAGCACTCAGGTCCGATAATGGTGCATGCTCCTCCTTGCGTTGCAAGAATGTAATCCAAGGCCACTCTGTTCTGTAAAATCATTATTTTGTGCGAAGCGAGAGTGTCCGTGATGTTACCCAGGGCCAAAGCCGTATCATTGGCCAGTTTCTGTACAGAATTCGATAAGCTTCTGACTTGATCAAGGGCCTGCATGACACCATAAAATGGATTAATGCTCCAAGAGTTCTTGACCACCATGTTTGTGCACAAGTGAGTCCTGGAATGCAGCCATCTTCTTTGTTTGTGGTAGGAGCTGAATTGTGTAGATGTGGAGAGCTTGGGGTGGAGTATGTATTTTCTCTGATAGCCGGTAAAACATAAACCAGGGTGCACCTGCCGTTGAATTGGCTGGGTAGGATGTTGTAGACAAGTTCCGCATAATCAAAAGGTGCCAGTCGGTGGAGGAATCATACACCACTGATTTATTGCGAAGAGTTTCTGGAGAGATGGTGTTCTGTGGAGACACCCTTCTAAGTCCTTTTCCTCTCTCCCTGCTGATGGAGTAATGTCCACATGGGATTCTGTTCTCATTTCGGCCACAAGGTTGCAACGTTCACAAGGAATTTCACCCAATGGAGTCAAGGCTGGAGCATAATTTTCCACGCACCAAGGAAAAGGAATTGGCAAGAGTAGATCTGTCATGATGGGATGGTAATCCAGGAATGCAACACAGAGAAGCTGGAGGGGTTGTGATGTTGTGACATGTACTCTTGTTGTATATTCCACTGGTATGAACTTCGAATAAGGTACATGTGTCACAGTTGGAGATGGGGTGTGCCACCCATGGGATTCCTGCTCCTACTGAAGGTGGGAGTGGCATGTAAAAATGTGGGTGTAAACGTTCTTTCCAGCAAACAAGGCGTTTCTTGACATATTCATCAGCTCTAAGAATATGTTGTTTCTGGAGTCTACACTTTGTGCGATGTCCATGATGATTACTAGTACGGCAATCTTGATCATATTGATGGATGACTGAATTTCCCGTATGTGATTCTCTGCGTTGTGTATTTTATTTTATTTTTTCGTGACAGTTGGCTCGGTAGTGGGTCTAGTTGTCCTTTAGAGGTTGTAGCTTCATACGCAGGTGAGGAGGTCGGTGCGTATGGGTCTGGGGACAGCCATCAAGTGGTATCTGCACAGAGTAAGAAAGAAAACAAAAGACAACAGAGCAGTATTTGTTCTAAAAGACTGCAAACATTAGGGTTGTATCCTCTGTTCAATCTGAGTCTGCTATTGTTGTTCCTTCTTTCCCTATTTCTTAATTCCTGCGACCCCTAAAGAACAGTAAGGTAAGGATGGACTACTGGGTGGGCCTATGAGGGAATCTTCACCACAGGATTGGCCCCCGAAGCCTGTTGCATTCGGTTCTTTCCTGGGCTCCTCACTGGTCTATCCTATCCCTGTAGGCGGGGGAACAACTTTACAGTGTGACACATGAGTCCAGGTTTTCCTTCCCTGACACAACAATGCAAATGCTGTAATCAACATCACTTGATGTGGTCTGTGCCACTTAGGCTCTAACGGCTTGTTTCTGAATGACTTTATCATCACCCACTGACCTGGGATGATTGTGTGTCCACCTTCTGGTGGCATCTGCCAACACGACTCAACTCTCTCTCTGGCACTCTGTACTGCCTTTGTGAGGTTTTCACAGTAAGTGATCAGGGCATCTGAAGCAATGTGTACATCAGCATTTCTAAGATCAATCACACCTGGCATCTGCATTGGGCGTCCTGTAATAATCTCATGAGGGCTCAGTCCTACTGATCTGTTAGGTGATGCTCTCATACTACACAGTACTGCTGGCAGCGCCTCAACCCATGATACTCCTTCCTGATGCATTTTGCTTAGCCTGGTTTTGATTGTTCTGTTCGCTCGTTCAACCTGTCCTGATGCTTGTGGCCTGTAGGGGCAGTGAAGATTCCACTTAATTTTCAACATTTTAGACACTTCCTTGACTACCTGTCCTGTGAAGTGTGTACCTTGATCAATAGAATCTGGTAATCCCCATCTGGGAATGAAATCAGTGACAAGACATTTAGCAGTATGTGCAGCTGTAGCACGCCCTGTTGGATAAGCTTCTATCCATCTCGAGAACTTGACTATTACTACCAAAACGTCAGTCTTTCCCTTACAAGGAGGCAACGATATGTAATCAATTTGCAGGTGACGAAATGGTCCTGGTGGAGCTGGGGTATGTGTTGCTGCTGTAGTTGCTGCTGGCACATCATTATTTTTCTGACATGTAACACATCTCTTGACTGTTTTGGTGGCTACATTTCTGAATTTTGGATTCCACCATTGATTTGAGAACCTGTGATTCATTGTTGCTGGGCCACTGTGACCCAAATTGTGTATTATGGCGGAACTACTTCAGGGTTGTAGGCGGGCTGAGAAGGAACAGAATTATGCATAGTATTTCTTTTACTATCTTGCAACTTCTTCCTATACTCTTTCTGCCAGTGACCTGATTTTTCACAGTAGTTGCATTTGCCTTCTCTCTTAGGCCATCTGTTATCTCGATTCCTTGTGCTAAATGTAGCTGCTGCTAGTCTCACTTTTGCCTTAACATCTCTTTCCCATGTAACTAACCTTTCTAGGTTACTTCTGAGGGTTTTGTTAGACCAAGTTAGAGCTAGGAATGGCAATGCTTTTCTGTACTCGGCTAAAAGGCCATCTGACCAGATGCGGACTAAGTCCCTTGTCATCTAGAACACATTCAGAATCATCAACTATTCCACTGTAAGTTACAGCTAACTGACAAAACCTTTCAGTGTATTTACTCACAGTTTCTTCTTTCCTTTGCACACAGTTAGTGATTCTGGACCAGTCTATTTTGGGTCCCATGATATTCTTTAGAATTTTCAAAACACCTTCTCTCATATCGCCTTTACTAACATGTTGTAGTTCAGAAGTAACAGCAGACTCAAAACTGTTGAATTCAGCTGTGTGACTTCTGTTAACGACATGTCGTAGAGACGCATTTTGCTTATCAATGCCATTCTAAATTCAGAAAAATGTGTGCGTGCTGAGGGAAAGCTCTGGGATAATCTTTCTATATCTTTAGGTCCTAGCACTTTGGCAACAGTTTGTACTTGGACAACAGAAGAGTTAAGAGGAACACTTTCAATTCCCTCAATTCCCTGAGATCTTCTCCTAGCGCCACATACCTTCACTGAATCTACAGGCACATCAGTTACTGATTGGATGGCTACATCTGTTTCAAAGAAAGCTTGTAAGTCAGGATAAGTGTTATCAGGCTGACTAACTTCATTCACATCAGTTTTCTCTGCAGCTTTGTTGCAGTTCAATTTCTCAGTCAAAGATGATACTCTAGCACAGAGCTCTTTGTTCTGTTTCTCTAGCTCTGAGATACGCTGAGACTGTTGTCTAGCTAGAGCTAAACCAAATTCTCTGTGGCAGCAGATAATGCCTTTCACATTGTTCTTGCGAATACATGCTCCTAATACCTTTTTACACTCATCTACTGACCAAGTCTTGTCTGGATGGATCTCATATTTCTGAGTTAGTTCTTGTCTAACTTTCTCAGTGACTATTAGATTCATTTGGACTCCTAACTGTGATTTGAATTCACCATCTGACCACAAAGGACTCGCAAGACCACCTTTTTCAGTTGTGGGGATCAGTCTAGCATTCTTTCTAAACATTTTTGTGAGTTTCTTTGTTACCACACAATCAAAACACTAAAACTCTCTGATCAACAGAGGGTATACTTGTTAACACAGATCAACTATTGTTAACCTTCCTTGGCAAAACAGAGGACAACACAAATATTAGCATAGATGCTAATCTTCCCTGCCTGGAAACAGAGGCTAAACAACTATTAGCTTGTGATGCTAATCTTCCCTGCCTGAAAACAGAGGATAAAACAATTCTTCCCTGCCGAAAAACAGAGGTTAAGCAACTATTAGCTCGTGATGCTAATCTTCCCTGCCTGAAAACAGAGGACAACTTTCATCTCTAAAAGAACATTTTTTTTAGAGGATACAGTGCATCCGGAAAGTATTCACAGCGTTTCACTTTTTCCACATTTTGTTATGTTACAGCCTTATTCCAAAATGGATTAAATTCATAATTTTTTTCCTCAATTCTACAAACAATACCCCATAATGACAACATGAAAAAAGTCTTTTTTTTATTAAAAATTTATTAAAAATAAAAAACGAAAGGAAAAAAAAAAAAATCACATGTACATAAGTATTCACAGCCTTTGCTTAATACTTTGTTGAAGCACCTTTGGTACCAATTACTGCCTCAATTCTTTTTGAATATGATGCTACTAGCTTGGCACACCTATTTTTGGGCAGTTTCTCCCATTCTTCTTTGCAGGACCTCTCAAGCTCCATCAGGTTGAATGGGGAGCGTCAGTGCACAGCCATTTTCAGATCTCTCCAGAGATGTTCAATCGGGTTCAAGTCTGGGCTCTGGCTGGGCCACTCAAGGACATTCACAGAGTTGTCCCGTAGCCACTCCTTTGTTATCTTGGCTGTGTGCTTAGTGTCATTGTCCTGTTGGAAGATGAACCTTCGCCCCAGTCTGAGGTCCAGAGCGCTCTGGAGCAGGTTTTCATCAAGGATGTCTCTGTACATTGCTGCATTCTTCTGTCCCTTGATCCTGACTAGTCTCCCAGTTCCTGCCGCTGAAAAACATCCCCACAGCATGATGCTGCCACCACCATGCTTCACTGTAGGGATGGTATTGGCCAAGTGATGAGCGGTGCCTGGTTTCCTCCAGACATGACGCTTGCCATTTAGGCCAAAGAGTTCAATCTTTGTTTCATCAGACCAGAGAATTTTGTTTCCTAGAGAGTCCTTCAGGTGCCTTTTGGCAAAATCCAGGCGGGCTGTCATGTGCCGTCTGGCCACTCTACCATACAGGCCTGATTGGTGGAGTGCTGCAGAGATGGTTGTTCTTCTGGAAGATTCTTCTCGCTCCACAGAGAAGTGCTGGAGCTCTATCAGAGGGACCATCGGGTTCTTGGTCACCTCCCTGACTAAGGCCCTTCTCCCCCGATCGCTCAGTTTGGCTGGGCGGCCAGCTCTAGGAAGAGTCCTGGTGGTTCCAAACTTCTTCCATTTACGGATGATGGAGGCCACTGTGCTCATTGGGACCTTCAATGCTGCAGAAATTTTTCTGTACCCTTCCCCAGATCTGTGCCTCGATACAATCCTGTCTCGGAGGTCAAAAGACAATTCCTTGGACTTCATGGCTTGGTTTGTGTTCTGACATGCACTGTTAACTGTGGGACCTTATATAGACAAGTGTGTGCCTTTCCAAATCATGTCCAATCAACTGAATTTACCACAGGTGGACTCCAATCGAGTTGTAGAAACATCTCAAGGATGATCAGTGGAAACAGGATGCACCTGAGCTCAATTTTGAGTGTCATGGCAAAGGCTGTGAATACTTATGTACATGTGATTTTTTTCGTTTTTTATTTTTAATAAATATAAATAAACTTCTTTCACGTTGTCATTATGGGGTATTGTTTGTAGAATTGAATAAAAAAAATTAATTTAATCCATTTTGGAATAAGGCTGTAACATAACAAAATGTGGAAAAAGTGAAACGCTGTGAATACTTTCCGGATGCACTGTAACTTAGTTAACCAAACCCTACAGCTGTCTGTTAACTCTTCTCTGATGGCGCAGAGGATAACAAATTTGTACTGGTCTTAAAGGTTCTTTTGGATAGAGTGGCACTCACCAACCCTTGGTTGTACAGAACGTAGTCAGATCTTTGTTGAGTTTGAAGTTTCAATCTGGATTCAGGTAAGAAGCTCTATCCGGGTCACGGCACCAAAACTGTTGGAAACTCAGAAGTGAAGACCAAGAGACTTGGATGTATCTTCAGCAGGATTCTTTATTGAGAACACGTGCTGTTTGGTCGCTGTAGTCATCAAGTCTAACTTAAACAGTAAGACTGTAGGTTATATACAGTTTAGGGGGAGGGATTACACAGCAAATGGGTGACGACCTTAAACAAAGCATGCAAATTAATTATCCAGGTAAAGAGACCTGCCCCAGACTCCAATCCTAATCCAATCATCATAACGATTCAAAAATCAGCATAACGATTCAAAAATGGGACAGGGGCTCCAAGAGCCATTAAAGGCAAAAGGTGAGAATCTCAGTAATCTGGCTCAATTGATTTACAGTAAAGAGAACAGGAACTGGTAGAAATACCTTGCATAACAGAATAATTCATCTGATGTCATCATCTTTACCCCTAAATGCTAAATGCAACGTACTTTCCTTAGTTTTAAACATATTCTTAAATTTGTAATCCCACACTACATACTTATTTGGGTTTGCTTTTTGCCATCATTGTGAGTTCACATAAAAGAATCAAAAAACACTTATTGGACAGAATATTTTTTTTTATTTTTATAATTTACTTATCAAGGCAAGAACAAAGAGAAGCAAAATTACCAATTTTGCATTACATTCATGTTTAAGTAAACAATCTATAGCACCAGTCAACATAAAACAAACAACAATCAAGCTAACAATATTTAATCATTATTTAGCCGAATATATTTCTGTTAGACTGTATGAGAGGATTCACTCTTGATCCTGTTTGTCTAGTTTGGCTCCAGAAGTGTTGTTGGTCGAGCGGGACAGACGAAACTCTACTTCAGAAAACTACAGAATTATTTAAAAAAAATTATTATTAATAATAATAATAATAATAATAATTAGCTGCTAATGTCCATGTAGAATTTTGTTTTTCAATGATTAAGAAAGCAGAATAAGAGCTGTGTTTTACCTCTTCACCATTTGTGCTGTAAAGCTGCTCCAGTTCCTCATCTTGACATTGTTGGTGTCTTTTCTTACACGCTTGAAGTTTGATCTGCAATAGGCCTAAAATACCACCAACATTTCTGATTAAACATTATAAAATTCATCACTAAAGGAATAAAGCATGAAGGATTTAAAAGAAAGATATTTTATTTGATACATATAGAACCCTGAATTCTCACCTATTATTGCCAAAAACATCACAATGTTCGGAATGAAGTACAAAATCATTGGCGCTTGCGTTGTATTCGGGCATTTTGAGTTATTGTTCACTTCTGTCTGATTCTGATTCTCGAGCAGATTCTGTTAAGAACAGAAAATACAAGAGTTTTGAGTTTAGAAACATCAAACATGCATCAATATTACACAGACCTGATGGAAATAAAGGTTAAAATACAAATTTGCTACATTATGAGCATGAATTGATATCATTTATTGATATAACAACAGATCAAACCGGTTTGTTCAGATAATTTTATACACACTTACCCGTGATGTAAAGTCTGATACCGTCACTGAGCTGTAGAGATTGGCCTGTTTTTGCACAATAATATATTCCTAATTCATCAAGAGTTATGTTAATTATAAATAACCGGCTCAAAGTTAGTGATGAACATTTGTCTTTGAATCTTTCATCATATAATTGTGGTATTGTGTAAATGAGATGATGTAGATCCTGATGTGAAAGTTCGCAGAATCACCACTAGAGAATCTGGCAGTTTCAGGAAAACCCAATGAATCTCTTTTACGTCAATCTGACAGTCTAAAGTCACATTTTGCCCTAAATTCACTCGTTTATCTGTTAAACTCTCAGTACTTTGACACACCAGCAGAACTGTGAAGAAACAGACAATCATTCAGATTATTCTTTAAAAGTTAACATTGTAAACAAATGCACCGCTATAAAACTATCCAATCATGACAAAATTAAAAAAACATAAAAATTGAGTGACTTAGACTTACCGAAGAGTAAAAGCTGCACCGTCCTCATTCTGTACTTGTTTAATTTCTGTGCAGTAAAATATTTTACTATGAATCTGAGCAGAAGAGCTACTGCAGAATAAAAATAGGACACCAGCAAACACTCTTAATAGTGATGAAGTGGATCAGAGATGAAGACAAAGATATCAGAGGCCAATGAGTTGATGTGTGATGTACACGTACTTAACATATGACCCAGACCACAGCTGTGAGAAAACACACACTCAGAACGGATGAATGCAGTGAGACAATGAAGAAACTATAAACACCAGAAGACTCACTACAGCACTCAACATTAAGTCATGTTTTATTTGTCAAATGTGCAACACTGCTTATTACTAAGGCCTGTTTATTGACACTGAAATATGTTAATAAACCCAAGTGTTTATTGTCTGGAAGGATATTTTTTTAATGACGCTACAAGTTCGATTAAACCATGAAAATATGAGGACAATATTTTACATTTTTTAAATATTGTAATTATGAGGGAAGAACAAAACACTAAACTTGGTTAAGGTATTTATCTGACAATATTTTACTATGCAAGCTACAATGTATGGAAAAAAACAAAAAGCTTACAGAAACATACATTGACTACAACATAATCAGTTATTAATATATCATTGGTTCTCTCTTGTTTTTGCATGTGTTCAAAATTTCTTTTAATGATAGCCTGGCCAAAATTGATGTTCACACAATTGCGCATGTTTCATTGCGTCATCATCACAAATAAAACAATTGACTCCAGGCACAATTACGCAATATAAATCTTTAAAATGTTTAATAATATTTGAATAAATGGTGAAGATGTCAATTTTCTTAGTCTGGGCATCACGTTTGGCCACTACTCTATATTGCTTTTTGCCATTTTACATCAATGTTTATATAAAAACCCAAAGTCAAAAGAATGAAGCCACTCAAAGATACATATAGAACTTGTATTAATATTTAATTTATAAGCAATGATCAAGACAAATGCAAAGAAAGGCTGTGCTGAAAAAATATTGAGAATTTTGCATTATATATGTTTATGAAACAAACATCAGTCAATCTTAAACAAACAACAGTCAACAAGCTAACAATATTTTACTCTTATTATTTAGCAGAATATGTGAACTAATACTTTAATGTATACTCATGTATTTATAACAATAAAATATTACTGAAAATAAAAATGTTACCAATACTTTTCTGTGGCCAATAACACTTAAATGAAGCAAAGGCTACAGCCCTGTACTGTAGTAGGCCTATATTTGGCTTTGCTTTTTGCCACTTTCTGTCATTGCGAGTTCACATAAAAACACTGAAAAATCAAAAACAACTTATTACAGAAATTTAATTCTTAAGAGTTTACATATCTTTTGCATTACATTCATGTTTAAGTAAACAATCTATAACATCAATCAACCTAAAACAAACAACAATCAAGCTAACAAATATATATATATATATATATATATATATATATATATATATATATATTTCTGTTAGACTGTATGAGAGGATTCACTTTTGATCATGTTTGTCTAGGTTTTTTTCCCAAAAGTGTTGTTGGTCGGGTGGGACAGATGAAACTCCACTTTAGAAAACTACAGAATTATTTAAAAAAAAAATAATAATAATAATTAGCTGCTAATGTCCATGTAGAATTTTGTCTTTCAATGATTAAGAAAGCAGAATAAGAGCTGTGTTTTACCTCTTCACCATTTGTGCTGTAAAGCTGCTCCAGTTCCTCATCTTGACATTGTTGATGTCTTTTCTTACACGCTTGAAGTTTGATCTGCAGTAGGCCTAAAATACCACCAACATTTCTGATTAAACATTATAAAATTCATCACTAAATGAATGTAACGCATAGCATCTCAAAGAAAGATATTTTATATTATATATTATTTTATTTGATACACAGAACCCTGAATTCTCACCTATTATTGCCAAAAACATCACAATATTCAGTATGACGTATAAAGCTATCAGAGCTTGCAGTGTTTTTGGACTTTGCGAGATATTGTTCCCTTCTGTCTGATTCTGGTTCTGCTGGTTCTGATTCTGCTCTGATTCTCGAGCAGATTCTGTTACAAGAGTTTTGAGTTTAGAAACCTCAAACATGCATCAATATTACACAGACCTGATGGAAGTAAAGGTTAAAATACAAATTTGATACATTATGTGCATGAATTTAGATCATTTATTGATATAACAACAGATCAAACCGGTTTGTTAAGATCATTTTTATACACACTTACCCGTGATGTAAAGTCTGATACCGTCACTGAGCTGTAGAGATTGGCCTGTTTTTGCACAATAATATATTCCTAATTCATCAAGAGTTATGTTATGAATAAAGAAATGGCTCAACTTTCGTGATGAATATTTGTCTTTAAATCTTTCGTCATATAAATGAGATGATGTAGATTCTGATGAGAAAGTTCGCAGAATCACCACTGGAGAATCTGGCAGTTTCAGGAAAACCCAATGAATCTGTTTTACGTCAATCTGACAGGCTAAAGTAATGTTTTGCCCTAAATTCACAAGTTTATCTGTTAAACTCTCAGTAGTTTGACACACCAGCAGAACTGTAAAGAATACAGATCATTCAGGTTATTTTTTTGTTAGATGACAATAAAAGAAGATCACAATAAAATCATGCATGAATTTAAACTTACAAAAGAGTAAAAGCTGCGGCGTCCTCATTCTGTGGCTGTTTAAGTCACTGTGAGATGGTTAACTTAACTACGAATCTCAGAGGAAGTGCTGCAGAAAATAAGAAGAGGAAGAAAACCACCAGACTTCCTTCAATAGAGAATGTAGTCAAACATATTCAGACTGATTTAAGAAATACTACAGTATTAGTTTTCAAGCAGGTCACAAGATAATGTGTATGTTTTGTACTTAGACTTACTGAAGAGTAAAAGCTGTGGCATCCTCATTCTGTACTTGTTTAATTTCTATGCAGTAAAATATTTTACTATGAATCAGAAGTGCTACTGCAGAATATGAATAGGACACCAGCAAACACTCTTAATAGTGATGAAGTGGATCAGAAGACAAAGATAGAAAAGGCAGGCGCTGATGTTTTTTACACACAAACTAAACATATGACCCAGACCAGAGCTGAAGCGATTAACCCACAGCGGTGAGAAAACACACACTCAGAACGGATGAATGCAGACACACAATCAAGATACGATAAACACACCAGAAGACTCACTACAGCACTCAACATTACACAAGTCAAGTTTTATTTGTCAAAAGTGCAACACGGCTTACAGTAGAAGGCCTATTTATTGACACTGAAATATGTCAATAAAATCAACACAGAAACGTACAACATACACTTTTGAATGATTTATATTGCTTTACATTACATACATGTTTAGGTGACAAACAATCAGAGGTGTCAAAAGTATTCACATTCATTACTCAAGTATAGATACTAGGGTTTAAAAAGACTTCTGTAGAAGTTTAAGTATCAACTCAAGCTGTACTATTTACCAAAAACTGCTGCAAATAACTGTATAGTGAAGCTGTTGTCTATCCGCTTAAGCCATTCAAATGTATTGACAGCGCTGGTTTGTTTGAGAGCTCCATGAACCACGTGACCGCGCGCCCGCGCGCCGCCGGGAGATGAAAGCATGTCGCAACTCTGTTTTTCAACGGCTCTGACTTTAACTGTTATGCCACGTCGCACCCGTGGGGGATGTGGGTCACCCACACTTTTCCCGTTGAGAGGGTTCAACACCCGCACTTTTTCCTGCAGTTTTTTCCGCAGTTTTGCACAAACGCCTTACAGCAGCCGCTCCTCCGTTTCTCTGGCCGCTCTGTGTCTGCGCTCGCTGCGGCTGCCTCCTCTCCCCTCCCTCTCAAACATGACACCGGCTTTGAGTGTGACCGGCTGATGATTGGCTCTCCCGGGTATGGAGTCAGAATAGTATCATTAATCATTAATAATTCACGCAAAAAACACAATGCACACATGTGTAGCCAATTTCACATGCATGAAACCAAATTCACGTGCACAAAAAACAATTAATGTGCGCAAAATAAAATTATATATTCATAAAATACATTTCACAAATGCAAAACACAATTCGTAGATTTACAACTGTGCACAAAAAAGTTCATCCTTGAATGTGAATGTGCAAATCGTCATTCACGTGTGAACTGCCTTGGATTTGTGTGCGTGTATTTTTGAGACTTTCCCACCCGGAGCAGGCGTACTTTTTAGCCAATCAGATTTAGGCTTATCAATCGGCCAATCATAATCGCGTGAGGGCGGGCCCACCTGGTGTTACGTCATCACCTTTCGACCACAGTTCAAGTCATGACTAAGCAGAGGTATGTGCAGTTTGATCAGTTCATTTCTGTGTTTACTGAAACTAAGAAGTTAGAGATCAGTTGAAGCGATAATTTATTAACTGCTGTGTGAAAATAAACATTTATTTTAAGTATTGATGGATTCTTATGTTCATAAATAATTATTCATGTGCATACCATACAATGTTAGGATTTTAGATTCATAAACTCCATAGAAAACATAACAATGGTTTGAATGATGAGAGATGGTGTGTATAAATAGACGATTATGAAAAATATAACGTTTTTGGATATTTTTCATGTGGTCTTGTACTATTATTTATTAGGAAAGGGCAGTCACAGCAGTGTGTTTGTACCTGCATGTCATGTCCACCACACATTCAACTGATGATGATAATTTATGTAATGAAGTGCATACATTGGAGACCATGTACGCTTCATCTGTGCTTTGTTTTAAGCTGCATATATATGCAGTTTTATTGTTTCAGATTTCCAAGACAGATGATGTATGAAGTTGCAGAGACAACCAGTACCTTGACCTTACTATTCCTACTGTAATTCTTTCAAAACAGTCATGTTGCAAGCCATCCATTTTGACTGTTGTTTCAACAAGAGGTTGAAAGTCATGCATTGTTACTGTATTAATGTACACACTCAAGGAATAAAGCCCTGCTATGCATTATTAAACGTTCTTGTTTTATGTCAGAATTAAACGACTACTACTATGGGGTACTATGGTAGTCAATGGCTGCCGAGATCTACTTGTTACAAACATTCGTCCAAATATCTTCCTTTGTGTTCAGCAGAACAAAGAAATTCATACAGGTTTGGAACAAATTGAGGGTGAATAAATGATGAATTGACAATCTCGAGTATGAAGGATCACAACATTTAGTACAGAGAAATATATATATGTCTCTTCTATAGTTGTGAGATTGGCTGACTAACAGTTTGAAGCTTAGTTACAAGTTCTTCAGTCACGGGGCATTTTACTGGAACCACAATGTCATTGCATGGCTGGTCAGGGATGTTGGTAGTTTTCCAGTCAGAGTCTTCTTTTCTTTTAAAGTAGATAAATGTTTATGGCCAAATGATACATTTAAGTACAATACATCAGGTGAAAAGTTAACAAATGAAATGTGTTCAATCTAGTCATCACTAGACCTCTCTCTGTCAGACCATATCAGATTTTGGTTTGATATTTAAATCAGTCAGCACGTGGTACAAGAGGAGCAGACAGAGGAAGAGCAGGAAGCAGGAGATTAAGTGATGGTAAAATAATTGAATATAGTTTGCTGAGTAATCTTAGTTGCATGATGTTAATTGCATCTCTATGAGTATGCCTTTGTCTGATCAGCATAAAAACTGCTTTTTTGCCAGGCAAAGTAAAATTAATGCTTCACAACATTGTCCTGTGACATTAAAAACCTTGAGATGACAATACCGCTCAGAGCATGAAAGTGCATGTGTATTAAATAGATTAAGACATTAATACAAAGTATAAAAGAGAATAAAGAAACAACATGAATTTATTTTAGATGTTTGTGACTGCTATCCAGATGTCACGCCAAAGGTGTGTAATCCTGAAAAATACAGGGGAACAATAAGTGTAATAATAATTTAACACTGTATACTGTTGCACAAATGGCAAAATATCTTCATCACTTAACAATGAGTGCTCATAAAAATATTTTTTCACTATGTAAAAAACAATCTCGATGAGGCCCGTGCTAAGTGGGAGCTACTGGCCACCCAGATGACTGTTTTGCAATCATTTGCGTGATTGTAACAGAGAGAGCTGTCTGAGGGGCTCTGTACCTGCAGCTAAAATACAACAAAACAAGCATAATTTCCTCTTCATATGGGACAACTGATTACCACAGCAGTTACTTACATCTGTTACTATTTAATAAATTATCGCTTCAACTGATCTCTAACTTCTTAGTTTCAGTAAACACAGAAATGAACTGATCAAACTGCACATACCTCTGCTTAGTCATGACTTGAACTGTGGTCGAAAGGTGATGACGTAACACCAGGTGGGCCCGTCCTCACGCGATTATGATTGGCCGATTGATAAGCTTAAATCTGATTGGCTAAAAAGTACGCCTGCTCCGGGTGGGAAAGTCTCAAAAATACACACACACAAATCCAAGGCAATTCACACGTGACTGACGATTTGCACATTCACATTCAAGGATGAACTTCTAAATTTTAACGTTTTTGTGCACAGTTGTAAATCTACGAATTGTGTTTTGCATTTGTGAAATGTATTTTATGAATATATAAATTTTTTTTGCGTACGTGAATTGTTTTTTGTGCACATGAATTTGGTTTCATGCATGTGAAATTGGCTACACGTGTGCATCGTATTTTTTGCGTGAATTATTAATGATACTATTCTGTCTCCATACCTCCTGGTGTGTTAGATTTATCGATCAACTGAGGAGGCAGGAACTTATGGTTGTGGTTATTTACATCTCCCTTTTCCAGGTACTTTGAATGAGTGTTTATGCTTTCGAGGTTTTTAAATAAGCTTGATATGTGTTTGGGAAGATGTTCTGTTTATGTTTTGTTGACATGTCGAGTGTTTTCGGTATTATATTTCGTTTTTTAGACTAATGCTAATTGCTAATTGGGATATTGTTCAGCAGCTAGCTAAATTCGGTTATGTATGTGGCATGCAATGTATAAAGTAACTGTGATGAAAAAGGCAGGGAATTGACGAGGAGGAGGGACAAATTGTCATTGTTAAGCAGTGTATTTATGGGTTTATTGCCAGTGCAATTGATTTTGATATTTTGAGCATTGTTTGTTGATTAGCTGAATACTTTTGTGGATACTTACCTGTTGTGTTTGATTGTACCTGTTGAGGAGAAAAAAGTGAGAAATGATGACATTGTTTGCATACCTGTTGAAGAACTATGAAAGAAAAGTATATATTATTTTAATGTTTAAAAACAGTAAATTGTTACATTATTTATACCACCAGAAAAAAAGCTTTGTGTGGGCGTTTTTTTGTTGTTGTTGTTGTTGTTGTTTTTAGCTCCCTTTTTCAAGGCGCAAGTAAGCGAAATTTAGCAGTCTCAGTCACAGTCCTGTCAGACCCATGTCACTATCAAGCTTACCACTGTATTTTTGTCACGCAGTATCATTAAGATGCAGAAAAGAAAGAGGCAGGAGAAGATTGACACCTTTTTCAAGAGAAATCCTGTAAGTGAAGTTGAAAGCTGAAAGTTGAAAAATGTTGACATTAAACAACAGTAGCCTATTACCATTAGATATTGTTTGCATTTATTTCATGATATTACTTTTCAATATTCACTGAGGTTTGCTAGTGCCACAGCTGTAACTGTTTGACCCTATTCCTTTACCACTGCACCCTTGTTTAGGAGAGGAAGTTGCTGGAGGCATCAGTTTCAGAGAGAGCACAGGAAGGTTCACAGGTGAGCAATGAAATGAATGTTACAGTTTCTGAAAGAGGTCTATGAAGGAAGAGAGGCCATGTGTGTGTGTTTGTGTCATGGGTGGTGCTTATTTCCATCCCAGGTGTACGCGTGTGTCTGGTGTGTTTATATCAAATTCACAATTTCATTTCAAACGTTTTGATTAGGGTGTATGTGAGGATGTGGCCAGGAGTGAGGAAGGCAGAGATGAAGAGGGAGGAAAAGGCAGACCAGAAGCGGGCAGACCAGAAACGGGCAGACAAGAAGAACAGAGTGAGGGAGAGGTCAGAGAGGATAAGGATGAAGATGAAATGGTAGAGAGAGGAGCAGAGAACTCAGACGTGGCTGTTACTCGCCATCAGTTCAGTAAGCCCAATCAACCAGATCCAAAATTAATTGCTAAACAGTCCTTGCCCAGATATACTCTGAGTTTTCAAACTCAGTGGTACCAGAAATTTCTATGGCTCCATGTGAGTCCTGGTGTTGAGGGTGTATTGTGCTTTTACTGCTTTAAAGCCTTTAACTCTGAGACATCACCTCTTGCCAAGAATGCTGATTCAGCATTCATTTCATCTGGGTTTAAAAATTGGAAAAAAGCCCTTGAGCGATTTACTGTGCATGAGAGATCTGATATTCATAAGACAGCCATGAAACTTGCCTATCACTGGGTTGCGTGGCCAAGCATACGATGGGGCCGCAAATATGGCTGGCAAATACAATAGAGCACAGGCCATTGTAAGAAAAATACAACCTCTGGCTCCCTATGTTCATTAGGCTGCCCACTGTGTTAACCTAATTACACAGAGGTCCTGTACTGCCTCAATATTTATCCGGAATTCTCTGGATTGGGTCAATGAGTTGGGAGTGTTGTTTGGGCAGTCAGGGAAACTGAAGGACATATTTAAGGGAATTGCAGGGTCTGAGGAGGGTGAGGGTCCATGTCACACTATAAGACCTCTATGTCCAACAAGGTGGACGGTCTGCACTAGTGCCATCCGCACTGTGCTAAACCAGTACGAGTGCATAATCAAGGCTTTGGCTGAGATGGCAGTGAGTGAGTCTGATGCGGCTAGTAAGGCACAGGGGCTGTATGAGACATTTCAGCAGGGAAATGTTGTCCTTGGTCTTGTGTGTGCTTTGCAGATCACAGGGGAGTTGGAGGTTTTGAATATGTCCCTCCAGAGCAGAACACAGACCCTAGATGGTATGCTTTCAGCTGTTGCCTGTGTTGAGGAAAGTTTCAGCAAAAAGAGAAACACAGAGAGTTTTCAGGCTCTTTACACGAAAGCAACAAGGATGTGTGAGACACTCCATCTCACTCCTATTGCCTCTCCTCGTGTCCGTATCCCACCTCAGCGCTTCAGAGGTAGTGCTCCTGCACCCCTTCTGACTACTACAGGACTGAATTCTACAAAGTTCTGGATGTTGCTGACATGCAGTTTAGAGAAAGATTTGAGCAGGAGGGAATGCAAATGTTAAGGCACATGGAGCAAGTTCTCTTAACTGGAAAGATACATGGTGTTGTCCAACAGTACCCAGAAATCAACCCAGACATCCTCAAAGTTCAGCTTGCATTGTTCAGAATGAAGTACAGCTTCCAGTCTAGTACTGAAATTGTTGCTGTTCTTCAAGGGGTGACCCCAGAGGTCCGTGGTCTCTTTGACCAAGTCGAAACAGTTGCCCGACTCCTCCTAGTTGTGCCTGTGTCATCAGAGTCAGAAAGAAGTTTCAGCAGCCTCCGGAGGCTGAAAACATGGCTACGCAGCACCATGACCCAAACCCGCCTCAACAGTGTTGCTGTGTGCCATGTACATAAAGACAAGCTGGACAGGGTAAACAGAAAAAAGATTGCTGAACAGTTTGTCTCCTGTAAGGAGGGCAGAAAGAGCACTTTTGGTTCTTTTAAATGAGAGGTAGTTGGTCATATGTTCATTGGTCAGTTGCTTGTTGTTGTTGGTTGCATTTATATATGTGTGTATATATATATATATATATATATATATATATATATATATATATATATACAGTGGGGAGAACAAGTATTTGATACACTTCCGATTTTGCAGGTTTTCCAACTTACAAAGCATGTAGAGGTCTGTCATTTTTATCATAGGTACACTTCAACTGTGAGTGACGGAATCTAAAACAAAAATCCAGAAAATCACATTGTATGATTTTTAAATAATTAATTTGCATTTTATTGCATGACATAAGTATTTGATCACCTACCAACCAGTAAGAATTCTGGCTCTCACAGACCTGTTAGTTTTTCTTTAAGAAGCCCTCCTGTTCTCCACTCATTACCTGTATTAACTGCACCTGTTTGAACTCGTTACCTGTATAAAAGACACCTGTCCACACACTCAATCAAACAGACTCCAACCTCTCCACAATGGCCAAGACCAGAGAGCTGTGTAAGGACATCAGGGATAAAATTGTAGACCTGCACAAGACTGGGATGGGCTACAGGACAATAGGCAAGCAGCTTGATGAGAAGGCAACAACTGTTGGCGCAATTATTAGAAAATGGAAGAAGTTCAAGATGACGGTCAATCTCCCTCGGTCTGGGGCACCATGCAAGATCTCACCTCGTGGGGCATCAATGATCATGAGGAAGGTGAGGGATCAGCCCAGAACTACACGGCAGGACCTGGTCAATGACCTGAAGAGAGCTGGGACCACAGTCTCAAAGAAAACCATTAGTAACACACTACGCCGTCATGGATTAAAATCCTGCAGCGCACGCAAGGTCCCCCTGCTCAAGCCAGCGCATGTCCAGGCCCGTCTGAAGTTTGCCAATGACCATCTGGATGATCCAGAGGAGGAATGGGAGAAGGTCATGTGGTCTGATGAGACAAAAATAGAGCTTTTTGGTCTAAACTCCACTCGCCGTGTTTGGAGGAGGAAGAAGGATGAGTACAACCCCAAGAACACCATCCCAAACGTGAAGCATGGAGGTGGAAACATCATTCTTTGGGGATGCTTTTCTGCAAAGGGGACAGGACGACTGCACCGTATTGAGGGGAGGATGGATGGGGCCATGTATCGCGAGATCTTGGCCAACAACCTCCTTCCCTCAGTAAGAGCATTGAAGATGGGTCGTGGCTGGGTCTTCCAGCATGACAACGACCCGAAACACACAGCCAGGGCAACTAAGGAGTGGCTCCGTAAGAAGCATCTCAAGGTCCTGGAGTGGCCTAGCCAGTTTCCAGACCTGAACCCAATAGAAAATCTTTGGAGGGGGCTGAAAGTCCGTATTGCCCAGCGACAGCCCCGAAACCTGAAGGATCTGGAGAAGGTCTGTATGGAGGAGTGGGCCAAAATCCCTGCTGCAGTGTGTGCAAACCTGGTCAAGAACTACAGGAAACGTATGATCTCTGTAATTGCAAACAAAGGTTTCTGTACCAAATATTAAGTTCTGCTTTTCTGATGTATCAAATACTTATGTCATGCAATAAAATGCAAATTAATTATTTAAAAATCATACAATGTGATTTTCTGGATTTTTGTTTTAGATTCCGTCTCTCACAGTTGAAGTGTACCTATGAAAAAAATTACAGACTTCTACATACTTTGCAAACGGGCAAACCTGCAAAATCGGCAGTGTATCAAATACTTGTTCTCCCCACTGTATATATATATATATATATATATATGTATATGTATATATATATATAATGTATGTATGTATGTGTTTATATTTTGTTCTTAATATATGTTGTTTGTATAATATATGTTGTTTGTATATCTGGAGTTTGTAACAAAAATAATTTCCCCCTGGGATTATTAAAGTATTTCTGATTCTGATTCTTTAGCAAGTCTACTGTTGTGTATTTTTACAACAGAGTTTTGACTTATTTTCTGTGTGTTCCGAGTGTGTTTTTATACTTTTCTAGTATCACTCATTTAAATGGGAAGCTTTTAATATCTTGTATGTTATACCTATTGTACCCTTCTGTCATTGTATTCATCGTTTTTATTGTTAACAAACAAACCACATCCATCCCCGCACTTTTGAAAAGCTTGCTACGCCCCCAATGCCACATTAACCAAAACGGTATTTATTGTTTGAATTTCGTATTAAAACTTTAAAAAATATAAAAGCTTAGACTTTGTTTCATATCAAAATCAGGTTTGGCAATTTGGCGTGAGATTTACTTGGGCAGAGTGAGAGCGTGAGACAGACCCTGAAAGCGTGTGTCTCACGCCAAATGCGTGAGAGTTGGCAACCCTGTTATTATAATGTTATATTAAAATGTTAATGTTGAAAAATTTAGGATGCGCTAGGCTACCTGTTTCAGCCGCATATATGCCCATTGAAAATGAACGCATTTTAGTACAATCCAAATACATTAAAGAACCATATGTGTACTACTGAGCATTAACATGTTTCATGGAGCGGAAGATATGATGACTAGTTGCCTATAAGTATTGTAATGGTGCAAAAAGTCAAACTTCAGAGGCATGTTATCAATAACCTTTATTGGAATGTAAATGTACATGTGTGATCAGTGTTGCCAGATTGGGTCGACGATTTCCAACCCAAAAGCTCACCAAACCCCGCCAACTCCAAGAAAAAAACGCCCAAAACTTTAACTGCAAAAATAATGTGATATTATTTTATTGCCATACTGATCAAGGTTAAGTATCATTTTATCTCCTTAAAACATAATGTTGATGATAAAAAAATCAATTTCCCAGGAAAACGGATCAAATATGACTGTCCAGGTGGAAAATGTCAAAATGCAATCCCTCAGAAAAACATGTGCATCATTTTCAATGTCAACAGTAAGAATAAGCCGATTTAAGTGCAAAAAGTGCCCAATATAAGAGATCGGGAAAAAGCAACGTAATTAACAGGCATTTCACACACGTTAATGCACACACCACTGCCAAAATGTGTCATTCATTGATACTGTACAATAATCAGCCAACAAAAAAATAACAATGCGCTTACCTTTGTGTTGCACTTTGCTCTGACAAAACTACAGTATGTCTTTCGTGAAGTACATAGAACGTACTCGGTTACTTAACGTAACCTCGGTTCCCTGAGATAAGGGAACGAGTACTGCGTCTTGCTAGACGCCATGGGAAATAATCTATTTCTCGAAATACTGATGCATTTGTAAAATCACGCAGTGCTACTGCCCAGTCAAAACAGTGTCGAGACCTTTCGCACGCTATTGGCTGGCCAGTGGGAACTGCATGAACCAATGGCAGAACAGCATAACTGAGTGAACCAATGGGCACTAAGCCCGCGAAGCTGAGCACAAAAGCCCGCCAAATGGGCAGGGCATCTGCCAATAAGGTACGCTGTAATGCCCTAAAATGTCAGGTTATATCGACTGTAGCGACGATCACCCGTTGTTTAGCGCCATTGCACGGCCGTCTACGCAGTACTCGTTCCCTTATCTCAGGGAACCGAGGTTACGTTAAGTAACCGAGTACGTTCCCTTTCGAACGGTCAGTCGTACTGCGTCTTGCTAGACGCCATGGGAACCTGTTTAATCCCGCCGTGCTATGATAAGCTCAATAACATGTACTCCCTCAGGTTGAACACTCATTAAAAAGGGCCCAAGACTGAGAGTAGCTGAATCAACTCAGGAAACCAGTGGTGGGTTCGCCAGAGTGGAGCCACTAGCAGGACTGTGTGCTCGCATTCCCTGATTCTTTTTAAGACCATGACTTCGCTAGCTCCTCGTGCACCTCAGGAAAGAACGGTGCAGCTCTCTGTCGAGGGGCCTGCTGGCGCCCCGGCAGATACCACTCGTCGAGGCGGCTGCGTGCAGGCTCTTCAGGGGAGGCCCAGTCCAGGCCGAGCTCATTGACGGCCTTCGTGAGGACACGGATTAGCTCGGTGTCTGCACCAGCCTTTGAGTCGCTGCACTGCTGTGATGTTGAGGGGGTGGGGTCGTCGACCGAGCCCAACCATTCCTCGGCATCCGAAGGGACGAGAGACATGGAGTCATCGTGTGGATTCTCGTCATCCTCATTGCCGCTGAATGAGACCAGGCCCTCGGCGTCGAGCGGAAGGAGCAGGTCCGATCGAGAGAACGTCACGGGGGAAACGTCTCTCTGAGGCGAAGACGAGGCACACGGGCACTGGGCCGACGTGAGCTCGCTAGCCTCTGTGTACTCAGCCCTCTGGCTCCGCCGTTTTTTCCGCCGAGGTTCGGACGGGAAAGGGAACGGGAGAGCGCGAGGGGCGGGGTCGCGCTCTGAAAAGAGCTATCCGCGAGCGAAGAGAGGAGATGGGCATACTCTCGCAGTGAGAGCAGCCGGACCCGGCGAGAGCAGCGTCCGCATGGGCCTTGCCCAGGCAGATCACGCACTCATCGTGGCCGCCCTCTTCATGCAGGTGAGTATTGGATGTACCACATGTGTGGCACGACATGACGTATGTCGTTATATTGACAGTAAAAAGCTTGCGGGATCGCTGCCGATTGAGCGCGTTGAAACAGGCCGCTGACTCGTTCGCAGGAAGTCCGGGCTGGTTAGCTCGCTATTCCGCTGCAGGCTCTTCTTTTCTCGGCGAAGGTGGTGTAGCTTCGAGAATTTATCAGCGAGGACCGAGATCGTCTCTGAAGGAGATTAATCAGACGTTTTAGGGCATTACAGCGTACCTTATGGGCAGATGCCCCGCCCATTTGGCGGGCTTTTGTGCTCAGCTTCGCGGGCTTAGTGCCCATTGGTTCGCTCAGTTATACTGTTCTGCCATTGGTTCATGCAGTTCCCACTGGCCAGCCAATAGCGTGCGAGAGGTCTCGACACTGTTTTGACTGGGCAGTAGCACTGCGTGATTTTACAAATGTTTCAGTATTTCGAGAAATAGATTATTTCCCATTGCGTCTAGCAAGACGCAGTACAACTGACCGTTCGAAAGGGAACACGCACTTAGCACAGTCAAAACTGATTAATTGTTGATTCAAACCTCTTTCAGCAGCTCTCGTGGTTGCTAGTTGCAGATGTCCTGAGTGTGTATATGACGATGGACAGGAGTCATGGTTATATTTATAAAGAGTCTTCGAGTCACAGGTGTAATCCACGTTTTGAGAGTTGGGTCACTCTCCCACTCTTTACTGTAGATACAACTTACTGTATATATATATATATATATATATGTGTGTATGCCACTTTAGCATAGCGATCATTTGAATATACTGCTACGAGTTATTGCGCTAAAAACCTGGCTGTCAGTCATGAATGAGCGCGTCTGCCTGCTGATCGCTGATCAGAAGGCCTTTATTTGAAGTATCAGGATATTTATTAATATAACTCCGATTGTGTTCATCAGAAAGAAGAAAGTCATATACACCTAGGATGTCTTGAGGGTGAGTAAATCATGGAGTAATTTTCATTTGAAAGTGAACTAACCCTTTAACACATCAGTTGATTAAATAAGAGATGTGTCTTACCTCTTCACCATTTCGTTTCAGTTCCTCATCTTGACATTGTTGGTGTCTATTCTTACACAATTTAAGTTTGATCTGCAGTAGGCCTAAAATACCACCAACATTTCTGATTAAACATTATAAACTTCTTCACTAAAGGAATGAAGCATAAAGTATCAAGTAATCCACAAACATTTAACACAATCTTTTATATTATATATTATTATTGTTGTTGTTTTATATTGAAGAACACTGAAATCTCACCTATTATTGCAGAAAACATGACGATGCTCAGTATGACGTATAAAACGATCAGAGTCTGCTGCGTCGTCTGATGTTGTGTCTGACTGAGAAGGTTCTGTTAAGGATTTTGTGTTTAAGAAATATCAAATATGCAGCATCAACATTATGTACTTCTGTCAAAAATAAAGGCAATTTAATGCAGTATTTTTATAAATCAAACATTTTATCCAAACTTACCAGTGATGTAAATTCTGAAACCATCACTGGGCCGTAGAGGTGTGCCTGATTTTGCACAATAATATATTCCTAATTCATCAATAGTTATGTTACTAATAAATAACCGGCTCAAAGTTAGTGAGGAATATTTGCCTTTGAATCTTTCGTCATATAATTGAGGTAATGTAGCTTCTGATGTGAAAGTTTGCAGAATCACCACTAGAGAATCTGGTTTTAGGAAAACCCAGTAAATATTTCTTACATCAATCTGACAGTCTAAAGTCACGTTTTGCCCCAAATTCACTTGTTTATCTGTTAAACTCTCAGTAGTTTGACACCAGAGCAGCAGAACTGTGAAGAAATGCACAGATCATTCAGATTATTTCTGTTTGACAACAATAAAACACTATCTGCTCATGAGAATATCACAATAAAGTCATGCATGAACCTAAACTTACAGAAGAGTAAAATCTGCGGCGTCCTCGTTCTGTGGTTGTTTAGCTCATATGCAGTAAGATGGTTAACTTAACTATGAATCTGAGCGGAAGTACTGCAGAAATTAAGTCAAAGAAAACCCCTCCCTTGAAAAGAAGGTGAAGTTTAGCTGGAACTGAAGTATTTACAGAAGTTTGTAAGGGGCCTTTAAAGGCACATGTACGATTTTTGGATTAAAATATCCAAAAACCACTAGAACACATAGGGCCAAATTTACTAAACAGGGCAAATTAGCATAAGAAGAGTGCAATTCCAAAAAAAAAAAAAACAGATGCAGCCAGATCATTTCCACAACGACCAACGCAATCTACCAGTTAGTGTCTGGTTTAAGACGTGCTTTTTGGGGGGCGGTGAATAATGGCGCAAACATCAGTAACTTGACATGGGCAAACCTTAGTAAATCACATTGCGTGATTCATTTAAATACTCTCCTCCCATAAATTTTTTATCTGAAAGGGAAACTCCTACAAATACATATACAATAAGTTCAGCCGCAAAAATAACCCTGTCCACGCCTTTTCAGTGCTATTTTTTCACTGCGTGTCTTTAGTAAATCCTGTCAGTTTTTTAACACCAAAAGAGGGTTTGCGCTGGCGCAAGCTGTTAGTAAATCTGGCCCATATACTAGTTATATATTTTGTTGACTTGTACTTACATTATCCCAGATGTTTCCAAGAATGTTTATATCCAGAGAAATAAGCCTTTTTTACCAGGACATGGAACATGTCCGAGCGTCACCTATCAATGACATCATACCCGCCTTACCCTCGATTTCCGGTTATTTTGTAGAAACCATGGAAACACCAAAGACGCTTTAATATATGATGTGTTTTATTAGACAGGTGAGCAACTGTTTGGATACATTTATAGACAGAAAACTAATCATTGTTATATAGCTCAACACAGTTAGTCTTATTGTTTAAATCTCGTTTTCTCGAGTACCATGTTTTACCATGCCTAATATCAAAGAATAAACATGAGTCAACATCTTCTGAAGGTATGTTGAGGATACATTACAACTTACTGAAACGTATCATATGTCGTATAATCGCTCAGTCAGTGTTTCAAAGGTGGAAAAACGTCAATAAAACAGCTTGTAAACAATGTAATGTAGCATTACATTTCCCTCAGGCAGTCATTCAGTGTCCACAGCTGTTAGTTAACTAGAGAAATGAACTCTTTCACTAAATACATGCACTATATTAGCCTATATATTCATTATATTCTACTTAACATGTTAGTGCTGTCTTGATTATTTAATGTAACGTTTTGTTTAAATAAATCTGTCATTGAAATGATAGCCACTGTGTATAAATTATTATATTTAAACAACGAACTGGAGTAAAAACATAATTTTATAATTAGATTTAGAAGTTAGGCTAATGCAAAAACTGCCTTATGTGAAGTTTTTGTTTGCATACAGTGTGTTATTTGAGTGTTGATTATTATATCTAAAAACTGAATTTAGGCTAATAGTTTGGGCTCTGTTGTTAACCTTTAATATTATACTAATGTGCAAGTAAGGGCTCCCTATAGTTTACAGCATTAGCAGAGATAGATATCTTTAAGAAACTTTTAATTAGGGGCCAAGCCCTGAAAGGGCTGTAGCCCCTATTCTATCTGTTAGTTTTCTTATTATTATTCTTCCTGAATGGGAGTCAATGGCAGCCCTATGAACCATAAGTAGGAAAATTATGAAATTTGCCACAGTTGTAGAGATGTTCATCAATAGTAAATGGACCAAATTTGGAGTCTCTAGGACCAACTCCATAGCGCCGCCACCAGTTCAAAAATTCAACATTGAAACGGTTATAACTTTTGAACCATTTGATCTAGAAAAATGAAACTTAGTACACCTGATTCCTCTCATCATGCTGATCACATTCAACATCTTATATTAAGACTCCACCCATTACAGTAATGGCCATTTTGAAAAGTACAGTATTCAGTTTTTTCGCTACTCCTCCTTCAAAATTTGTCCAATTCTTACAAAACTTGACAGAGAGAATCTTTGGACTGAGCTGCACAGAAATGACTGAACAGAATTTTTTGTCCTACTGGTAAAAAAAAGTTATGATGTCGCGAACTTAACGAGGTCGACCCAAAATTGGTTCTGAGGCTGTATCTCTGCCAAACTTTGATCAATCGAAACAAAATTGGTACACTTAATCGGACCCATTATCTGAGGGTCCATGCCAAAGTTGGGAACAGCGCCACCGAAAATCATAATCTTGGTGTCTATGGATTCCTCGTGTCATGCCGAATCCGACGATACCAGATATGTCAGGATCGGATGAACCCTGTGTCCGCCATTTTGAATTTTGTCATAAATTGCAATATCTTTTAAGATATTTAACATATCTGGACAATGCATGATCGACAGCATGTCCTGAAGGTACCTGAGAAGTTTTAAAACAGCGGCACCTAGTGTTCCAGAGATATAAGATTTTTTGCAAAAACGTTTATAACTTTTTAAAACATTGTCCAAATGTTCCATGGTTTATGCCGATTCCGACGATATCTCATTTGTCATTTTCCAAACATCTGACTGTCCGCCATATTGAAACAAGTGAAAAACAGTTTTTTCACTACTCTTCCTTCAAATTTTGTCAAATTTTGTCCAAAATCGGCTCAGATGATCTTTGGACTGAGCTGCACAGAAATGACTGAACAGATTTTTGATATTCGCTACCCTTCCTGAGAAATTCATCTCTGAAGTTGACCCAGCATGTGTTTGTGTCTTTATGCTAGTTAGCTTAGCATGCTAATTGGTTAATTGTAAAATTTGCTTCTGTTCCACACATTAAGTCTTTCTGAGAATGATCTAAACTGAACTTTTTAAATATAATATGCTGTGCATTTATATAGAAATTCTTCATTTTGAGTTGATTCTCACTAGAACTATGGAACTTTGGCAGCTGTGTGAAAGCATGTCTGCCCAGTGGCGCATCAAGATGAGTGACAGTCATCTGACCCAGAGGTCGTGGGTTCAAGTCCCGTGTGGGACAGCTTTATAGAATTGTGTGTAATGTTGTGTCATTTAGTGGCAAAAGCTGTGGTTCTTCCTTCAAAAACTCAAGTGTTTATAAAATTAAACAAACCATTGTATGAGTGGCATGCTGTTTAAAGCAACAGGCTAAAGCTTTGAAGATTGTTTGGTCTAATTCAATGTGTAGCAAGTTAAGTTGAAGTTAAGTTGTTTAAGCATGTGAATTGGGCCATGTTCAAAAGTTTCCTAATAAAATCCATTAATGATAGACATTCAATATTACAGTATAATTAAAAGCTATATCAATTTCAAGTGAACTTAAAACAATCTTCACATAAACCCATCATAATAAATGTCATATTTACTTGTGGCCTTCCTACCTGTCTAACAGGATACAGAAATTGAATAGTTGAAGTTAAAATTGAAGTTATCAAAAATATTAAATATAGAATAACTCCTGATTAAAGCTACAATTTTCTCTGTTACCTTTGTTCTGTGATTAACATTAATGACAGCATTAGTCGCTGTTGTTCCTTTAAGATCTGCCGCTGCCGAACATGACGTGGATCTGACGTGGATCTTAAATTAATTTAAGATGTTATTTACCTCATTTAACACTGCTCTTATGAGAGTACTCGACAAAATGGGCATTTTGGCATAATTCTGTGTGTTATTGTTCGTTCAAGCGCAAAGAGAACTCGATTCTGGCGTGTGTCTTTCAGACAAGGACATTCACAGACAGCGCGTTCTCTTTTGTCGCACTGGAATGGTTTTAAAGCATTTGCATGAATAAGAGCGTGATCATATAATGTAATGCTAGCCAAAGGATGATAGAAAAAACGGATGCCACATTAATATCACGTTAAATATTAAACTGAAAAAATTAATTGCGTGCGCTAACATGCTAATTTTGACAGCACTAATATATTTCTTTATTTTCATTTACAGTGTTTATATTTTTCAATTGTCTGTTATCACTGTTTACATAGTTTATTGTTCCTGATAATTCTGAAGAGCTGACAATAAAGATCTATCTATCAATCGCTTCAGCGACTTCATTCAGCTCCCAAAGCACCCTAATCTAGGTTAAGGTGAAGACGACAACTCCCAAGATTCCGCTCTCAATCTTGGAGTCATCAAGCTATGCCTTTGTTTTGAATAGTCAACCTCTCGTGGCAAAAAACTACATAGTGTGCCTTTAAGTATTTAAGATCTGTGTTGGTGAAACTGCATTTGGAAAGTTGTGTTGACAAATACACTAATAATCAAATGACTCATTTCAGCTGGTTGACCGATTAACACTGCAAGTAGACAAAAAGTTATCATTCTTGTTTGTTACATCCAGATATTAGTTTTAATTTTCACATGAGTAATCAGGACTAACTACTGTCACTACATCCCATGATTTTAGCAACTCAGAAAGAGACAAAAACAAACAATCGAAAACATCACAAAGTTGATTTGTCCTAAAAGCAAACATTATAAAACTTGATTGATGTTTTAATTGCAGACAAATTGATTTTTTTATATGGATATGTGATCAAATCATGTTTTAAAGTCAATTCATTACAATCTGTCAGAATGTTACTATTTAATATGCATATAGCAGTAATGAGTATAGCAGTACTTCTAGATATTGATGATTGTCAGTGGATCCTGAGGAGGAACAACAGTGCTGTTGGTCTGAATAGACGTTATTCTTCTGTCACTCATGAAACTTCACGTCAGACCTCTAAACAAATGATAAAAGACATACATTAGCTGCTAATTCCCACTTTTACAAATACATTTTTTACAGTTTTTTACACAGGTAAACTTACTTAATATATTGCTTTTGCATAAATATATTAGCATTAATAATAATAATAATAATAATATAGCTCTCAGTTGTATAAATGTATTGCAGTTTAACACTTACTAGTGGTGTCCAGTCTGGTACCGTCACTGATCTTTAGAGCCCAGCCTGGTTGTATACAGTAATAAGTTCCTAAATCATCAACAGTGACATCATTAATAATTAAGTGGCTCCTTCTTCCCTCTGAATATTTGCTGCGGAGACTTTCGTCGTAATATTCAGCCTCTTCAGAATCAAACGTTCGCAGTATCATCACTGGACGAGCTGATGATGGTTTTATGACAAACCATACAACGGCTTTTAATCTAAACTCACAGGCTAAAGTCACACTCTGTCCTAAAGTCACCTGTTGATCAGTCAAACCTTCTGTGTGTTGAGACCACACAAACACACCTGAACGAACAGAAAACATCATTCAGATTATCTGATCATGACAGGATCACATTGAATCACATGACATGAAATAAACTTACAGAGGAGTGAAAGCAGCGCAGTCTTCATTCTGTGATCTTGTTGAACGTGTTCAGGTTGAACTTGTGTGCAGGTTGATGTGCGTAACTTTATAGCAACTCTTAGAGGAAGTGCTTCTGCTGAGCTTCAGAAAATACTAAATGAACCGAACGACTCGCTGAAATGATGCAAGTACAACTTAACCCTATCGGAACAAAAATATATGGAAATATACTGCAAAATATAATGCATTATATTACATAATACATTTCCATATATGGGAAACTAGTGCTTAGATTTTTCAGTGTACTGCAATATATGCATTGACCATGTATGGCTATATATTGATACATATAAAATATTTAGAAATGAAGACAAAAATAGCATTACATGTATTCATAATGTTTTATCCACTTTACCAGCCAACTTAAAGTTTTATCCTTTATTTTGTACATACTGTATATTGCACAAACATGTTCCCATATAAGTGCAAATGCATGTACACACATATATACATACATTCACGGAATGAGTTACAGCAGATTTCTAGTTCCCAGCATGCTTTTGCTTCTGACTGTTAAAGGAGAGTTAAATGTTAAGCTTACAGTGCATCCGGAAAGTATTCACAGCGCTTCACTTTTTCCACATTTTGTTATGTTACAGCCTTATTCCAAAATGGATTAAATTCATTTTTTCCCCTCAAAATTCTACAAACAATACCCCATAATGACAACATGAAAGAAGTTTGTTTGAAATCTTTGCAAATTTATTAAAAAATAAAAAGCGAAAAAAAAAAAAGAAAAAAAAAATCACATGTACATAAGTATTCACAGCCTTTGCTTAATACTTTGTTGAAGCACCTTTGGCACCAATTACAGCATCAGGTATTTTTGAGTATGATGCTACAAGCTTGGCACACCTATTTTTGGGCAGTTTCTCCCATTCTTCTTTGCAGGACCTCTCAAGCTCCATCAGGTTGGATGGGGTGCGTTGGTGCACAGCCATTTTTTTTTTTTTCAGATCTCTCCAGAGATGTTCAATCGGGTTCAAGTCTGGGCTCTGGCTGGGCCACTTGAGGACATTCACAGAGTTGTCCCGTAGCCACTCCTTTGTTGTTTTGGCTGTGTGCTTAGGGTCATTGTCCTGTTGGAAGATTAACCATGCATTATCTTTCCCTCATTCCTGACTAGTCTCCCAGTTCCCGCCACTGAAAAACATCCCCACAGCATGATGCTGCCACCACCATGGTTCACTGTAGGGATGGTATTGGCCAGGTGATGAGTGGTGCCTGGTTTCCTCCAGACATGACGCTTGCCATTCAGGCCAAAGAGTTCAATCTTTGTTTCATCAGACCAGAGAATTTTGCTTCTCATGGTCTGAGAGTCCTTCAGGTGCTATGTGCCTTTTACTGAGGAGTGGCTTCCATCTGGCCACTCTACCATACAGGCCTGATTGGTGGAGTGCTGCAGAGATGGTTGTTCTTCTGGAAGGTTTTCCTCTCTCCACAGAGAAACGCTGGAGCTCTATCAGAGGGACCATCGGGTTCTTGGTCACCTGCCTGACTAAGGCCCTTCTCCTCCGATCGCTCAGTTTGGCTGGGCGGCCAGCTCTAGGAAGAGTCCTGGTGGTTCCAAACTTCTTCCATTTACAGATGATGGAGGCCACTGTGCTCATTGTGACCTTCAATGCTGCAGAAATGTTTCTGTACCCTTCCCCAGATCTGTGCTTCGATACAATCCTGTCTCGGAGGTCTACAGACAATTCCTTGAACTTCATGGCTTGGTTTGTGCTCTGACATGCACCTTATATAGACAGGTGTGTGCCTTTCCAAATCATGTCCAACTAAATTTACCACAGGTAGACTCCAATCAAGTTGTAGAAACATCTCAAGGATGATCAATGGAAACAGGATGCACCTGAGCTCAATTTTGGCAAAGGCTGTGAATACTTACGTACATGTTTTTTATTTTTAATACATTTGCAAAGATTTCAAACAAACTTCTTTCACACTGTCATTATGGGATATTGTTTGTAGAGTTTTGAGGAAAGTAATGAATTTAATCAATTTTGGAATAAGGCTGTAGCATAACAAAATGTGGAAAAAGTGAAGCGCTGTGAATAATTTCCGGATGCATTGTAAGTGTTATTTCACATGTTTTGCTCAATATTAATATAGGGGGAGATCTGTTAGTGTTTTAAGTTGAATTATTCTGTCATTTAAAAGTTTTTTCTGGTATGTTTGAGTTTTTGGGGTTACCGTTGTGCTGAAGAGTAGAGCCTGTGGTTAGGCTGATGATTGGCCGAATAGCATCAGGACCATGCTACTATATTTAAAAAGTAACGGCTGTGCGCTCTTCAGCGCAGTGATAGTCTCTTAGCTAAATACTTTAGTACATGCAGGTGTGCTTGTGCTATTGTTAACTAGCTTGAAAATATGAAACATTTATAATGTAAGTAAATATAAGAACATTTTTGCCTTATATGTTTCTCTATATATGTGTGTTTATACTGCATGAGTAAATATATCTGCAATATATTATACGCTATATTATACACATGCGTTACCAAATCTTATCACATATATATCTATATATTATGAAGTGTATTACTGAATATAAAATGACATACATTATAATATATTAGTAAATATATTGTCACATATTTTTCCTTATGTATTATTCAATATATTGTAATATATTAACACAATGTATTATTCTGTATATTTTCAAATATACCGTTATATAATTTAATATATTGATCATTCATATATAGGGAAAGATATAAAAAAATAATAAAAAAACATCCCGTGCTTGCGCTCACACTCACGCTATATAATGGCAGTGAATAGCGACCAGCAAAAGTATCACATGTCATATATTCTGTGTTCTGGGGTACATGATATGAAATCTAATGTGTTATTTAACAAAAATCCTGACCTTGGCCGTTGGTCAATGAGCATGTTGCTCATTTTGTGAAAGAAGGGCATACGACATAAGAACAACACAGGTGAGTAAATGATGACTATCCCTTTAAGTAGTGTCTGGAAATAAAGGAGTTGGGTGATTCATTTACCCTAAACAATTGTGTAACCACCACATGAGCTTGATTTGAAAACTAGACCCTATTTTCACTTCCGTTTTTTTTATTTATTTTTGGCCCAGACCATATTTCATCAACTTTTTTTACTTTTTAAAAATGTGCTGAGCATGTTGCCACATTTGGTTTAATTCCTTCTGGAATTGTGGGGGTGTCTGCCCACCTGTCTGTGTTTTATAGTTTGTTTCCATGATTTTTAATGGTTTGATTAAGTGTAACACCTGTTACTCGTTGCTTTGATTGGTTTGGTTTTGTATATTATGAGCTTGCTTTCTGTCTCTCTTTGTTCGGTATTCATTGTGTAAAGTTGGTCGGTCCGTTTGTGTTTTGAATCCTGAGTGTTGTGTTAAGTTTTGAATTTGGAAATAAAGGACTGCATACATTTAGATCCAGCGTTATTTTCTTCCCTGCTCTTCAACCAACCAGTAGAAATAAAGACGGATCATGTTAGTCATCTAAACTAAATAAAAAAGCATAATTTGTTAATTTTAAAGATGACTATGAACAGTTTTAAAGGAAAGAATCCAAATGTGCTGAAATGCTAAAAAAAGAGGTTTGATGAAATATTTTCTGGGGAAAACAAAAGAAAAGGAAGTGAAAATTTGGTCTAAAGTTCATATCACGCTCATCTGGGGTGCGTTTCCCCAAAGCCGTTGTTACCAACTTGCAACCATAGTTGGCTAACAATGCTTTTGGAAAACGCACCCCAGGTGGTTACACAACTGTTTAGGGTAAATGAATCACCCAAACCATTTATTTTCAGGCAGTACTTAATGGAAATGAATTGCATCACTTTCCCTAAAAGGAAAATTGTCTTGGACTGAACTGAATACATCATCATCACTTAGTAGCATAAAAACTCATTCAACAACAACAAAATAGAACACAATAAAAACTATACATTATTGTCACATAAACTCAACAAAAATGCTATATAAATAAATGAAATGTCTTATGTAAGTGCTCTTTTATGCTTTATAAAGTGTGTCAAGAAGGGGGTAAAAATCATGGAAACACCAAAGACGCTTTAATATATGATGTGTTTTATTAGACAGGTCAGCAAATGTTTGGATACATTCATCGACAGAAAACGAATCATTGTTATATAGCTCAACACAGTTAGTCTTATTGTTTAAATCTGGTTTTCTTGATTTACCGCGAGTACCATGTTTTACCATACCTAATATCGATCTAGCTTACTGCAGTGTGCAACAAGTGTCTCACAGTAGCCACTGAACGAACGCACAGAGTAGCATTATAACATAACTTTCAACACACTCAAATGCATCTAATATGATAAAACAGCTGCGTTACCCCACATATGCATGAGAGGAAGAAGCAGAAGCGGTCGTCTACGGCATAATAAAAGCTCTGTGAAATCAAGGCGTCATCAAGCTACGCCTTTGTTTTGAATAAGCGTTGAATAATTACATATTGTGGCTTTAAACTAACGGTTTATTTGGTCTGGAATCAGTCAAGACAGCAATCATTACCGGAAATGTATTTTTACATAGCGAGAGGTTTTAAAAAGCAAACAAACAAAAATAAAACCTCTGGCCACTTCATTACGTACATTACGCATTATTAATAATTGTCTAGTGAGCGGAACAGTTCCAGCCTGTTTTGCATTTTCAGGCCGCCAAAACACTGTCGTCATGTAAAAATGCATAAAAAGTTTTCCGTTTTTAGAAAATGGTGTTAACAGTCCCTTAGTATTGACAAATGCAATACAATGGCAAAATATGTTAATATTTTAAGACAAACACTATGCAAACATACTAGTTTTATATCATTTTCCAGCATATTTTGCATAGTTGAACCCTTTCCAGTGACTGTATGATTTTGAGATCCATATTTCCACACTGAGGACAAATGTTTTCCCCTTTTGTAAATAGTTGTGTTGTCCCTCAGTTGATGGATTTCAAAAAGTTATACAGTCACTGCTGGAAAGGGTTCAAATATGTTTTCAAATATATCTTCGAAGTAGAAAGAAAGTCTTACGGGTTTGGAACGACATGAGGGTGAGGAATTGACGACAAACAATATTTTGTAACTGTTCATTTTTGGGTGAACTAACCCTTTAAGTTGGGTGAGTCATTTAGTTTATTTAGTATTTTCTAAAGCTCAGCAGAAGCACTTCCTCTAAGAGTTGCTATAAAGTTACGCACATCAACCTGCACACAAGTTCAACCTGAACACGTTCAACAAGATCACAGAATGAAGACTGCGCTGCTTTCACTCCTCTGTAAGTTTATTTCATGTCATGTGATTCAATGTGATCCTGTCATGATCAGATAATCTGAATGATGTTTTCTGTTCGTTCAGGTGTGTTTGTGTGGTCTCAACACACAGAAGGTTTGACTGATCAACAGGTGACTTTAGGACAGAGTGTGACTTTAGCCTGTGAGTTTAGATTAAAAGCCGTTGTATGGTTTGTCATAAAACCATCATCAGCTCGTCCAGTGATGATACTGCGAACGTTTGGATCCGAAGAGGCTGAATATTACGACGAAAGTCTCCGCAGCAAATATTCAGAGGGAAGCAGGAGCCACTTAATTATTAATAATGTCACTGTTGATGATTTAGGAACTTATTACTGTATAAAAGCAGGCTGGGCTCTAAAGATCAGTGACGGTATCAGACTGGACACCACTGGTAAGTGTTAAACTGCAATACATTTATACAACTGAGATGTATATATTATTAATATTTCATCAACATTATTTTTCTAATGTTATTATAAAATGTATATTTTTAAATGAAAAAGATATTTTTAAACTTTAAAAAAAATGCATGTGCAAATGTGAAGCGTCTTTATAAATGGGAATTTATGTATTTTTTTTTATGTATGTGTAACGGAGGCCAGCTAGTAGTCGCTGTGTAAGTAAACCTCACTCGTTCTAGCGACTCCTCTATGCTAGAAGTTGCAAGCCTCCTTGTTAGAGTGTCTGACTCTCATGCTGGAGACCCAGGTTCGAGGCCTGCACAGAGCAGGGTTGGTAGGACCAGAGGTGAGGGGTTACATGTTGTAATGTATGTCTTTTATCATTTGTTTAGAGGTCTCGTGAAGTTTCATGAGTGACAGAAGAATAACGTCTATTCAAACCAACAGCACTGTTGTTCCTCCTCAGGATCCACTGACAATCATCAATATCTAGAAGTACTGCCATACTCTGCATATGAAATAGTAATATACTGACAGATTGATTGCTGTTTGATTCTAATGATCGGAATTGTGTGCTGATTGAACAAAGGACTCTTAAGGACTTTAAAACATTTGAATTAATTTGCTCTTTTCTGTTTGTGATAAACAAATTACTAAAAACCTGTCTGCATTTAAAATGTCAATCAAGTTTTATAATAATGATTGCTTTCATAATAAATCAACTTTGTAATGTTTCTGATTGTTTGTTTGTCTCTCTCTGAGTTACTAAAATCATGGGATGTAGTGGCAGTAATTAGTCCATTCGGCTCTCCTGATTGGTCATTTGAAAATGAAAGGCATATCTGGATGTAACAGACAAGAATAATAACTTTTATCTACACCAAGGCTACATTTATTTGATTAAAAACACAGCAAAAACACTATGTGAAAATTACTCTTTTTTGGTAGGCTTTTGCCTTTAATGGAGTGTCTATTTACACTAAGTGCAAATAGCGCGCCTTGTTGGCAAGCGCTATTTACACTAGCTCCGCCCAACAATGCCTGATTGGGCCACCCAAAATTAAAAATGCAAGCACTTTAATGTCTCTATTGGTGTAGTCAGTACACTGAAAAAAAATATTTTTGCTGCTTGTTCAAATTGCTTACAAACCCGATTCCAAAAAAGTTGGGACACTGTACAAATTGTGAATAAAAACGGAATGCAATAATTTACAAATCTCATAAACTTATATTTTATTCACAATAGAATGTAGATAACATATCAAATGTTGAAAGTGAGACATTTTGAAATGTCATGCCAAATATTGGCTCATTTTGGATTTCATGAGAGCTATACATTCCAAAAAAGTTGGGACAGGTAGCAATAAGAGGCCGGAAAAGTTAAATGTACATATAAGGAACAGCTGGAGGACCAATTTGCAACTTATTAGGTCAATTGGCAACATGGTTGGGTATAAAAAGAGCCTCTCAGAGTGTCTCTCAGAAGTCAAGATGGGCAGAGGATCACCAATTCCCCCAATGCTGTGGCGAAAAATAGTGGAGCAATATCAGAAAGGAGTTTCTCAGAGAAAAATTGCAAAGAGTTTGAAGTTATCATCATCTACAGTGCATAATATCATCCAAAGATTCAGAGAATCTGGAACAATCTCTGTGCGTAAGGGTCAAGGCCGGAAAACCATACTGGATGCCCGTGATCTTTGGGCCCTTAGACGGCACTGCATCACATACAGGAATGCTACTGTAATGGAAATCACAACATGGGCTCAGGAACACTTCCAGAAAACATTGTCGGTGAACACAATCCACCGTGCCATTCGCCATTGCCGGCTAAAACTCTGTAGGTCAAAAAAGAAGCCATATCTAAACATGATCCAGAAGCGCAGGCGTTTTCTCTGGGCCAAGGCTCATTTAAAATGGACTGTGGCAAAGTGGAAAACTGTTCTGTGGTCAGACGAATCAAAATTTGAAGTTCTTTTTGGAAAACTGGGACGCCATGTCATCCGGACTAAAGAGGACAAGGACAACCCAAGTTGTTATCAGCGCTCAGTTCAGAAGCCTGCATCTCTGATGGTATGGGGTTGCATGAGTGCGTGTGGCATGGGCAGCTTACACATCTGGAAAGGCACCATCAATGCTGAAAGGTATATCCAAGTTCTAGAACAACATATGCTCCCATCCAGACGTCGTCTCTTTCAGGGAAGACCTTGCATTTTCCAACATGACAATGCCAGACCACAGACTGCATCAATTACAACATCATGGCTGCGTAGAAGAAGGATCCGGGTACTGAAATGGCCAGCCTGCAGTCCAGATCTTTCACCCGTAGAAAACATTTGGCGCATCATAAAGAGGAAGATGCAACAAAGAAGACCTAAGACAGTTGAGCAACTAGAAGCCTGTATTAGACAAGAATGGGACAACATTCCTATTCCTAAACTTGAGCAACTTGTCTCCTCAGTCCCCAGACGTTTGCAGACTGTTATAAAAAGAAGAGGGGATGCCACACAGTGGTAAACATGGCCTTGTCCCAACTTTTTTGAGATGTGTTGATGCCATGAAATTTAAAATCAACTTATTTTTCCCTTAAAATGATACATTTTCTCAGTTTAAACATTTGATATGTCATCTATGTTGTATTCTGAATAAAATATTGAAATTTGAAACTTCCACATCATTGCATTCTGTTTTTATTCACAATTTGTACAGTGTCCCAACTTTTTTGGAATCGGGTTTGTAGTTAAAATGAGCTAAAACAACACAATTGCTATACATTTTGTCCTAACTTAATTTGATTGTGTTCAATCCACTTAAATACAAGTCAAATTGAAGTTTACTTAATCCGTTTGTGTTGAGATTACATGAATGATTTGTGTTGCATTAACTGAAACTGGGCGGGGCTTGTTAGTTCCCAGCATGCTTTGGCTAAATCAAGAGAGAGTAAATGTTATCTTATATGTAAAAGTGTTATTTTATGTATTTTTGAGCAAGACGACAAAAGGGGAGACTTGATTGTGTTTAATAGTGTTTAATATTCAATTATGTTGGAATTATTAGAACAATTTAATTTACAGTGGGTTACCATTGTGCAGAAGAGTGGAGCATTTGCTTAGGCTGTGGACTAATATAACTGATGTCATAACGGCTTTGCTGAAGGAGCTTTTAATGCTTAGTATTTAAGATGCTAATGTGTGCTATTGCTAGCTAAAAGTTTGTCAACTAGTTAGTGCAGTTTTGTAATTCCGTTGTGTAGCATTAAAGTATATGAAATTGAAGTGTATGAATCAATATATGAAATTGTCATGTGAGGGAGCCATATAAAGTTCACTGCGAGACTACTTAATTGAGTCACTTAAAATGTATTCATTCCATGATGCTGAAGTTACATGAACAAATTATGTTTAACTTAATTGATTCATGTGGGACTGATGTACACAATTAAATAATGTAAATCCAACACACTTTTTTTTTTCAGTGTAGAGCATAAGGCTCATGGAACCAGGTTCTGACGCGATCAACCCGGGTTCGAATCCGCCTTTTGCAAAGCTCGCTCTTCTCCCTTTTCCCATTACATCAGAAAGGCATTTTAATAAAAATGAAGAAAATGTTCTAAAAGTGGAAATAAAGTGCCTAACGACTGTTTAATAATAATAAAAGTATTTATTGGGTAGGGTTAGTTGTAGGTGTGGGAGGGCTTTATTGACCCATTAAGGTGGCATCCATTTAATAATTTTAATATAATCATTTACACTCTGTTATTATTGCATCCTGTTAATGTACAACAATACTGAGGTGCAAATAGTATGTATCTGCCAAAATAAAGTATAAATAGCATCTAATTACTATTTACACATTGCAAATAACTGATACTTTTACATGGTGTAAATAGAATATATCACTATTTTCACTTAGTGCAAATTACTGCCATATTTTAAATATTTTACAGCCATGACTTAAGTATTCAGTGTCACATATTTCTTCAAAAATTATGCTGATTTAGTTATCAATTCATCATTATTAATTTATGTTCTTTTTTCATTTTCTATTCATCAAAGAATCCTGAAAAAAAGTATCACAGGTTAAATATTAAGCAGCACAACTGTTTCCAACATTGAAAATAAATCAGCATATCAGAATGATTTCTGAAGGATCATGTGACACTGAAAACTGCAGTAATGGTTGATGAAAATTCAGCATTGCATCACAGAAATAAATCATATTTTAAAGTATATTAAAATGGAGAATCATTATTTTAAATTGTAATAATATTTCACAATATTACTGTTTTTTTTTCTGTATATTTGATCAAATAAATGCAGGCTTGATGAGGATAAGAGACTTCTTTCAAAAAAGATTTAGTTCTTTAGTTGTAAGAACTAAATAAAGTACTATATAATTTGTGAAGTGAAACTAACTAACTACCTACATGGTATGTGATGTTAGGGATTATTTTTGTCCCAGGGTTACACCCCTTATTTTCTGGGGTTTATTTTAACCCTTTATTCAGTACAATTTATGGCGACTGTACTGGGGCGTTGGGCGATATGTGCTGTAAAGACTATTTTATACCAGGGTTACCCTTTATACAGTACAGCTTATTGCAACTGTACTGTGGCGTCAGGACTCACTCAGACCGCAGGTTGATCAGACCTGTTGGCCTCTCTAACACCTCTTCCGGCAGCTATCCAGTCTCCCAGAAGGTCTCCCATCCAGATAAAGACCAGGCTCAACCCTGTTTAGCTTTGGTGGGAGTGCATGCGAAAGCTTCAGGTTGACGGCTGCTGGCTGGTTCTGCAGGCCTCCTCAAGTGTCTCTTCAACCGCAGACCCGAGATCTCAACGGTTACGGTTTTGTTCTGTTAAGAGATTTCAAAGACTGTCAGTTTCGTTTTGCTACAATATTTCAATAACGGTTGGTTTTTTCCTCTTTTATGAGATTTAAATGACAGTCGGTTTTCAGTGTCAGTAGGTTTTGTTCAATTACGAGATTTCAATGATGGTTGGTTTTGTTTGGTTATGAGATTTCAATGACAGTTTGTTTTATTCCATTAAGATTTCTATGATAGTCGGCTTTGTTTCGTTATGAGTTTTCAATGTCGGTCGGTTTTGTTCGGTTACGAGATCTCAGTGACGGTTGGTCATTGAACAAAACGGACCATCAGTGAAATCTGCTAATCAAATAAAACGGTCCATCATTGAAATCTTAGAACTGAATAAAACCAACCGTTATTGAAATCTCGTAATGCAATGAAACCGACTGTCATTGAGATCTCATAACCGGAAAAAAAAACCAGACCGACTTTGAAATTTTGTAAAGGAGCAAAAGTCACTGTCATTGAAATCTCATAACAAAACGAAACCGACCAACATTAAAATCTCGTAATTTAATGAAACCGACTGACACTGAAAACCGACCGTCATTGAGATCTTGTAACCGAACAAAACTGTCCGACATTGAAATCTCGTATCATAACAAAACCGACCGTCATTAAAAACTCATAACGAAACAAAGCCCACCATCATTAAAAACTCATAACGAAACAAAGCCGACCATCATTGAAATCTTATAATGGAACAAAACTAATTACCATTGAAATCTCAAAACAGAACAAAACTGTCCATCATTGAAATCTCATAACTGAATAAAACCAACCATCATTGACATCTCGTAATGGAACAAAACCGACTGTCCTTGAGATCTCGTAATCGAACAAAATAGACCGACTTTGAAATTTCGCAAAGGAACAAAAGTGACCGTCGTTGAAATTTCATAACAAAACGAAACCAACCAACATTAAAATTAAACGTAATTAAACAAAACCGACCGACACTGAAAACCAACTGTCACTGGGATCTCATAACTGAACAAAACCGCCTGATACTGAAATCTCGTATCGTAACAAAACCGACCGTTATTGAAATCTCGTAATGGAAAAAAAAAACAACTGTCCTTGACATTTCATAACAAAAAAACAACTGTCATTGGGATATCGTAACCGAACAAAATAGACCGACTTTGAAATTTTGTAAAGGAACAAAAGTGACTGTCATTGAAATCTCATAACAAAACGAAACCGACCAACATTAAAATCTCGTAATTTAACAAAACCGACAGACACTGAAAACCAGCCGTCATTGAGATCTGGTAACCGAACAAAACTGTCCGACATTGAAATCTCATATCGTAACAAAGCCGACCATCTTTGAAATCTTGTAACCGAACAAAATTGTCCATCATTGAAATCTCATAACTGAATAAAACCAACCATCATTGAAATCTCGTAATGGAACAAAACCGACTGTCCTTGAGATCTCGTAACCGTAAGCCGACCGACTTTGAAATTTCGTAAAGGAACAAAAGTGACCATCATCAAAATCGCAAAAAACCTGAAACTGACGGACGTTAAAATCTCGTAATTGAACAAAACCGAGCGACACTGAAAACTAACCATCATTGAGATCTCGTAACCGAACAAAAACAGACCGTCATTGAAATTTTGTAACCAAACAAAACTGTATCGTAACAAAACCGACCTTCATTGAAAACTCATAACGAAACAAAGCCGACCATCATTGAAATCTTATAATGGAACAAAATAGACTGCTGTTGAAATCTTGTAACTGAACAAAACGAACTGTCATTGAAATTTTGAAATAGAATAAAGCCAACCATCATTGAAATCTCATAACAGAACAAAACTAACTGTCATTGAAATCTTGAAACAGAACAAAACTGACCGTCATTGAAATCTCGAAACAGAATAAAACTGACCGTCATTGAAATCTCAAAACAGAACAAAACTGTCTATCATTGAAGTCTCTTAACTGAATAAAACCAACCGTCATTGAAATCTCGTAATGGAACAAAACCGACTGTCCTTGAAGATCTCGTAACAAAAAAACAACTGTCACTGAGATCTCATAACCAAACAAAACAGACCGACTTTGAAATTTCGTAAAGGAACAAAAGTGACCGTCACTGAAAATTCATAACAGAACGAAACCGACCTACATTAAAATATCGTAATTTAACAAAACCGACTGACACTGAAAACCGACCGTCATCGAGATCTCGTAACCGAACAAAACCGACCGACATTGAAATCTTGTATCGTAAAAAAACGATTGTCATTGAAAACTCATTACGAAACAAAGCCGACCATCACTGAAATCTGGTAATCGAATAAAACTGTCCATCATTGAAATCTCGTAACAGAACAAAACTGTCATTGAAATCTCATAGCTGAATAAAACCAACCATTATTGAAATCTCGTAATGGAACAAAACCGACTGTCCTTGAGATCTTGTAACGAAAAACTAACTGTAATTGAGATCTCGTAACCGAACAAAACAGACTGACTTTGAAATTTCGTAAAGGAACAAAAGTGACCATTATTGAAATCTCATAACAAAACAAAATCGCTCGACATTAAAATCTTGTAATTGAACAAAACCGGCTGACACTGAAAACCAACGGTCATTGAAATCTCATAGCGAAACGAAACTGACAATCTTCGAAATCTTTTAACAGAACCGTAACCAAACAAAACTGTCCATCATTGAAATCTCATAACCGAATAAAACCAACCATCACTGAAATCTCATAATGAAACGAAACCGACCGTCATTGAAATCTTGTAAACAAACAAAACTGTCTATCATGGAAATCTCACAACTGAGCAAAACTGACTCTCATTGAAATCTTGTAACCAAACAAAACTGTCCATCATTGAAATCTTGTAACCGAACATAACTGTCCATCATTGAAATCTTATAATGGAACAGAACCGACTGTCATTGAGATCTCGTAACCAAACAAAACTGTCCATCATTGAAATCTCTTAACTGAATAAAACCAACCGTCATTGAAATCTCATAACTGAATAAAACCAACAGTCATTGAAATCTCATAACTGAATAAAACCAACCGTCATTGAAATCTCATAACTGAATAAAACCAACCGTCATTGAAATCTCATAACTGAATAAAACCAACCATCACTGAAATCTCATAATGAAACGAAACCGACCGTCATTGAAATCTTGTAAACAAACAAAACTGTCTATCATGGAAATCTCACAACTGAGCAAAACTGACTCTCATTGAAATCTTGTAACCGAACATAACTGTCCATCATTGAAATCTTATAATGGAACAGAACCGACTGTCATTGAGATCTCGTAACCAAACAAAACTGTCCATCATTGAAATCTCTTAACTGAATAAAACCAACCGTCATTGAAATCTCATAACTGAATAAAACCAACCGTCATTGAAATCTCATAACTGAATAAAACCAACCGTCATTGAAATCTCTTAACTGAATAAAACCAACCGTCATTGAAATCTCATAACTGAATAAAACCAACCGTCATTGAAATCTCATAACTGAATAAAACCAACCGTCATTGAAATCTCATAACTGAATAAAACCAACCGTCATTGAAATCTCTTAACTGAATAAAACCAACCGTCATTGAAATCTCATAACTGAATAAAACCAACCGTCATTGAAATCTCATAACTGAATAAAACCAACAGTTATTGAAATCTTGTAATGGAACAAAACCGACCATTATTGAAATTGTAGTGATTTTACTTTTGACATGCTTCATGCCATATTATAAAACTCATGGCCATGAAGCATGTTACCATTGTTGAGATTCATAAGCTGATTCTTGATATCTGTGTCTGAAATTTCTTTCTCCATGTTGTATTTAAAAATCAAAAGCATAAAAGAATATTTGGTCTGTGGGAAAAAAAAGTGTTGTTGGTAAATATAATCAGTTAGTTATTTTATGGTTATGAAAGTTTAACATCTGATAGTTCTTGTTTCTGGCTTCCTTTAAACTAATTATGTTTTGTTGAACACTGTTACAAAGACCAAACACTGACATAAAAAGCCCAACTAAAGGAAACACTGATCACCAAACATTTTTCAGTAATACATGAACATCTCCAAAAGAACTGATGACAGATATAAATTAATTCTGGTTTGTAATGTGTAATGTAATGTGTTTAATTGATTTCATCTAAGGCTGTGGCTGAAGTCAGTTGTAGTTGTGTTTCTCTTTCCTTCAGTGATTCTGGTCGTTATCATTAGGTGTCTTTAATCGAACAATCCTCACTCAATTAATCACTTAATTATCTTATTAACTCTAACACTGCTTTGCTGTTACTTTTAACACCCTGCTGGTGGTTCACATATGAACACTGAGTGGTGTTAATTTGACACCTGGGATTTTACTGTGCAGTGCAAGAGACTCGTGAATGGATTGGAAGCGCTCAGGTGGAGCAGCGAGGCAGGACAGTTTCATCTGTGAATAGGCTTATTGTAGATAAGCATTAAACTGCTAGCAGCTGTATTAGCACTCAAAGGGCATCATTATTATCTGTTATAAAACTACAGAAGTAACTTAACAGATACATATTCACATATTCACATATTCACATATTCACATATTCACATATTCACATATTCACATATTCACATATTCACATCAAAGAAGCTGTCACAGCAGCCAAAACAGACAACCATATAATAAGTTAAGAGCTCAACTAATGGAAACACTAATCACCATTATGGTGACTTCAAATTAAACAAACAGTTAAACCCCTGTTAATTCTCAATAAGAACTTCTGTAGACGTCTGACAGAAATAAAGTCAAACTGGTTAGTTATAAGTGAAGCTGGTAATGCTGTTTGTGGAGTTGTTTAATCCTCCTATGCTGTGATCTTGAGAGATTTAATGTCTTTTATCTTCAGTTGATTTCATCTAAGGCTGTAGCTTGAAGTCAGTTGTAGTTCTTGTATTTCAAGTGAAAATCACCATAATGTATGTTTTTATTGGTTCTCTTTATCCATGTCCATCTGTGTCAGCGGTTTAGTTTACAAATAAAAAGCCCCGGGTCAAATGCCAACTCAGCAGAGGCGGACAGTAGTGAAGTATTTTTACTTTCTACTTAAGTACATATTTCAAGTATATGTACTTTAACACTGTTTTTCTTTGAAAAACTTTTACTTCACTACATTCCAGAGCATAATATTGTACTTTTCACTGCACTATGTTTCATAAATAAAAGTGTTTTTTACCTTTAATACTTAATTACATTAAAAATGTAATACTTTCTTACTTGTACTTAAGTAAAACTTACTTTTACTTGAGTACAAGTAAGAAAGTACTAAATTTTCAATGTAATTAAGTATTAAATAATATTCAATATGAAATGTAGTGCAGTAAAAAGTACAATGTTATGCTTTGGAATGTTCTGAAGTAAAAGTTTTCCAAAGAAGAACACTGATAAAGTACATATACTTGAAAAATGTACTTGAGAGTAAAAATACTTCACTGCTGTCCGCCTCTGCAACTCTGGTTCTGGTGACCATGATTTCAGGTGATTTCCATGGCAATATACAAAAGCCTGCTGTTGTTTACAAGACATTTCAAATGGCTTGTTGTGTATACATTATTTCTTTTTTTTGTGGAACACAAATGCAGATGTTATGCAGAATGACAGCCACTATTCACTTTCATCGGAAAAAAATGTAATGCCAGAAAATTATGACTATCTTAACTTCTCTTTTTGTGTTCAAAGAAAGAAAGTCATGTGGTTTTGTATCAACACAAGGCTGAGTGATGACATAATTCTTACATCATTTTCCTCTTTTGTTTTGATCATTATGAGTTTACGACTACCACTGCAAGTTCTGACAACAAAAGCTATCAATAAACACATTTAAATAAAATGCCTTTAAATAAAGCAACATGCAGTATAACACCAATGTTTACTGGCCCACCCTGGACTGAAGCACCGGCTCTACTCTTCAGCACAATGGTGACCCACAAAACAGACGATACAGAAACCCTTTACTACACTTTACTAAACACTAACAGATCTCTCAAGACCTCACCATCTTCACTTTATTTATTTCATGCTAAAGCTCTTATTGAGAACTAACAGGGGGTTAGATGTTAATGTTTTATTGAAAATAATAAAGTTTGATGTCACCATTATGGTGATGAGTGTTTGCTTTATTTGGGCTCTTGACCCTTTTTAAATGACTAATCAAAAAAACCTGACCTGATTTCATTTAGAGTCACTGATCAATGTTTTATCATAAATACATTGAGATTATCAAGCCTGTGAAACCACAGCATAAGAGGACAAAAAGTTTTGCAGAAATCATTTATCGTGTGTAATTTTAAAACTGAGTTCTGCGTAAAAGTTTTTAAACTACTGTCTTATTCGGCCACACACAGCCATCAAGAATCAGCATGTGAATCTCAGCAATGCAATGGTGACAAACAAAAAGTTTCATGCTGCAATGCATGCTGGGTATGTGTACTGGTAAAGTACAGTGAGAGCAAACGACTCGTTATGCTTTGGAATCACTCTTGCAGTACTTTGATGTCATACGCCGATTGGTCTGGAGTGGATCTAGATGTCCATAGTTGAGGAGCCCTGTACTAAAGTCACAAAAAACATAATTAGATAAAATAAATAAAGGCATTACAATGAGGTTGGTCATGTCAGTGAGAGCTCCCTTAAAGTGGTTGGAATTGAATCTATCCCATGCTCAATAAGAGGTGGAAATAGACAGAAACGGCTTCTGCAACAAGAGACTTTTTGGATTCATATGCTCAGGGTGACTAAGTCCCCTGAAGAAACTGATTTCTTACCATTTTTGTAATCTGTACTGTTGATGATGTTTATGATTATTTCCATACTGTGATATGCATGTAACAAGTATAATAAGTTTATTCATTTTTTATTTTAAGTGTAATTGTGTTTTTCTGTGGTGTAATTGTCTTTATCCCCTTTTTTATTTATTTTTTATTTTATTATTATTATTATTTATGTTCATTTATTATATATTTTTTCTCATTTTGTTTAATTTACCTTTATTTTTTTTATAATTACTTATTATTTTTTCCATTATTTATTATATTTATTTTTCTTCATTTTGTTTTAATTTACCTTTATTAATTTTTTTTTTTCTCTCTCATTGATTTTTAGTTGTGTTATGCTACTAAGAGGTTTGTCTTAGCCACACCCACATACCGACCAGCTGTCTTTGATGATCCATTAATTACCACTAGTTTAAGAATACCTGTTGGACCAATTGATATGTGTCCTGAAGAAGGCTTTGTTGCCAAAACATGTAGATCTACTTTTAACTGGTTTTAATGATTTAGCCCAGTTTATTAAAGACTGTTTATTTCACCACATGAGTGCCTTGGAATATTTTGTTTCCATAATTTAATGTCTACCTCCGGTTTACCCAATGAGCACCAACGGCTATTCAAATACACCCGTGTAGCATTCTCTGCTTCTGTTTTTTGCAACAATTTTCACCATTGTTGAGGTTCATGTTAATATTAAAAAGTCAAGGGTCAAGAGCCCAACTAAAGCACACACAGATCACCATAATGGTGACATCAAACTTTTCTTTTTTCAACATCTAAACCTCTACTAATTCTCAACAAGAAAATTTGTATGAAAGAAATAAAGTCAAACTGGATTGTAATAAGTGAAGATGCTGAGATAATGTTCTGTTGCTGCAAGTCATTTGAATTAATTCAGGAAATACCTGTAAAATAACAGTGTTTTTCTGTAAACATTTAAGTTTATAGATTTTTAACATTAATCATTAATCATAACAGATTTGTATTTAAATTATGATATTTTACTTTAATTTTAGGGTTTTTGTTTGGCAGCCACTGCTGCCAGTCATTTGACCATTTTTTAAAGATGTTTTTTTACAGTGAAGGTATTTGATCGTAATAATTCAGGAAATACCTGTAAAATAACTGTTTTTCGGTTTATTTTAATTAGGATATTTTACTTTAATTTTATTGGGGTTTTTTGGCTGCCGGTCATTCGACCGTTTTATCATTTAACTGTTAATTCATTTTAATTCATACTGTAATTCATCCTGTTTTATCATTTTGTTACTGTTTAATTACAGATTAATATTGTAATTTTACATAAATTTGTATGTAATTAAAGAAAACAGAAAAAATACTGGACAAAAAATACAGTAAAAATATATTTGAGTTAAAGTTTTGAGTACAATTTAAAATAAAAGAAAATGACCATAAAAAAATCACAGTTATTTTCCGTAAAATTAGGATTTTTTTTTTACAGTGTAGGCTTCAAAATTCATAAAAGTTGTGTTCATCCGTGATAATTATCTTGATGGGCAAAACGTGTAAGTATCATAAACTTTTGTTGATCACAGAGCTCGTTTTTTTTTTTTTTTTTTTTTCGATAATCCAAAATCTTACGGGAAAATCCTATTGGGTTTTTATCGAGCAGTGTGACGCTAACTGCCAGTTGGCCTACAAAGTGACGTCATCCCTGCACCACTCTATTCATATCACTTTTTGTGTGAAAGAGCCTTTACATTAGCCAAAAATTTACATTTTGTTATTTTTGTTATTAGAAAACAAACAAGCAAGCCAAGCCCAGGTGAGAAAAAGTAAGGCAATGCATAACTTTTCATAAAAAGTAACTAAGTTACACGCTTTGCATTAAACATCTTGATTTATGCTGCTGTTGTTGTCACTGTTATTTAGCTGTCATATGGTTCAGAGTTCATATTTTTACTGAATTACAATTGTTGATCATCACCATGTTTGAGATTTGTGTTGACATAAGACATGTGTTGAGGTGTTGGGCTATTTGTGTTTCTTATTGCAACTTTTGCGACTTATTTGCCCGAGTGAAATGGGTAAACTGTGTGCCTCTAGGTTTAAGAGGCCAATGATGTTCATGTTGTGTAGTTAACTTTGAAAATCAAACATGGAGATGAAAACACAAGGCTTGTAGCTGTGTGCATTGCTAAACGTTGTTTAGTTGCCTTTACAAGAAGTTTTACATTAAAAAAGATTACCTGGTACTCATTAGCTGAACAAAAGTATTTAAGTTGACTTTAACTAGAGCGAATTAGTTGAGCTAACTTAAAAAGTTGAGTGTGATAGGTTGCCTTATTTTTTCAAGTTGGCTCAACTTGTTTTTTTTTTATTGTCTTGACAAGAAGTTTTAAGTTCAAAAGACTACCTGGTACTCATTAGATAAAAGTTTTCAAGTTGATTTTAACTGGAGTGGATTAGCTGAGTTAACTTAAAAAGTTGAATGCGATAAGTTGCCTTATTTTTTTACAATGCAATATTGTAATGCATTACTTTTAACTTTCCCCAACACTCATTACATCCCATTCCACTTAATTAGCAACTCAGAAAGAGGCATAAACAAACAATCAAAAACATTACAAAGTTTATATATTCTCAAATCAAAAGTTATTATAAAACTTGATTGACATTTAATGTTCAATCAGCACACAATTCTTATCATTAGAATCAAACAACAATCCATCTGTCAGTATGCTGCTATTTCTTATGCAGAATATGGCAGTACGTCTAGATATACATGATCGGTCAGTGAGTTGTGACTGTTGTGACCAGCAGTGCCGTTGGTCTGAATAGACGTTATTCTTCTGTTCAAAATCTATACAAATGATGGAAAAAAAAAAAACATACATTAGCTGCTAATTCGCATTTATAAAGATGCTTCACATTTTCACATTCATTTTTTAATGAAACTATTTTTGTATTATTGTTAACTGAATTATTAATATAAACAGCAATAAGACATGTCTTACCTGATGACCATTTACATATTTAGGAATTTTCTTAGACAGTTTACGGTTCACCATTAATAAACCTAAAATAGCAAAATAATCTATTAAATTTATCGATAAATACAATACAGCAAAACTTTTTTTTTATCAAATTCATTTTCAATATATTATAAATATATTTTAAGTATTTAATATCATTTAATAAATATGTCAAATAAGCTTAAGTTTAAAAGTAATTTTCCTGATTTAGATATATGTCTTAAATATGACTTTTTTCGCTCACTTATTACTGCAGCAAACAGCACAACCATCAGCAGGGTGATCGTGACAATCATGATCTGATTTGAGCTCTGATCTTGTGGATTTTTTTGCTCTGGTTTATTGGGACCTTGTGGTTTATAGAGAGATAACAATGTTTCTTTTACAGATAATTTGGATAATTATTAAACTTTTTGTCGTGCATCTGTGCCATTTAGATTACAAAATAATTTGCATAAATAATATTTTATTATTATAAGAAACATAATTATGATTGTATAACAATAACAATATATCTCAGATATATATTTTGCAGTGACTTACCAGTGGTGTCCAGTTTGGTGCAAGCGATGTCCTGTTGAGACATTTCTTTAGAAAAGCAAAGTATCAATTGTTGTTTGGATTATTGTTAAGCAAAACAATTATTTAAATAATAATAATAATATAGCTCTCAGTTGCATCACTTACCAGTGGTGTCCAGTCTGGTACCGTCACTGATCTTTAGAGCCCAGCCTGCTTTTATACAGTAATAAGTTCCTAAATCATCAACAGTGACATCATTAATAATTAAGTGGCTCCTTCTTCCCTCTGAATATTTGCTGCGGAGACTTTCGTCGTAATATACAGCCTCTTCAGAATCAAACGTTCGCAGTATCATCACTGGACGAGCTGATGATGGTTTTATGACAAACCATACAACGGCTTTTAATCTAAACTCACAGGCTAAAGTCACCCTCTGTCCTAAAGTCACCTGTTGATCAGTCAAACCTTCTGTGTGTTGAGACCACACAAACACACCTGAACGAACAGAAAACATCATTCAGATTATCTGATCATGACAGAATCACATTGAATCACATGACATGAAATAAACTTACAGAGGAGTGAAAGCAGCGCAGTCTTCATTCTGTGATCTTGTTGAACGTGTTCAGGTTGAACTTGTGTGCAGGTTGATGTGCGTAACTTTATAGCAACTCTTAGAGGAAGTGCTTCCGCTGAGCTTCAGAAAATACTAAATGAATCAGATGAAATGACGAAATTTACACTTACACTGACCTCATTGGTCTTCTTGTTTATTGACCACTATTGATCGAAGTGTACGTGATGCCATGTTTTGGAAAACTAAGGCCCAAATAAACATCTTAATAACGTTTCTTCCTAAATCAGATAAAAACATTATTTTAGTTTTAATGAATCTAATACAAAATAAGGGAAGTGGCCAAAATATACCTTTAATTTTGGAAATGGGTGGAGATCATGTAGGTTTGCGTCATATCCTGGAGATTCATCGAGTTCTTGTTATAGATGTTAAGAATAACTTTCCAGACCAAATAAAGACAAACAAAACTGAACAACAGTTTTGGTTTAATCACTTTCTGCTTTTAAATATATATATATATATATATATATATACATTTTGCACACCTTGATTTTTTTATTTTTTTTATGTCCCACTTTTCCTTGCAAAAGAGTTTGAGGTTGATCACATTCTGGGAGGGATTGCTTGACAATTCCTTTGTTCACTTGGATTTATAAAAAATAGTATGTCTTTAAAGGAAATGTTTATTTGTATAATTGTGTTAAATGATTTTGAATGGAAAGACAAAGTATAAATATAGTGCATATTGATTTTAATATGTATATATATATATGTGTGTGTGTGTGTGTGTGTGTGTGTATATATATATTTAGATAAATGTAATTGTTACATGTTCCATGTTTTGTGTGTGTGTGTGTGTTTCTTGTTTTTGCTATTTGTATTTTCTATTCCCTGCAAGAAATTTGTATTAATATGTTTTATTAATATGCTTTATTTTATGCTTATGGATCATAACAAAGTTATGATTATGTTTTCTTGCATTTTCTGTAGAACTACATATGGTGCTTCTCTGTTTAACACAACAACTGTTTTACAGAACAGCTATTAATTTAAGATGCATGTGAAAGAAAAGAGCACACTCAAAGTATAGAAAGTGGTAAACATGTTCCTAATATGGTAAGGAAAACTACAATTTGGCAGAGGCTTCAGTCTTGAATGTGAGAGAGATATAAATGTGGGGGGGAGCCCTCCATTCCTTGTCACTACTCTGCAGGGCAACTCTGAGTGTCTGTATGACTGTGGACCTTTTCTTGCAAGAAAATAAACCTCATCAAAGACAATTGGTATATTTGTCTCTTATTCAGAATTGTTATTGTTTATTTGCCACGACACATCCTATTCGTGTTCACATCCTATGTTTAGTTACTGTTTTACCTTTGCTGTGTTCGAAATCACCTCCTATACCCTCATTCACTATTCCCTACATTACTCCACTAATATAGTTCAGTTGAAGGAGTGAATGAAAACGAGTGAGTGAATTCGGACATTGAGGACTGCCGCTTTTCCATAGTTTCTGCTGGCTGTTTAATAGGGGAGAGTGGGGACAGTTGCAACGTGTGGCAGTTGCAACATTGCTGATTTCTCCAATCAGGAGTCATGACACTCCTACTGCACATGCTCAGTATGCCCCTCCTTCTTTCTGGAAGTTAACATTGCTGATTTCATGTTAACTTCCTAAACATGTTAAACTTCCTTATGGGAGAACTGAAATTCAAGGTAAAAAAGTAACTTTTTTTACAACTAGATTTTTTGTCATACTGTCTAAACTGTTTAAGTATTGATCTTTATAGTTTTATAGTTTGAATGTGCAGTTAGGCTAGCATCACTAGTTTTAAGATGGCTGCCAGGGGGTGGGACAGTTGCAACGCATTGTTGTAACTGTCCCCACATGGTGTTGCAACTGTCCCTCATGACAATAATAATGACAATTAGATAAAATTGATATAAAAGGCAATTCAGTGGTTTGATAAAGAACATATTTCAATAGCCAGGTGTCTCCTCTTTGTATTTCAGCAAATTGCTTTTTTAAAAGTCAAACTAGGCTGCAGTGTATCCTACATTTTCTGTTCTGTTTTTTCAGTATGCCACGAGACAGGAAAAGGACAACAGATAGGGGTGTCCCTGTACCTATTCTGTCCTTAGCTTAAATGCAAAATTGGCCATCTTGACAGACACCCCCGAAAAGGAGGGAGAAAGCAAAAGTTAAGAGAAAGCCAACAAAAGTTAAGAGAAAACTGACAAAAACCACACTGGAAACAAGCCAACAAACCAAAACCGAGAAGAAAAAGCATACAGAGAAGGACAGTGACTCTGAGAAAGAAGAAGATTTTTGCATTGTCTGTTTGGAGAGCTACTCCAGACCGGGAGAGGTGTGGCTTCAATGTTGCCAGTGCAAGGCATGGGCTCATGAAGCCTGCACTGATGGTGGGTACATTTACATTTGCCACAATTGTGAGTCAGATGGGGAATTGTGAATACTTGATGTTATGAAGTAATCAGTTTGTGTGCTTTTGGTGGTGTTATGAAATTGTTACTGCTTGTTACTACAGTTGGGCCTACATAAATCAGTTTGTGGGATTTTGACATGGTGTTACATGGTTGTGTACTTGTTTTTTACTTTAATAAGTTAACTCAATGAACTCTGGTCTCAAATAAACTAAAAAAAGATTTGAAAAATGATGCCGAGGTATGAGTTTTATTACATCTAAATGACTGTTGCAACTGCCCCTCGGTACTGTTGCAACTGTCCCGATATATGGGGACAGTTGCAACATTTTTCAGGGTCCATTTAAGTACAAATTACTTTCATATTATCATATGTACACATGTTGCAACAGTATGGGCAGGTAGGTGACATATATGGGTTTAATATATATATATATTTTTTGTCTTTCTAATACAAACAGTCGCTGAGAAACTGAAGGAAATGTAAAAAGTGTTGCAACCGCCCCCACTCTCCCCTAATTATTTAAAACCTAGCAAACTGGCAGCTACAGTATAATGAAAAGATTTATTTTGAACTCTGCCATGGAAACTAGCACGTATAAACCTTAATTAAACAATTTAATCAATGAATTAAAAAGGAATTTATACATGTATGATATTACGCTGGACCAGCGTGGTTTTGGAAAATGGAAGGTTGATTGATTCAGCTGCGGGCGCCATCTCCTGACAAGACGCGGGAATTCATTCAGTGCGACTCTCACAGTGCATTATATTCTCTAGCCGTTGAGCATACATCAGTTGCATACTCGTTATCGCGGTAAATTGTGGGATTTAATGAGTGCAGTGCACTCAATAACGTTATATGGTTTCGGACACGACTAAAAATGTCTGTCCCCTCAAATAGTGCCCTATTTAAAGGTAATCGCCCCCTATACCCTTAAATAGGGTACTATTAAATAGGGTACAAATTTGACAACTCACCCTCATGTTGTTCCAAAAACCTGTATTAGTTAGAATGTCGGTAACCAAACCATTTCAGTGCTTCTTCTATGTTCAACATAAGAAAGTCATATTTGGAACGAAATGGGGGTGAGTAAATGGTGATAGAATTTAAATTTTTTAGGTGAACTACCTATTTAACTACCTTTAAGATAAATGTTAACGTGTGCCCCCTAAAAGCACAAGTGGCCCCTACCTGGCCCCCCCAGTTACCGTGGTCTAGAACCGCCACTGCATAGCGGACGTTATTGAGTGCACTCATTCTATCCCACATTGCACCGCAATAACAAGTGTACACAGGGCTCTCAAGTCTCACGCATTGGGCGTAAGACACGCATTTCAACCCGTTCACACGCTCACACGCCACACCTTGTATTTCTCACGCAGAGAAATTTCCAGGATAACGCCCACCAAGTTGCGCCGCTATTAGAGGAATCAAGTGAGTTCCCCATAGAGTTCAGAAGGCCCTGCCACGCACCAGCTAATCAAATAAAAAAATATAGCTACCGAACAGCCAATCAGAAAATAGCATTGCTGTATCCGGATAAGATTTAGATATTCCCGCAACAACAACGTTTACATTCTGATTCCAACGACACATTCTGTGATTCATGGGCTCGCGCGACACGACATTGATTCAGATGCTCGCTGAAGTAGCTACAGAAGAGGACAGCTGTCACATTGATTCACATCTCGCCGAAGTGGCTACAGACTGATCGACGTGGGAGAAGACCATATCCTATGAGTACAGTAACAGGGCTCGACATTAACGCTTGTCCGGGACAAGTGTATTTTTTGAAGGGGCAAGTGAAAGAGAATTTTACTTTACCAGACAAGTATCCTGATTAAAACGTTGATGATAAAACATAACTAGGGAATCAGCAAAATGCAAGAATGATTCCGCATTTATTCAGTGTAAGTGGCGATCGATAGTGGATAATAATATATAATGTATAATGAACTGACGGTAACAATTTCCTCTCGAGGAGAAATCACAACAAATGAGCGCATCTCACACAAAGAAACTACAGTTAACATACACGGTTAAAATTATTGTGGAGTTTTTATATTTATAACATATAATACAGTTAAGCAACATCACACAACCAAGAGTGCTGTTTTCCTGAATACCATCACGACTGAAAATGTGACACTGATTTAATATGACAGTTCCATAAACATTTAATTAACATCAAGTCACTTACATTTTAGATGCAATATTGACTGTTTTTGTTCTATTTCAGCAGCGAACATATTTCCAAACAAAGAGCCATAACGCATCTCACAGCAACAGTGTGTTATGGATGATTCATTGTTTTGAATGAATCGGTTGAATCAAAGATTCAATGACCTATTCGTAAACAACTGCCTCATTCTTGAATGAATCAGCCGTTTGAATGAAGCGTTTGAATTAATGACGCAATGACTCACTCATTAAGACGGTCACCTGCTGCCACCTACTAGTGGTTTAAATTAATGTTTTCTTTCCAACATTTATTTGTATACAAAAATCTTTAAAACAATCTCATAACATTTTTCAGTGTAAATTATTTAATTTGACAGCCCTATAGTGTCTTATTCTAATTTAATTTATAGATCAAATTTAAGAATATAAAATGAAAGCTGAAGCATAGCCTATATTTAATAAGATTATGGAAAAAATGCCCTTCATAAAAGGTAAAAATATCACAAATATGCAGATTTAAATATGTCAAAGCTGATTGAACACTGGTGAGAATATTGCTTCAGAATAAATTATATTTACAAAAAAAAAAAAATCTATTTTTTTCCGGACAAGCAAATTTTTTACTCGGACAAGTGAATGACAGATTTACTTGTCCGAAGGACAAGCACGTGAACAGGCTTAATGTCGAGGCTTGACAGTAAGTCATCTCATCATTGCTGGGGAATATATGTGTCCAGGCAGCTGGTAGGTTAGCTAACAGTTTGACCAGAGTATGTCAACTAGCCTAGCTAGCCGGTTGAATCCCTGCTAATTTCAGCAGCTATTCTGACACTTGTTTAGTATTAGTTCTGATTCAGAAGGAAAGAAAAGGAAAGAAAAAACTGAAAATATTCCAAATTATTATGGAATATTAATTTGCCCTGACATCTTTGAAATAGACAAATGCAATAATTAATACTATGCATTATCTGGATAAAATATAATGAAATAGCCTAGGCCAAAGGTTTTCACATTTCACACACACACACACTAAGAAATGCTGTATTAAATAAATATTTTTTTATTTGTACGAATTAATGTGTAATTTTTCAGATCAGACCCCCGTCCCCACCCAAACCCCCGCCGCCATCGCCAAAATCTCACTCTGAACTCAGTTCAAAACTTGAGAGCCCTGTGTACAGCCGATGTACACACAACAGCTGTCCGAATTCGCTCACTTGTTTTCATTCACTCCTTTAAGTGAACTGTATTAGTGGACTAAAGTAGGGAATAGCGATTGAGGGTTTAGGGGGCGATTTCGGATTCAGCCCTTGTTTCTAGGTACCCATGTTTGTTGTCATAGTGATTGATAACCCTCACCTGTTAGCCTCTCTTTATCCTGTGTATTTATACCCCAGTGTTTCTCTTGTTCAGTATCAGGTGTTGTCCTAAGTGGATGATACGTGTGGTTTGTTTTCAGTTCTGTTTTCAACAAAAATGTTTGTTAATAAACATTTTGCAGTTATACGCTCTGTCTTTCCTGAAACACCCCGCATACAGAACACCAGACCAAAAGCAAATGGATCCAGCAGTTGTGCCACCGGGAGCTCTTATCCTTCTCTTCCATCAAGGGAATCGTTCCCTGGAGGATCACACAGGAGTGTTTGGACCTAGCGTATCAGACCCATTTTCCTGACCGACTCATTGGCTGAATCCAAAATCACCCCCTAAACCCTCATTCACTATTCCCTACGTTAGTCCACTAATATAGTTCACTTGAAGGAGTGAATGAAAACGAGTGCGTGCAAGTCGGACAGCTGTTGAGTGTACATCGGCTGTACACTCGTTATTGTGGTGCAATGTGGGATTGAATGAGTGCACTCAATAATGTCCACTATGGTTTCAGACACCACTACAAATGGCTGTCCCCTCAAATAATGCCCTATTTGAGGGTATAGGGGGCGATTTCGGATTCAGCCATTGTCTTTTTCTGGGCTGGACTTAATGACTCACTCAAAGCACTCCTTGACGTTGATGATCCTTGAGGGACAATTTGTGAATTTGTGGTGAAAGTGCTACAACTGAGCAGATCCCAATTCACTGTGGGGGAGATGGAGGAGGATCTCAATATGGCCGCTCAGGAGACCCTTAAACATCTTTCGGGGGGGTTCCAGAGTTTTCATTGCCACTGCCTTCACGCTCGTCCATGGTTCAAGTCCGGTGTTCTCAAGTCCGGTAGTCTGCGCTGCCTGCTCCTCTTATCGCAGCCATGGAGGCATTTTCTGAACTTTCTGAATGCTTTGCTATGGCTATGAAGGCCGCTTAACCCTCCAACTGCCCCATTGTGGCCACGGAGGCCGTTCCAACTCGTATCACAGCCAAGGAGGCTGTCTCTGAACTCTCTGCCTGCCCTGTTGCAGCCAAAGAGGGTGCACTAATTTCTGTGAATTTTTTTTGTAGTCAAGACTTTAAAGGCCTTTTGAAGTGCCTTTAAACGAGCAGCTTTATTCAATATGTTGACGTAATTTCCACTAAAACAGGAAGACAGAGCGGGACATATCAAACAGCCAATTGTGATTTCAATTTAATTGCTTGTTGAACAAATTTGGAGAAATTGATGTTTCCTCATTCAGAGAGATAGGAGCTGTAATTGCATGACTAAAAATACTGAAATGGCTGCCCGAGAGGCATTTTAAAGATGGCCGCCGAGTGAAATGGCTTGCCTTAAAGGACTTTGCTCAGAAGTCTGTTCGAAATCAGTTTCGGGAGGTACATTTGTGCGCAAACGCCACCTGCAAAGTCTGATGATAACGTATGATTCGTATGCAGCCCATGACAGTTGAAGTAAAAAATAAAAATGGCGTCTGAAAGTTGCAGGTGGTGGTCAGTTTGTGTGTAAATGTATGTTCTTGGTCAACTTTTTCCATAGCTTTCAGACGCACCATGTGAGTGTATTAGCACAGTTTGTTATTTGCTTTTGAGATTTTCTGTCTATAACCCTTGACTACTGTCTACATGTAAACCTGCTGTTAAATTAAATCTAGCACATCTAATGATAACTAACATCATCTGAGTCTCGGTAACAGTCTTATGAACATGATCATGCTGATAAACGTGAAGGAGACCACAATCAGCATCAGCCACAGGAACCAGTTGACGGATTTCTTGGCGTGCTGTTCCAGGCGCTCCGACTCCGACGCATGGACTGAGTGAGGGCCTAAAAACGAGGAGGAGAACATTTTACAGTATGTTCAATACTACGAGATTCAACTTTTAGGCTATTTTAAGAATGCCAAATGTTTGAACAGTGTTTAATGACATAATTTGTTAATGAAGACATTTAAAAATCTTATATTCATATTCGTTTCTATACAGATTTGTAATTCCATATGCATGTAGTAACAGGTCGCGAGTTAAAAAAAGAAAAAAGAAAATTCTGTCATCATTTACTCCCCCTTATGTTGTTCCAAACCTGTATGAATTTCTTTCTTTCTTCTGCTGAACACAAAAGAAGATATTTTGAAGAATGTTGGTAACCAGACAGTTGCTGGGAGCCATTGACTCTGGAACTCAATGGCTCCCATCAACCATCAAACGCTGAAGGAGTGTTTATTATTATTATTATTATTATTATTATTAAAGAACTAAAGCAAACAACATTACATAAAAACAGGCACCAAAGTATGTTACTCTAATAGGAAATACAAAAAAAAAAAAAAAAATTCAGAAGATACCAAATACAGATTCAAAACATAACAAGTGACTTCATTAACAGCAAGTTCGTTACAGAAAGCCTTATACAAAGGAGGCGTTTTGGACATTTATCAACAAAGAATTTGTCATTCAGAATAACAAAGCTTTTATAACTGTCAATGTACTTTAATATTTAGGCTCGTAACGGTTTTCTTTCACGTGATCCGAAGGAGCGTACGGTGACGCGTGACGTCAGACTTAACGCTACAGCTTCAGCTGACCTTTAGAAAATATAAAATAAACCAAACGGCTCTCTGAAATGATGCAAGTTCAACTTGATCCTTGTTGTTTTCTTATTGTCGACATTTGCAATAGATATTGCATTATCGCAAGGGACACTTAATTTGGCGTAAATTGATACCCGCGCTCTGGCTACTAACGTCTTTACCAACCCCTCCTGCGTAACCTAGAAGGACTCTTCATTTGTCGCTCGGTTCCGCCTTGTTGCGTGTAAAACTCGCGCGACTTCCGCTTTGAGTGTCAAATATGGCCACGTCCAGACTGGAGATCAATTTCATCAGGTTATTATCGCGCTGTGAATCTCTGGCTTCAGAGAAAAGAGGCGAGACCGAATGGAGACTAGAGAAGGTAATTCATAACAACATTACATTTACGTTTAATTTCCTGCGTTTGAAGTAAGTGTTTATATTTTACACAAGAGAATATTCTGCATGAAAACAACAAAGCAATAACACCGACCTCATTCATGAATTACGTGTCATAAACAAAACAAGCATTCGTATTAATGGATCATGCGCTAGAATTAGTTAATTTCGTATATATATATATATATATATTCTCATTGCAATATCTTAAGCAATTTTAGCAGAAAAATCATATTTAACTGGTTTATTTTTGTCTTTTCAAGTATGTTGGTGCTCTGGAGGAGATGCTTGTAGCCCTTAAAAAGAGTTCAAGGTACATTTATATAACATTACAGGCAATAATGTCACATATCATAACAATGAGTGAAATAATCATAAACCATTTCAACATTTATTGTGTGAAAATGATTTATATCAATGTTTACATGGACCTCAAGGTGATGTTGAGATAAAAAACAAAAAAAAAAAACAGCTAACGTTAGTAGTGTTTCTCCTACATTTGTGAAACATCTCAGACTGTGATATATAACTACTACAGACATTAATGTAGATAATGAGTCATGATTTATTTCTGATTCTCCCAGCAAACCAACACCGGAAATACTGACGGACTACAACCGCAAGGTGGATTTCCTCAAGGGTCTCTTAGAGGCAGACAAACTGGTCAGTCATTTTATTTTTTGTTCACTGCATGGTCAATGACAATAGACAGAAAATGCATCATCGTTCTATTCTAATCATAGTACAGTAAAGAAATGTTTTGTTTGCTTTTAGCCATCTCCAGCAGAGAAGTCTTTAGCAAATCAGTTTCTGGCTCCTGGACGGACGCCTACGATATCCAGCGAGAGAACGCCGGCGAGTAAGACGGTGCACATACAGAGTAAAGCGAGATGTGCTGAAGAAATGAGGAAGGAACTAATGAGCACCGTACGACTCTAACCTCTTTACACTACAAATGCACTTTTTATATATTTATGAATTTTTTTGGTTATATGATATTAAACATATATATGTATATGTGTGTATATATATACACTCACTAAAGGATTATTAGGAACACCTGTTCAATTTCTCATTAATGCAATTATCTAATCAACCAATCACATGGCAGTTGCTTCAATGCATTTAGGGGTGTGGTCCTGGTCAAGACAATCTCCTGAACTCCAAACTGAATGTCAGAATGGGAAAGAAAGATGATTTAAAGTGATTTAAGCAATTTTGAGCGTGGCATGGTTGTTGGTGCCAGACGGGCCGGTCTGAGTATTTCACAATCTGCTCAGTTACTGGGATTTTCACGCACAACCATTTCTAGAGTTTACAAAGAATGGTGTGAAAAGGGAAAAACATCCAGTATGCGACAGTCCTGTGGGCGAAAATGCCTTGTTGATGCTAGAGGTCAGAGGAGAATGGGCCGACTGATTCAAGCTGATAGAAGAGCAACTTTGACTGAAATAACCACTCGTTACAACCGAGGTATGCAGCAAAGCATTTGTGAAGCCACAACACGCACAACCTTGAGGCGGATGGGCTACAACAGCAGAAGACCCCACCGGGTACCACTCATCTCCACTACAAATAGGAAAAAGAGGCTACAATTTGGACGAGCTCACCAAAATTGGACAGTTGAAGACTGGAAAAATGTTGCCTGGTCTGATGAGTCTCGATTTCTGTTGAGACATTCAGATGGTAGAGTCAGAATTTGGCGTAAACAGAATGAGAACATGGATCCATCATGCCTTGTTACCACTGTGCAGGCTGGTGGTGGTGGTGTAATGGTGTGGGGGATGTTTTCTTGGCACACTTTAGGCCCCTTAGTGCCAATTGGGCATCGTTTAAATGCCACGGCCTACCTGAGCATTGTTTCTGACCATGTCCATCCCTTTATGACCACCATGTACCCATCCTCTGATGGCTACTTCCAGCAGGATAATGCACCATGTCACAAAGCTCGAATCATTTCAAATTGGTTTCTTGAACATAACAATGAGTTCACTGTACTAAAATGGCCCCCACAGTCACCAGATCTCAACCCAATAGAGCATCTTTGGGATGTGGTGGAACGGGAGCTTCGTGCCCTGGATGTGCATCCCACAAATCTCCATCAACTGCAAGATGCTATCCTATCAATATGGGCCAACATTTCTAAAGAATGCTTTCAGCACCTTGTTGAATCAATGCCACGTAGAATTAAGGCAGTTCTGAAGGCGAAAGGGGGTCAAACACAGTATTAGTATGGTGTTCCTAATAATCCTTTAGGTGAGTGTATATATATGTATATGTATATATATGTTTGACAGCATTAATTTATGCATAAAACAAGCAACAATATTGTTAGAAATATAATTAGAGAGAATTATTATTATTAGCTTTTATTTGAGTTATTTTAGTACTTCAAGTTAAGCTAATTGAACACAAGATTTTCTATTTTCTCTTTCAGTTAATGTTTATTTTATAAGTATACATTTTTTAATGGTTTTAGTTAATGATGATAACCCTGGTCTGGACAATATTACTGCATATCCTAGGAATTTGCTTACTTGAGACAAAAATACTGATTAAGAAAATAAATGTTTTTTGCTCTTTTTTTTTTTTTTTTTAAAGCGTACAAATGTATATTTTTACTGACTCTTCTCTTTCCTCTTCTTATCAGGGTGTGTCAAATTCCGGTAAGCCGTGTTTTGTATTTTAATTTAAATGCTACATGTTAAGAAAGTAAATTACAGGTATTGATCATGCATTTTTCTTTGTTCCTCATGGTTAGGTTCGTTGGAGACGGATCTCAGACACAGAAAGTAGGTGATGCTGTCGTTGATTTTCTATTGAGTGTGTGGGTGTCATCGGTATCGACAGCATTCGGTTAATTTCTCCACATTTCTCAGGGGTTTTCCTGTAGACGAGCGACAGTCGGCGACAGAGCTGGACGCTATTCTACAGCATCATAACAATCTCCAGGAGAAACTGGCTGAAGACATGCTGAACCTCGCTCGCAACCTGAAGAACAACTCGCTCGCGGCACAGAACATCATAAAGCAGGACAACCAGGTCTGATGTTTTTCTGATCTCCTTTAAATTAATTATTACCAGCTCAAAGGAATAGAATAAAAAAAAAAATGCATGATTCAATAATTTAGAAAGTCACCACAATAATTAGCATGTATAAAATATAAAGAAGCAGCTTGAATAGGTCATTTGTGGATTATTTGTTGTGACCACTAGAGGGCAGCAGCATATTAGTGTAGTGTTGCACTCACTATTGAGGATTTTAAAGCGATAGTTCACCCAAAAATGAACATTTTGTCATCATTTACTCACCCTCAAGTTGTTCCAAACCTGTATGAGATTCTTTCCTCTGTTGAACACAAAAGAAGATATTTTGAAGAATGTTGGTAACCATACAGTTAGCCATTGACTTCCATAGTGGGGAAAAAAATACTATGGAAGTCAATGGCTAACGTCAACTGTCTCGCAATGTCCTGTTACTACATGCACATGGAATTACAAATCTGTATAGAAACTAATATGAGGTTTTTTAAATGACTTCATTAACAAATTATGTCTTCATTAAACATGACATAACAAACTGAATCATACGGGTTAATGCGGGACTGAATGTAATGTAAGTGATATAATAATGTATCATAACTGCTCAGCTAAAAAATTTAAGTTGAAAATTCAGCTGTTAAAGCATAAAAATAAGGTACAATGAATCAGTGAATTTGAGTTTGATTTGGGTATATTATCAGTAATAAAATAATCATTAATCATCAGCCATTTATATATACAATTCAGAGATGAACACTAATGTTGACCAGAAGAAGCCACAGGATAGCAAATCAGTTTAAAGACTATGAAAATTGTTCAATAAATTGAGTAGTAAAAATAGCATATACATTTATTATAGCTTTATAAAGTTTATTAAAGCCCAATATAATAAGTTTGCAAAAACTGTGATCTCCAAAGTACTTAGACCATTTTTTATCCTAATTTTAATTTTAATGATATTGACAACATATTTGTCAAGTTGCAGACATGACTGAATGTATGTCCAATTGAAGAAGAGACACTATATTATTTGTCTATTTTAATATAGTACACATAATAATACTTCCATAAAGAGACACTTAAAGACTCATATTTTATTTAAAAAGAGACATGTCTATTGTATAACTATATATCATCTACACAAGGACCCCTATGATTGCCTTAAAGGGATAGTTCACCAAAAAATGAAAATTATCCCATGAGTTACTCACCCTCAAGCCATCCTAGGTGTATATGACATTCTTCTTTCAGACAAATACAATCGGAGTTATATTAAAAATGGCAGCCCAAAATTTGAAGCCCAAAAAAGTGTCCAATTGTAAAAGTAATCCACATGGCTCCAGGGGGTTAATAAAGGCCTTCTGAAGCGAAACGATGGGATTTTGTAAGAAAAATATATATCTTTAACACGTTATAAAGTTAAATATCTAGCTTCCGGCGGACCACCTTCCGTATTCAACTTATGAAAAAAACGTAACTGGCACGTTGATGACGTTGGACGTAGCGTAAGCGTTTTGAACTGTGAGAGGTGTTCAGGGTACCTGCGGGATCTTAAAAAGTCTTAAAGGGGTCATGAACTGCGTTGTTTTAATGTTTTATGATGTTTCCTGGGGTGCACTTATAATGTTAGAATGCTTTTTACATCAAAAATTGTCATAATTTATAAATAAAAGGCACTTTTCCTACCCTGATTTTAGCCCTCTGGTTTGAACGCTCTGTTTTAAGGGGCGTGTCTGCTGTGAGACTTCAGTGTAAACGCCCACTGCTGTGATTGGCTAAAGTCTTTCCTAAGTATTACTCTCTCTTTTAGCGCGTTTTTACTATTACAGCTCTCATGGTTAACTAATCGTGAAAAGTGTTGCATTATATTTAGATCTGTGGCATTATATTTAGATCTATGGCATTATATTTAGATCTATGGCATTATATTCAGATCTATAGCATTATATTCAGATCGTGGCATTATATTCAGATCTATGGCATTATATTCAGATCGTGGCATGAAAGGTTGCAGAGATGAACATTGTAGCTGATCATAGACATGCTGAGCGCATGAAAGCAGTGATCTCGTCAATGCAACTCAGTTTCTGTACACTAACGAATGCTTTCATCTTCACTAACAGTGCAAACGTGATATAGTTAAGAGATTCGTTGAATAAAACGGGAGTCACTGATAAACGTGTCACTGATAAACTCTCGCCGTTTGATTGACAGCTCCAGCTCGCGCTGCTTCAACGACTGCAAAGGGAGCTTTCTTTGATCGCTTTCTTTATAGAATTTAATCGCCGTTAAATAACAGATTATTTTCATCCTACTAAGAGAAACAACGCAAGTTGACGTTTAGTCACTGGTTTGATTTACTGACACACAGACAAAGAACATCTGACTGTACATGAATCATTACATTTCAGATCAGGCATTAGAATTAACACAGTTACTTACATGTTGCATTACTGTCGAGCCCAGGCACTGCACAATATTTTGTAATCCTCAATGGCATGTTTATTGCTTGGTAGCTCGATCTGGTTTAACACCACGTAGGCCTATGTTACTTTTAGGCTACCTATTCTATTGCATGTCATGCGTGAATCGGTGGGCGGGGCTAAACAGGCAGTGATGAAGTAGGCGTTGATCTTCCCTTACGAAAATGAACCATGGTTTTACTACAAATAAAACCAAAAAACCATGGTTATTATAGTTTAACCATGGTACTTGTGGTAAAACTGTGGTTATATAAATAAATCAGTTAGCCAAAAAAACATGGTTACTACACTTTTACTATAATAAAACCATGGTTAATTTTCGTAAGGGTTCTGCAGAGGAGGTGCTTGCCTCCCTTTGACGTCATAGGTTCCCACTTTGAAAAACCTGTCGTTTGCTGGGCCTGGTGTCAATAAAAGCTTTTATTAATTTAAAGCTTTTTCATTTTTCAGTTCTATTTTTAGTTTTCAGTTCTGAAACTTAAAGGATATTCTTATAGTATGGTGACCTCTTACATGTCAAAAGCTCAAGGAAAATTTGATTTCTCAGTTCATGACCCCTTTAAATGTCTTAAATTTCAAAATCAAAATTTTAGGCCTTAAAGTCTTAAATTCGCTGAAGTATTGAGTTCTAGGTCTTAAATAATTTTAAACAGGTCTTAATTTTCCTACGTCCATGTAACGCTTCCTCTATTGGTCACTGAAATGCTCCCGCAGCGCTTTAGTGTGTGTGTGTGTGTGTGTGTGTTTATTCCGGGGTGTTGTAGTTCTTTCGCTAGTCCAACTATAGTTCGCTGTATTACAACTACAAATGAGACCAACATGCATCTTATATTGCAGCCAATCAGCTTTCGTGTTATTGGCGCGAGTCTCTTTCGTAATGTTCCACAGACACATAAAACGGATTTTATTCTTCAGCTAACAGTTCTCCAGTTCTTCCAGTTCCGCGATTGTGAAAGCAAAGGCGAATCTTTCTCACCTGCCATCTCGCATAATGACCAAATAAAAGTATGATATGCCTGATAGCACAAAAAAAAAAAAAAAGAGTTAATAAAAGCGATATAAACCCGGAACTCAATTCGCTACTGACACGGACTGGCTGCGGATTCTGTGCACGCGTTTGCTGAATGTCAGCGCTCGTGTGACTATATGAATGTCTATTTCTAGGCTTATTGCCCTTGAACGATCAAATACACACATTATTATGCCTATGTATGTCCACATTGGCGGTTATGTCGTGTGTAAAAAAAGTTTGGGACGTACGTCAGTATTAGATCTGCGCATTACTGTAGGTCTTAAAGTGAAAGCAACCTAATATAGCCTAGCCTATACCCTCTCCTGTCTGTGTCGTTAAAACAACAACAGGGGGGGGAAAACAAACAGTAGCCTACCTAAACGTAAAGCACTGTTTGTATCTGTATATTTATGTTGTATTTATTTGTTCTATTGTCATTTGTTTATAAGTTCTTATTTTATTACTGACCATTTAATTGATTACTTAATTACTTGAGAACTTTTTACTTATATTAAGCAATTGCTTATTGCTGTGGTTTACTTTTTGGTCATATTTCCCACCCTAAGCGATCATGTTATTAAAGCTAGATAGCATAGCACACCACTGGACCAGCCTTTTTTTGATTCATGCATTTTGTTTGTTTTATTGCCATGTGTGACTATTGTGCATCTAACATAATGATATGGTAAATGTGGCATCCTAATTATGAAGAAAAAAAAAAACAAACATGCAAATATTTCGCTAATTTCTGAAAATGACCACCACAAAATCAGTCATTTTGATCTCACACAAATCACAAAAAAAACTGTATGTGTATGTGTGTGTGTGTGTGTGTGTATATATGTGAAATCCTGGTGGGATTGAGCTATGAGGAAGTGCAAGTTTACTAATTCTTTGTTCAATTTGAACTTGCTTTGCAAGTAATTTTGTGATTCTGCATTTCCTTTGTACGTTTTTTTTTATTGCGTGATATAGGTCTTAAATTTAATTCATAATGGTCTTAAAAAGTCCTAAATTTGACTTGGTGAAACCTGCAGATACCCTGGTTTTACATTTTCTTCGTAAGTTGAATGCAGAAGGCAGTCCACCGGAAGCTAGATATTTTATTTTACAAAGTTTTAAATATGGATATTTTTCTTTCACAAACCCATCTATTCGCTTCAGAAGGCCTTTATTAACCCCCCGGAGCCGTGTGAATTACTTTTATAATGGATGGATGCACTTTTTTGGGCTTCAAATTTTGGGCTGCAATTATAATGCTTGGAAGAGCCAGGACATTTTTAATATAACTCCGATTGTATTCGTCTCAAAGAAGAATGTCATATACACCTAGGATGGCTTAAGGGTGAGTAAATTATGGGGTCATTTTCATTTTTGGGTGAACTATCCCTTTAAGTTAAACTACATTGTTTCATTGACCTTCTGTGTCGTTTCCCACAACGCTTCAGTGACCGGACTTTAAAATTGCAAACAGGGAAAACAATAAAAGGCATGACTTACATCGCATCCAGCTAGCAAACTCCGTCCAAGCTCCATGATCCTTATTTTTTTTTCTTCATATGAACGCCTTGTAAAAGGATTTTTTTAAATATAAAACCGAATTTAAATTCATCTTGGAAGAGATATTGCGTCTACTTGAAAGTCGAGAACGGTCCAATCACACAAGGCCAAAATATATAAAAACAATATTGATTAGCTAAAATCAAAAGTGGGAGGGTCTGGACAATCTGAAACAAGCCAATTAGAGCTCAGCCTCAAGTCACATGCATTTAAAAAAATTACGGACCTAATAGACATCCATTTGTCCGGCGCCCTGCACACACAAAACGAATGAAATACAGTTTAGATTTTTGTTATTTTTAATAGGTGCTAACATGACTACCATTTTTTTTACATGTTGAAGTACCCTTCTTCTCTGGCTAACTTGAGGGGGCGGTGCTCCAGCCGCCACTTAAAATAGCCCAAAAGTTGAATCTCATAGCATTGAACATACTGTAAAATGTTCTCCTCCTCGTTTTTAGACCCTCACTCAGTCCATGCGTCAGGCCGACATGAACTTCGAGAAGCTGAAGACGGAGTCGGAGCGTCTGGAACAGCACGCCAAGAAATCCGTCAACTGGTTCCTGTGGCTGATGCTGATCGTGGTCTCCTTCACGTTTATCAGCATGATCCTGTTCATAAGACTGTTCCCGAGACTCAGATGATGTTAGTTATCATTAGATGTGCTAGATTTAATTTATCTATAACAACAAGTTTACGTATAGACACTAGCCAAGGCTTATAGAGTTGACTGACAGCCTCAATCTCTCGACGTCATTCCCGCGGAAATGTACATTACATGCATGCCATTGTGATGTCATAATGAATCCGAGTTGAGTCCGTGTGACACAGCTAATTATAATTAACATCATAAACGAACCCCCCAGTATTTGTTTGGCCATGTTGATGTTCGTTAAAATATTTACAAAGTAAAAATGCATACAAAGCTATTCCCAACATAAAGGTTCTGTTTAATATAATGCAAATAGTGTTGGCCCAGGTCTGGCCCACGTGGGAATCCACAATGTACCAGAAGTGGCCCGGATCTGGGCTGACACTGTTGCTGTCTGGGTATGGTCGTGTTTTGAGACGCTTAAAATTAGTTTCATTCAGTTTCATCTGAGTTGTTAATCAGTTTCTCAAGTATGAACGCTAAAAACGAACCGAGCTGTTTTAAGGTCCAGTTGACTTGTCCAGGCTTGCCGTGTCAATCAGGAAATGTTCTAGCAAGCATGCAGGAAGTATTTTTGCTAGTCGGAAGCACAGATGGACACTGTCCTCTCCACCCAGAGAGTAAAAGCTCCATATTTAGCTGCTAAAGATCTATTTGTGCTTGTTCCCTATATAGCACATGGAGTGTTAAGTGTTGCTCCGATATGGTTAACGTGTTTGTTCAACTGTGCAGCTCTTTTAATGGATCTATTGATGTTCATCTGAAACGGACGGTCATAGATTGTTTGTGTCGTTGTGCTTCGTCTAATTGATTCGCATGAACACCTCTGTGAAGAAAAAAAAAACTGCATTATTTTAATAAAACAATTTGCAATCCTCCTATACTTGCTGTTTTCAATTCTTTTTAAGTCGACCTACATTGTGGCATTAAGGTGTGGTCACATTTACCAGTGTGCGACAAATGTTCACTGGCGAAATCAAGTCATTTCAATAGGAATTCACATGTAATATGAATTCCTAATTATAATATGTTTATATTTCCCATAATCAATTATTTTTAGGCCAGAATAAGTCACATTTTACATTTTTGCCATTTTATAAATCAACTTTCACTGTGACAACATGCCTTAGCTAATAATTTAATGACCTCTAGGCCTATCTTTTCCACCCTGAACACTGGCACTGACGGTAGAAGCATTATCCAATGTGTTGACCATAGACTGTATAAAACAATGGACGTAGTGTCCGTGACGTCACCCGTAGGTTTCTGAAGAGCTTTTTTTAAAGCCCAAGGTGGGCGGAGCCGGCCATCGCCATCTTGGTAGCGCGTCTCTCCCGGGTAACTGAAAATGGGCAAAGAGGCGGGACTTGGGTGGACTAACGGACAGCAGACAATTGGCTCGTAGTGACAGCAGCGGCAATCCACCTGTCACTCAAGTGGCCACGCCCTTAATTGTGCAGAACTTTAAGGCTTAATATAATTTAAAAGGATGAGTTATAAAAAAAAATTCACCTGATGTATAATTTCCACTGAAACAGGAAAACAGGACATATTGAACAACCCCTCCCCTTTTTAAAAATAGCCAGTTGCATTTAGTTTATATCACAGCTCGGCCAGAAAGCCGCAGTTTCCTCCTTATCTCCTCCATATCGCTTTAAAATATAGCATTCTGTGCAGAATTCAAATGGGTCCGATACATTTTCTGGTCTGCGCCCACTTGCACGTATGATCCGCTCTGTGCCATCGTGTCTCTGGACCGGAGCAGACTGTGTGCGCGCTGTGGCAATTCACGTGACACTAACATGAAACCAGACTTCATTCACCCCAATGGAAAGCATATTTACATTTTCTGAATCGTTCCCTATCCCCTGTATAGTGCACTGTGCCATTCACCATGGAGAAAATAGTAAATGTGTGAACAAGTGACTGATTTCAGCTGCAGCTTCAGTGTATAGCTATTTATAGTGTAGGGGGCGGGACACTTTAGATTCTAGAGAGCATTTGATTAGACAAGAAATCAGATGAGAAGCTGAAGTGCAGAGTGATGTCATCAAAATCATTGATCCATTGAAGGTGACTGTTGCTGCGTCCGAAATCTAATACTTCTCTACTATATAACATGCAAAAAACAGTACACCAATATAGTATGTCCAAATACATAGTATTCGAAAAACAGTAGGCGAAAAGTCCCCGGATGACCTACTACTTCCGACGAGATTCTGAAGTGTGCATACGATGGACACTTTACTATCCCATGAGGCCACGGGAGAGCATTTATGAATGGAGGTGAAGGGACGCAACTGACACTGGTAGGTCACATGATAATGACAACATGGCAATGTAGTACGTCCTGATTGCATTCATACTATATAGAACATACTTTTTTTAACGGTCGCAAAGTAAGTTCAAATTCAAATGTAGTACCTACTCAGACAGTACGCGATTTCTTACGCAGCTTGTAAGTTTTGAACGCTTATATCTTCTAAATGGGAATTTTGTCATTGTTTTGGAGCACACTAGCTTATAGATAACAGTAAGACTAACATATTCATACTAAAAGACAAAAAACTTCAAATTTGATTTCATGGGGATTTTAAGATTTGTGATACACTCAATGGTGTTCAATAAACCTAACCTGAGAAGAATTCACTTGAGTAAAAAGTGACAATTTGCTAGGCTATATAGGAACTACACATCTGCACTTCATCAGGTTATATTACGTCTTTTAAAAACTATTTTATGTTCGGAAAAAACGCTGATCCACACGGAAATTTATGTACTTTGGAATAATGTTCTTTATGACCCCTGTCGTTGTTAGCTTAGCAGTCCCCTAATGCATCATAAATCATTGTTACTTTGACACGAGACTCCTGTGGACACAAAGGCCTAATTTTCCAAACCAGGTCGATCCACCTTTGAAGTAAAGCGAACAGATAAAGTAGCTGTGAGCTTTAATTTCGCGGCTCCTGACAGGGAACGCTCTGATCCAGGCCGCGCGGGCTGGAAGGTGACGGGTTAGCTGAGGCGAAGGGATTGAAGCGACACCTCCGCCCGGCCGCGGGCCTCCGCTCAACCCCTGGGGAACCCAGCAGGTGCTGCAGAGTTCCTGGAAACCGCTCAAGTTCACTGAGATTAAGACACAATAAACCCGCCTTCTCAGTAGATCTTTAACCGTAACATGGAAAAGCTTTTACTTGATTAACATGAAAAAAAAAAAAGGATTAAATTGTGTCATTTTTGGTCACAATTGTGAAAATGCGCTCGACGCTGCCAAAGCCGATGTTTGGATCCAGAAGTGCAGCATGTGGTATCTTCTCAAGGTCAATTCTGACGTCAAATGTTTTAAAAATTAACAATTGAATCATCAAGGTCAAATTTGTCCCACAAATGGACTAGTTTGTGCACATATTTCCCAACTGTACATTATTGTTTATGAGTCATGTACTGAGTCAAGGCATTTTCATGTCGGGTTTATGTTAAGTTTTGAAGTCGGTGAATAAGTAAAGACAGTTCTGTGGTGTGCGGGGGGCGGAGGGCTTGTTTAAAACAAAGTTGTTGCAACATGCCCCAGCAGGAAGTGCAGTGTGGGAACGATCTTCTGCTTTGATCCTCGCTGTAATTACGCCGTTGGTCCTCCAGGATGGGTGGTATGGGGGATCTGCCCTCCTGTAAACACTAATGGTGAGCAACACAGAGGAAGTTGTTCAGGAAGCTGTTTGGTTACCTGGTTTCTCATTCTTTCCTCTTTGGTGTTGTGGTAAATAACCTCTTCTGTTCTGAAACTGTATTGGCCAAGTCACTCATCGTATTCAGTTTTGTTTTGTTTATGGTTAAGTGTAATTTTAGATATAAAGTGGCCGGTGAGTGTATTTATCTGTACAGTATTAAGAATCAAGGGTATGTAAACTTTTGAACAGGGTCCTTTTTATAAATTGTTTTTCTTGTCTCTTGTGGACTATATGTTAACATTTTTTTTTATGTAAAATATCTTATTCAGGACAGTACTGCACTGTAAACCTGAATAAGTTGGGATAACTCAAAAAATTTGAGGTAATCAGTTACATCAAATTTTTTGAGTTATAATGTTCCCAAATTTAAGTAAGCAGAACTATCAAGTTTTGAGTTTGTAATACTCATGCATGTTAGTTGCACCTAACTTGAAGTACTAAGTTAGCTAACTCATACATTTTGATAGCAATTAACTTAAAGGGATAGTTCACCCAAAAATGAAAATTCTGTCAATAATTCCTCACCCTCATGTCGTTCCAAACCCGTAAGACCTTCGTTCATCTTTGGAACACAAATTAAGATATTTTTGATGAAATCCGAGAGCTCTCAGGCCCTAGACAGCAATTTAATTAACGCTTTCAATGTCCAGAAAGGTATTAAAAACATTGTTAAAATAGTCCATGTGACTCCAGTGGTTCAACCTTAATTTTATGAAGCAATGAGAATACTTTTTGTGCGCAAAAACAAACAAAAGTAATGACTTTATTCAACAATTTCATTCTAGCCTGTGTCAGTCTCCTACGCTGTTTACGTTAGTTCTTGCAAATCAAATTAGTTACATCTGTTGTCAGAACTCAAAAAAGTTGAATGGTTTGAATGGAAGTTAATAAATATTTTGCTAGCTATAACAAACTAATTCAGAAAATGCTAATTTGCTAACATGTTAACAATAGCATGGTATAGCACTTACTGAATGAGTACAGCAACTTTAAAACATGTAACTTACCTGCTCTCAGACCAAGCCGCATGCGCCACTTGTCACCATGATGGTGACTCTCCAAAAACCCACATTAATAGAAACTCTTCTAAATTAGCATAACAAAACATTAATCACTACTAAATCTCCCTTACCATTAATCTTGCACAAAAAATTATACAACACTTAATTTTAGCATTTACTCTCCCTTTCGAATGCCATGGGCAAAGCATGCTGGAAAAGTAAAATATCCCAGCCCAGTTTCAGTTAAACTTAAGTTAGTCTAAATTAAAATGTGCTCAAAACAATGAAACAGTTCAGTTTACTTGAAATATGTCAGTGCTGTGAACTCAAAAGTTAATTTAATAACAGAACTAATTAATTGTTTAATTTAAGTTTGTCCTACTCAACCCTATTAAGTATATTTTGAGCGTTAGGGTTTACAGTGCAAAAAATAACATGCATTTTCTATGGTCCCTCTTATTTTGTTAAAATTATTAACATTTTCACAGATTCTGCAAGGGGTATAAACTTTTGAGCACAACTGCACACCTTGCTAGTACCAGGTTGGACCCCCTTTTGCCTTCAGAACTGCCTTGATTCTTCATGACACAGATTCAACAAGGTGCTGGAAACATTCCTCAGATATTTTGGTCCATATTGTCATAATAGCATCACACAGTTGCTCCAGATTTGTCGGCTGCACATCCATGATGCGAATCTCCCGTTCCAGCACATCCCAAAGCTGCTCTATTGGGTTGAGATCTGGTGACTGTGGAGGCCATTTGAGTTTAGTGAACTCACTGTCATGTTCAAGAAACCAGTTTGAGATGATCTGAGCTTTGTGACATGACATGGTATCTTGCTGGAAGTAGTGATCAGAAGATACACTGTGGTCATAAAGGGATGGACATGGTCAGCAACAATACTCAGGTAGGCTCTGGCGTTTAAATGATGCTCAACTGGTACTAAGAGGCCCAAAGTTAGCCCAACACCATCAGCCGGAACCGCTGATACAAGGAAGGATGGATCCATGCTTTCATGTTGTTTACACCAAATTCTGACCCAACCATCTGAATGTCGCAGCAGAAATCGAGACTCATCACACCAGACAATGTTTTTTCAATGTTCTATTGTTAAATTTAGGTGAACCCGTGTGAACTGTAGCCTCAGTTTCCCATTATCTGACAGGAGGGTCACCGGTGTGTCTTCTGCCCATGATCTGCTTCAAGGTTGGACATGTTGTGCGTTCAGAGACATTCTTCTGCAGACCTTGGTTGTAACATTATTTGAGTTACTGTTGCCTTTCTATCAGCTGAACCAGTCTGGCCATTATCCTCTGACCTCTGGCATCAACAAGGCATTTTCACCCACAGATCTGCCGCTCACTGGATTTTGGTTTTCTCTTTTTCGGACCATTCTCTGTTGTGTGTGAAAATCTCAGTAGATCAGCAGTTTATGAAACATTTTCAGACCAGCTCGTCTGGCGCCAACAACCATTCCACGTTCAAAGTCACTTCAATAAGCTTTCTTCTCCGTTCTGAAGCTCAGTTTGAACTTCAGCAGATCGTCTTGATCATGTCTACATGCCTACATGCCTAAATGCATTAGACACAGTTTCTGCCATGTGATTGGCTGATTAGATATTTGCATTAATGAGCAGTTGAACAGGTGTACCTAATAAAGTGGCCGGTGAGTATAGATAGATAGATAGATAGATAAACGTCCCACGTAGAGCGCAAACTCATTCAAAGTAACTGATGAATCTATAAAAACTCTTTTATGCGCGAGTGAACGTACACATAATTTGACGTGGCAAGAGTTCAAATATACTCTAGGCGTGTCTAAACAAATGTTGTAGTGGACATCCGATCAATTCATTCTTCTAATAATGTCAATATCCCACTGACAAAAATCTTGTGTTGTTGACAAAGGGGTGTAAGCAATGAAACAGCAAATCAATATTTGCTCTATATCAATGTTTGTCCATAGACATTTGACATTTGCTTGTGTGTTTCTTTTAGTTAAGTTATGGCTTTTCAAGGTCCATATGCACACAAAACAGGTGTGGCCAGGTGTATCAGTAGCATATTTTCCTTCTCATTTGTACTTGTACATATTTCTGTCACACAGTTATTTATTTAAACGTATTAGAATTTTCCTGCAAATTAAACTTTGAATTTAGTGTTTTATGTTAAATGTTCAGAATTCAGTTGGCATACACTTTCAAATTATCACGCATAATATTATACATAACAAAGTGAATCTTTTGACAACATTTTGAGGTTCACATCATCAAAATCATTAGCATGTGATCTATAAATGCTTTATTGTAGTTTTTCTGCATCATGAGAATGAGGATTATTTTTACATTATGCAAATACAAGTGTGTTTTTAATAGTATGGTAATGAGAATGAGTCCTCATTGGCTGAGAGAATTCTATTGACAACAGAAAATGACAGCAAAGCACTTGCACGTTCACCATCTGACAGGTGTGTATGTGGCAGTGTTGATAAAGGGGGACGGGAATAATCTGATCACAGAAATCATTTTGGATTACTGGTGTTAGAACAGTCAGTATATGAGCTCTTGTATAACAGATAGATTAATCACAGCTTTAAAGCAAGCAAGATGTTCCGTTCCTGAGTGCTTTCACAGATTAAACTGTCCAATTAAATTACATTTATGTTTCAGGCAGACGCCTTCACGTCACAGTGACTTCAGTGGCAAATCATCGCCTTCAGTGTTAGTACGTTAACAGCCATCTTTTCTGTTCAAACAAGTCACATTTCAGTGAAATCATTCCCAGAGACAGGTTATTACTAAAACTAAAAACATAAAAAAAGAAATTAATGACTTAAAATAAAATATTGTTAAATTAAATAAAGTGAAATCTTTAAAATATTTTAACTTATTTTATTTAATCTAGTTGCCAAAGAAACATTTCTCCTTTTCATTTAATTTAACTAATGATGTACTAAAATAATTCAAACTAAAACTGAATTATAAATTAATAAAAACTATATAGAAATATATATATATTTTATTATATTAATTATATTATATTATATTATATTATATTATTTGGTGTTTGTCAATATTTACGGTAAATATTGTATATATTCACAAACTTATATAATATTTATATATTTTATATATTCACAAGCTTTTGTTAGATGTGATTAATCACGATTAATCGATTTGACAGCACTAATTATATTACATTACATTATTATATTATATTAATTATATTAATTTAGTGTTTTCATATGTTATATAATATTTACAGTATATATTTTATATATTCACAAACTTATATTTTATAATATTTGTATATTTTATATATTCACAAAATTTTGTTAGATGCGATTAATCACAATTAATCGATTTGACAGCACTAATTATATTATATTATATTATATTATATTATATTATATTATATTATATTATATTATATTATATTTATTATATACCCCCTGCCCCAATTTTTTTATTTTTGTTGAATTTTGTTAAATCAAATTATAATATAAAATAATATAGAATATAAAATACATAAACAATATTTTAATTAATTTCATTTCATTTCATTCATATCATTAAAATTCATTTTATATACATTTTTTAATTAATTTCATATAAATTAATTATTTTTTACATATAAAATACTTAATGGTTTCAGATTTCAAGCACCAAAATTCTCGGTCTTAAGCCTTATATACCATGGAAAAGCGTCAATATATTTAATTCATGACTCTCGCTTTCTCTTTATGTGGGTGTAACCATAGACTGTAAAAAAAAAAAAAAACGGACTCCATTCCAGCAGACATGATCCGTTGCGATTCGCTCCGTGTTTTCGGCTTCACCGCTGCTCTACCCCAGCTGACTGGCAGTACTTGTTTACTGGTGGAGGTACACAGGGAGAGACGAGAGGGGGAAAACCATACCGCCGACAACACGAGAGAAGTTTTTTCCCACTTTCAGCCCATTCCCACGCCAATGAGTTTATCTAAACCGCAGACTAGGGTCTTGTGGACGGAACTGAGTGGTTTTATGGGCAGGCCGAACACGCGTTGGACGCTGGTCTGTTGATTAACGTGGAAGATTAAAACGCAACGCGGCCGTGACGCGCGTACGCTCACACACTTCGGGAGCATTGTGCTAGAAGCAAAGGCTTTAGGGGAATATCCATATTTTTATTTGGACCTCAACGCTTTGAAAATACACAAACGTGTGTGGATATTTAATTTTAGGGGACGGTGGCTTATCTGACAGCGGAATAGCAAAAAAAAAAAAAACCTTTTGGTTTATGCGTGTGTATATAGGGATGAGGAGATGCCCATTTTCTGATAAGAACATTTGGCAATACATAAAACGACCTGTGGAATAACGCTTATATTTTACCTCTGACATCTGAGACATTCAAATCTGCCAAATTATTGGAAATTTTGACGATTGGGAAACATCTGCAAGCTTTTCTGTGAACAGTGGACCCCCCCCCCCCCCTCCTTTTTTTTAAGGCAACCGTACTATTATTAATTTTACAGGAATCTGCAAACTAAAACGGGTATGAAAAAGTTGCAATGTACTGTACCCTTAAGGGTACCTCATTCCTAGAAGTGTGGGATTGATTCCATGGAAGAAATGCATGGACGTGTTTCATGCTTGATCTACTGAAAGCAGAGATGCATCCGAAAAATCGTTCAAAATGATTTTTATTCATTTATTTTTCACTAGAGTGCAAGACCATGTTATTTAATGGTAATTTAACCCGTGCTGTGTAGGCAACAACTACTTAAATTGAACATTATTTTTAACTGAAGCACGGTGGACCCCTGGGTCCCCTTCTTGGGGGGTCTCATTTAAGTTGTCGCTGGGGTTGAGACTTTATTAGCCTGGATATAAGCTAATTAACGTTTTATTTTCTTTTATTGTTTTTTTGTTTGTTTTTTGGACACGCCAGAGGTGGATTTAATTTTCCAAGAAAACTAAAACGTGTCGCGAGACATAATGCGGCTGGACACATCTGTGGTTGTTTTGGTCACTTTCGCCTACATCGTGTGCCTCTGCGGATCGCTACATGGAGAAAGTGAGTAATAACACGCTTTAATTCACAAAATGTTGATATGTTATTCCGCTACGTGTGTACTATTATAGTTTACAACTGAGGGGACTTGTGGAATTCACTCCATGTAGACTTCGGGCAGCTCCGACGTGCTGGCGAGGGATGTCGCACATATATGTTTGTTTTTAAATGACTTTTAGTGTTGACAATGGCTATTTTTAAGCCATTTTATAATTCATATACTTTGTAAAAGTACAATTTAGGTAATTTGTAGAATGAAATCGTAATTATTTAGTTGTTAAACGTATGTTTTCATACATCGTCCCCCCCCCCGCTTCCTCTCAAAATGGGCTGTTCCTTAGGCCTGGCGTTCTGTGCGTCAGCCCGAAGGCCAGATTAGCGCTCGTGACTAGACTCGGCGGGATTCGCGAGCGCGCGCACGTCTGGAATCCAGTCACGGAGACGCACACGCACGTTCCTCGCGTTCGATTTGGAGGCGTGTTGTAAACAACTTGAGGTCCTAAGAAGATTCCCAGATCCCATAAGTGCAGGATTAGCCTACATTGGTTTTCTTTCTATCTATATTGCCAGAGATGTGTGCTCGTCTTCTGTGTGATATCAATTAATAATTCCCAAATGAGAAGGAAAAGAATGTTGCGTGCGAAATATTGTACTGTAAGATATTTTAAGCGTTGTGTGGGGGGTAACGCTTTATAATAACTTTTAATTCTGTATAGTTCATGTTTTGATGATAATTCATATGAATTATTATCATTATGATATCAAAAATATACTTAACAGAACAGTGGTTTGTGTATAGCCTATTTAAATCAATATGTATTGAAATGAGAATTATTTATTCATATTAGTTTGTGTTAATTGTATTGTAAGTCATTAACAAAACATACTTTGACTAGTGTTACAGTTATCAAGTTATGCGTTATTTTTAATGTATATATTGGCATTATATTGGCCATTGGCTACCATATATATATGTAATATAAAAGTTATTATAAAACATTACCAGGTTTGTGCTAAATTGCATTTTTATTAACAGTTTTATTCATTCATGTGTTTAATGAAGAAGCTTCAGCACACGTTAGTGAGATCCTGTATTACTGTGAAATTTATGGCTACTACATCTAACCCCTTCAGCTTTCCATTTCTGAACATCATTTTAAATTTAGGATAGGCACTTTAATGGGCACACTTAGAATCGTCGCCTGTTAATGTTTTTTAGAGCTGCCGTCTCAAGAAAGTACCGGACTGATGCCTGCAATAGTAACATGGTGTTATAAATAATGGTCTGGAAATAATTGGATCTTCCCTATTATAGATAACTCTTGCATCCCAGTGATCCATTTGAACTGTAGATTGGGAAAACATGAGGTGTTTGCAGGTGGCATTATTTTTCTATCAAATACTTGATAAACCTACCTATTTCAGGTAAAGAAACTTGGGAAAATTAGCCATTTTTGGAATTTTTGCTCTGTTTGAAACCATTTTCCCAGTGGAGTCAGTCTTTTAAAGTAAACTGTCCAGTCGTTGTTACTCTTTTAGAAAACATCTATGGTTGAACCCTCAAATATTAAGATGTTCGAAGTCTTCGAATACATTGGAATAGTTTTAACATTACCGTTGGCCTATTTAAGCCCATGGACCTGTTTGGGATCTTCTGACACTCTGTAGTTTGCCTTGGTATGTCTCCCAGAATTCCTAGCATGTGGAATGTCTTTGAAGTGGCCCACCCTGTAGGTGCTCTTGCCGTTGAGGGTTTCGGCACTCATTTCGGCGTCTGGTGCCTGCTGACCTCTTGTCTTCCAGGTCATGTATCTGAACATTTGCCATGTAGCATGTGAGCTCTATGTTCAGCTCTCCGAATCTCCAGGGTGGGCTTTTCCTAGGAAATCGGAGCATTTTCGCAGGCTTTTTTTTCGCAGGTTCATTGGTGTGTGACCATTTTCTCGAGGTTGTATACTTCAAAACAGATTTTTCATACATTCACATACCAGAACAAACTTTAAAACTCTAAATACATGCTGTTTTTCTTTCAAAAAAGTGGTGCTTGGCAGTTGTTTAACAGAAGATAAATAGCAATTGTATTTTTTTTGCAAAACAATTTTACGAAAGAAATGACGATGTTTTTAAAGCGCAATTGCTGTTTGTCTTTCATAACAAAACTTGTAAAGCAACACTTAATCGCTGTACATATATAAAACATAAATATAACATAAAAGTGTTAAGTATATCAGAACTGACATTTTTTTACGAAAGATAAACTGTGACTTTTTGCTACTGGTTATATAAATTATATTAAAATCATTTTATATAAAAATAATGTATTAATGTTGTTTTCTTTAAAAAAAAAAAGTGGGGCTCATAACAGTTGAAAAAAGTTTGCTTTGCAAGTTGCGATTGTTACTTTTCGCTGTACTTTCCGCGCAAAGCAACATTTAATCAGGTTTTTTTTAATCACATTTTTTCATACAGTTCATGCAAAGCAAGACCTTTTAATACATTTAACACACACACACACACACAATATATATCAATATCAAAAGTTTGGAAACATTACTATTTTAAATGTTTTTGAAAGAAGTCTCTTATGCTCATCAAGCCTGAATTTATTTGATCAAAAATACTGAAAATACAGTAATATTGTGAAATATTATTGTATATTATATTATTATAATATACAATTTCAAATAATGGTTTTCTATTTAAATATACTTTCAAATATAATTTATTCCTGTGATTAAAGCTGAATTTTCAGCATCATTACTCCAGTCTTCACTGTCACATGATCCTTCAGAAATCAGTATAATATGATGATTTATTATCAATTTTAAAACAGTTGTGCTGCTTAATATTTTTTTGGAACCTGTGATACTTTTTTTCAGGATTAATTGATGAATAAAAAGTAAAAAAAAAAACAGTATTTATTCAAAATAGAAATCTTTTTGTCACTTTTTATCAATTTAATTCATCCTTGCTGAATAAAAGTATTAATTTCTTTCAAAAAAGAAAGAAAAAAAATTACTGACCCCAAACTTTTGAACGGTAGTGTGAATTGATACAAAAGATTTGTAAATATTAGAATGATTTCTGAAGGATCATGTGACACTAAAGACTGGAGTAATGATGCTGAAAATTCAGCTTTGCATCACAGAAATGAATTATATTTTAATTTAGAAAACCATTATTTCAAAATGTAATAATATTTCACAATATTTCTGTTTTTTTTTTTTTTTCTGTAGTTTTTATCAAATAAATGTAGGCCTGATGAGCATAAGAGACTTCTTTCAAAAACATTAAAAATAGTAATGTGTCCAATCTTTTGACCGGTACTATGTATGTGTATGTGTATGTATGTATATATATATATATATATATATATATATATATATATATATATATATATATATATATATATATTATACATATATATTATATATATATATATATATATATATATATATATATATATATATATATATATATATATATATATATATATATATATTATACACACTCACCTAAAGGATTATTAGGAACACCTGTTCAATTTCTCATTAATGCAATTATCTAATCAACCAATCACATGGCAGTTGCTTCAAAGCATTTAGGGGTGTGGTCCTGGTCAAGACAATCTCCTGAACTCCAAACTGAATGTCAGAATGGGAAAGAAAGGTGATTTAAGCAATTTTGAGCGTGGCATGGTTGTTGGTGCCAGACGGGCCGGTATTTCACAATCTGCTCAGTTACTGGGATTTTCACGCACAACCATTTCTAGAGTTTACAAAGAATGGTGTGAAAAGGGAAAAACATCCAGTATGCGGCAGTCCTGTGGGCAAAAATGCCTTGTTGATGCTAGAGGTCAGAGGAGAATGGGCCGACTGATTCAAGCTGATAGAAGAGCAACTTTGACTGAAATAACCACTCGCTACAACCGAGGTATGCAGCAAAGCATTTGTGAAGCCACAACACGCACAACCTTGAGGCGGATGGGCTACAACAGCAGAAGACCCCACCGGGTACCACTCATCTCCACTACAAATAGGAAAAAGAGGCTACAATTTGCACAAGCTCACCAAAATTGGACAGTTGAAGACTGGAAAAATGTTGCCTGGTCTGATGAGTCTCGATTTCTGTTGAGACATTCAGATGGTAGAGTCAGAATTTGGCGTAAACAGAATGAGAACATGGATCCATCATGCCTTGTTACCACTGTACAGGCTGGTGGTGGTGGTGTAATGGTGTGGGGGATGTTTTCTTGGCATACTTTAGGCCCCTTAGTGCCAATTGGGCATCGTTTAAATGCCACGGCCTACCTGAGCATTGTTTCTGACCATGTCCATCCCTTTATGACCACCATGTACCCATCCTCTGATGGCTACTTCCAGCAGGATAATGCACCATGTCACAAAGCTCGAATCATTTCAAATTGGTTTCTTGAACATGACAATGAGTTCACTGTACTAAAATGGCCCCCACAGTCACCAGATCTCAACCCAATAGAGCATCTTTGGGATGTGGTGGAACGGGAGCTTCGTGCCCTGGATGTGCATCCCACAAATCTCCATCAACTGCAAGATGCTATCCTATCAATATGGGCCAACATTTCTAAAGAATGCTTTCAGCACCTTGTTGAGTCAATGCCACGTAGAATTAAGGCAGTTCCGAAGGCGAAAGGGGGTCAAACACAGTATTAGTATGGTGTTCCTAATCATCCTTTAGGTGAGTGTGTGTGTGTGTGTGTGTGTGTGTGTGTGTGTGTGTGTGTGTATATATATATATATAATTTGTAATTTAACATTTCAGTACATCAGAATTAACATAAGCAGCAATCTTTTTGGTACTGATTATATAACTTTTCACATTATGTTTTGTGATGGTGAGAAATCAAGTAAATACAAGGTGTTCTAGATTAGACCGTTTTAATCCACTCACGTTACACTCATTTCTGTTTGTGGTCTTGTTACAAACATCGGTTTTAACTCTGTATCCTCGCTTTACCATGTCAAGATGTTCCAGGGCATGAACGGAGCAACCTGCCCTTATTCATTTCTACATTGACGTATCTGACTGACCTGTTGACTTGTTCAGTCTTAACCTAGTCACGCCTCTACTTGATATTCATTGACTAAAGATTCAAGGCAGCTTGTTTCTTTTATTGACACAGTTCTCCATGTTGTGTTGTTGTGGGCCACAAATGAGGTCCATGCCTCTTACAACATGCCTGAAAAATCTGATCTGATGAGCCGGTTGCTGTTTGTATCCATCCGGCTTTATCTGTCAATGATCTCATGCCATAATGTCTCTGTCCAACCATGCTAGTAATGCCGGGATCAGTATAAGCGTTGAGTTGGGGCCCTTTCAGCACATATGAGAGGGTGGAAAGACAGCTTGTCTCTAGCATTTCTGGGCTTTAGAGAATTCTGGCAGCTCTATTACGCTACCTGATGGGCTACATGTATTTTGATAACTGTCATATGCTTTAAATGGGGTTCTTTTGACCTTAATTATTAATCCGATCCCAATGCAAGGCTGAAATCAATGGACGTTTTGAGGTTGTTTTTTTTAATTTTTATTCCATGTCTGTTAGCTTTGAGGCTAATCTCTACACTTGAGTGGCTTATTGCTTTTATAAAACAGCAGCAATGAAGTTGTATTTTAATAAGCTTGATTAACTTTAACAAAGATTAGTGAATGCTTTAACGAAACTATGGAATGGCTTCAGAACACTTGGAATATTGTGCACAAAAAACTTTATGGTGCTTTTGAATGTTTTTGTGCCTTTTGTGGGGCTTAACAATAACACAGAATAGTATACGCATTTGGATCGGTCCCGTCTGACCAATACCCGATCCGGCAAAAATGCGGTATCAGAGCCAATACCCGATCTGAGTATCGGATCGGCGCATCCCTATATTCATGTAAACACAGTCAGTTATGTTTCAAGTGGAGTAAGCAGTTGAGAAAGAAAACGCACATGTAACGATATATTGGATCCGTGCGGCTCTTAAAGTGACAGCAGCCTAATAAATCACTCATTGCACTTGACTGAATAACTTTTGTAGCTTTAATAAGAATTAGTGTGTATTTAATTAATACAGTGGAGACTAAGCAGTTTTATTTTTACATCTGATTATTCAATTTCTGTTGTTAAATAAACCTAATGTAGGCCTACCTGAAACCCTAAACCCCCCTGGTTTAACACAAAACACAAAAAGAATGTGAAACATGTATGTTGATTATATCATTATCAGTTTTTAAATATATTTAAATTTAATCTTAATTTAAATTTATTTGACACACTTAAAGCATTATCATATTGAATGTTCACCGTGGTCCATTTCTGTATATAATAAAGAGTATAAACTATATAAAATTGCATCTTAGTAAGATATATCAACATTTGAACCGCTTAAAAGTTTTTATTTTCACACTTGTGTCATTAGATATTCAAGTAAGTTGAATTCCACTTGCATTTAAAAGTGTAATCTGGCAATTTCTCTCAAAAACTCCTGTCGTCACGCGCAATGAATTCTGGGGTAGGCAAGGCTGTGTACGATCCATCTGTTGTATCCTTCATTGGCCGGAAAATGAAGGACGCATTTGAAGGAGCCTTCGAATTGGGACAGCCTTCGTCGCGCCAATGTGATGCAATCGGCCTTCAAATGTAGCCTCTGAAGGATGCAGCCTCTGAATTGGAACGCAGCTAACATGAATTTAGAACTGACCCTGTTTACTGTCTTAAAAAAATGTTTGCCAATAACTGTTCTGCCAGGTCCAATCACTAATCAAATCACCAGGACCAATGCACACCCACTTTTTTTCACCGTTGGTTCCGGAAGTATTTTTTCCATTAAATTTTTCCCATAGGGATTTCAAAAAAGTCTTTGTTAAAGCGTTATAAGCCATGAACCCAGCCAATCAGCTAAGAGGTGAATCATAACATTACAAACTTTGATTGGAAGCAAAAAAGTGTTTAAAAATCGGACAAAATGACAAAGGTACTTAATGACTTCAGTGAGGGAAAGAACTACAATCCCATGAAGCATTAAGAACGGCATAATGGAATTAAAAATGGAGAAATATAAAACTACTCATTTAAAAATGTTGATTATATATAAAAACAATATATTTTAAGTTTATTGCAAAATATGCATATATTTAAATATTTTGAGAGGGTGGAGATCGACTCATTCGCAGTGCTTCATGGGAGTGGGCAGGGCTAATGAGATCTTCTGGTGCTTTTTCTACTGCCTGATTGGTGGAATTTTCTGTACAGCATCATTAGTAATGTACTGTTAAACATTATTATTTTAAAACTTAAAATAATGAGGGCTGACGCCTTCAACTAAAGCAAAAATCACTTAGCAACCTCGTAGCTCACAGTAAGGCTAAGTCTTTAAAGGTTCATTAGCTATCGTTAAAAATCAATGAAAATGAATGAGAAGTAAAAAAAAAAAAAGAGTTTTTACTTCTGGAATCTGACTGTTGCACTCTACAAGTTGCTTACAGTTGCCTAACAACATAACCTAGCACATCAAAATGTGTTATCACAGTTGTGTTTATCGTCATTTTACGATGACTTAAAATGTGGCTCATCCAATCAGAATTTAGAGTCTATTTTTCCCCTTCAGATGCAGACAATTATTACATTTTGATGAAAGTAACTCTTTATTATAACATGCAGTAATGACTTGCACACAATAAGACCAGAGGCATTTGTTAAGAAGCCTAAATTCAGTTTTGATTATGTTGGCTTTCCAGTGGTCATAACTATGCTGAAATAAAGTAGCTGAAATATAAATGGGTTAAATATATTGAAACTAAATGATGTTATTTTTGAATGAATGATGTTGTTTTTCTTCAGTGGTTAGCACTGCTTGCTAGGGCTGTTTTTAGAGGAAGTATTGTATAAAATCATTTAATGGGTGAAGACAAGCTCCTTTTTCTTAACTGAGCTGCATATCTCGATGTGTGTGGCTATTCCCTCAATTACAGAGCCGTAAATGTGAGCGATACTCATCTTTATTCTGCCAATAAACCTTTCAACAAGGTTAAGGGGGTGACATTAATTTGTTTTACTTTGCGGTAAATTAAATTAGGATTTTTTTTCTCCCTTCTCACTGAAAGTAAATATTATCAGATAGTCAAGAGAAGTTTCTGAAACAATGCATGAAAACGAGCTTTAATAACCAGGTTTTCATTTCAAGTTGCAAGAAACCCTACATTTTGTCATGTTTTCAAAATTCGGAGTTGTAAAAAGAAGTCTAAATTCTGAAATGTATTGTCGTACTTGAATGTTTTTGCAATCTCTAAGTTATTTTGCAGATATTTCTATTTAATTAAAAAGTGACCAAATTTCAAATAGTTGGGTCGCACTTTAGTTTAGGGTCCAATTCTCACTATTAACTATGACTTTTGCCTTAATAAACTCCTAATTACTGCTTATTAATAGTTAGTAAGGTAGTTAAGTTGTTAAGTCCCAAATTCCGTTTTATTTTTTCCCAAATAAAATTTTTTGTTGATTTCCGTTTTTTTTTTTTTTTTTTTTGGACTCCATTTGAATGGTTATATTAAATTTTAGTCTTTAAGTCATGAAACTTTTACAATTTACCAACAATTTATTAAAAGTTTAACAAAAATTACATGTTTAGGGCACTATGAAATAAATTATTTTTTTTTTCCTCAAATTCCATTTTATTTTTGACCAAATTCTCAGGGGTTTTTTTTCTTTCTTTTTTTTCCAGAAATTCTGTGTTTTGTATTTACATTTTTCTGGCAATCAAATGAAGGCATATCTTATATTCATATGAAATTAAACAAACTTTTTTGTCAAACAAACTTCCGCACAACAGAGCTTTACTGTTAAAATTAAAACATGGAAGACAAATTGTGATTAATCCTTAAATTAAGTTTTAATAATACTACTGATAATAAATTATTACATTGAGACGTATTATATTTAGTTTGCTTAAGGAAGTTTGTATTTAATAAATGCAGGCTTTAAATTTATAGACATTTAAGTCAATGTAAATTCAAAACTGATCCTTTATTACTTTCCTTTATAAATGTTTTGGACTTATTGTGAACAATTCTTATGTTATTCTTAAAAAAAAGTTTTGTCTTTTTGTAAAACTTAAGTTTTTTCCTCATTGAATGTCTTTGAATTTTCACTGAGAAATATGCTGTGTTATGGAAGTAATAAAAAGGGTTGCAATTGTTTCATTTTGACTTAAATAACATCTCGGGTTTCGGAGCATTTAGCAAGTGGTTTAGGAGTGAATACTCATTGAGTGTTTTGTTTGATTTGATTTGTTTGATGTAGACTTTGAATGTTTAAAGGCTTCTTCAGAAGAGTCAAACTCAGATCCTGTCAAGTCATTTTACATTAAATGAACTGTCGCATTACGCTTTGCTCTGTTCTCAGCTTGAAATCTCATTGCCTTGAGCCTGACCGCATTAGGAGACGTAGCTGAAGATGAAGAATTAGATCATACTCTAGCAGGATGCCGTCCAAGTATTTGTTGTTCTCATAATCTTGTGTGGAAGCGTAGGTCTTTACTCCTTTAACTGGATTGAGTTTAGAGCCTTTATGTTGGATTGCTCCACCTGTTTTACTCTCTGTAAAAAGTGATCAGTTGACTTGGGAAAAAAAAGTGAGGAAACCAGTTGCCTTAAAATGATTAATAATAAACTTCATGCGTAATTGAAAGAATTAAGTTTATTATGTGAACTTAAACTTCCACATAACTTAAAAATATTAAGTTGTGGATTTCTTAAGTCAAATCAACTGCTCACTTTTTACAGGTGTGGGGTGAGAAATCAGAGGTTATTTGGTCTATTTTTAGTTGTGTATGTATTCATTTCTCTGACGCTAATGCCGTAGACCACGTTACAAAAGTGAACATTCCCGTTGCTGTGCCACGTTCCCCACCCGAGGCCAAAAGCACTGGTGTCTTTGTGAGTGTGTGGCTCTGTGCCCGAGCGCTGCTGTCAGACGGCACGTCGTCCCAGAGTTTTTCTCATTTAAGAGGAGGTGAGAGAGTTCACTGTCATCCACGGTTTTGTTTTTCCCCTCATACAACACGTATTTGCAGCCGTCCTGCCTGGATAACACATAAAAAACAATGCCTGACTACAATAATCCGCGTCTGTACGGTTTGTAAGTGTGAACACAAACTCATTCACCTTTATTGCTGGCTTGTTTTCGTCCAATCCTGTTATGCATAAATAATGTTTGGTAGGGAAATTTGATTGCTCGGAGGTTTTTTCTTTATGCAGCGCTTACACTACAAGTTTTGGCCTACTTTAAATTGAGAAAAAGGGAGACTTACAGTTTTAAAGTCAACATGAAATTGTAAGTTTGTAAAATACATCTGTACTTGGGCTGCATGATTTTGTGAGCTGATGATGTGGCTTCTCATAGAATGAGGCAGACAATATATTATTTTATAGTATTCTATACAGTGATAAAGGCTGTGTCGATTAGCATTGCATTATAAATATACTTTGTTATTATGAAAATACCCGAGAAGGCTTGAAGAATTACACCATATATTGTCGCATTTGTGTGTTTGTCTTCATGTTTAACCCTCATCCCTCCCTCGCACTTTGTAACAAATCGTTCCCTCGCGGGTCAAAATGACCCGATCTAAAATTATTATTATTTTTTCTCCAGAAAGCTTATTTCATTACATTTTGATAATATTTCTTTGTATTTTTATTGCAATTTTTTTCTAAAGTCAGTTTTTCTTCAGTATGCATTCAGATACACATGTAGACATTTTATAAAATACATTTTTTGTAAAGTTTTAGCATTTTTAGTTTGAATTTTGAGCATTTTTAGGTTTTTCTATGTGCACTAAAGCATTCTTCGCTTTCCATTCATTCCTAAGGGGGTCAAATTGACCCGCGAGGGAAGAATTTGTTACTTTTTTACATTTCGAGCACAAATCCAGTCATTTTTTTGTGTGTGTATTCGTGGTTCAAGTGCGACAAAAGTCCTAAGGTCTTGGACCACTTCGATGAACACTCAATTTTTAAATTTTAGTTTTAGTGTTTTTTATTTCCTAAATAGCATTACATTTTGTTTTAATTTTAACTTTAAAGTAATGATAACTCTTAAGAAAAGTTTATTTTTAAAACAATGTCCTGGAAATATCTGCACTGAAAAAGTTGGTGTAGAAACAAATTTTACTCAGAAATACAAATTTCATGAACAATTACAAAGAAACAGCAAGTAACATTGAATTAAACACTGATCAATAAGTTATGACAACATTTAACTCATCAAAATAAGTTCAACTTATTAAATAAGATTCAACTCATTTAAGTCAGTTTGAAATTTAAGTTGAAATGACAAACATCTAAATTGATTATAAATTTAAGGCAGCAACTTTTTTTTACAGGGAACATTGCATTTTTAGGGATGCACCGAAAATTATCGGCCGAAAATGGCATTTTCGGTTTTTGGCTGAAAGACAAAAAAGGCCGAAAATATAGGCCTATTTTCTGTCCAATTTTTGTGTTACTTTAAATAAAATTGTGGTTATTGTATTTTATTGGCTTGTATTTTTAAATTCATATTCAGTAAAATTATGGAATTAAAATAAAAAGTCTAATAATAATAATACAATACAAAAAACTAATAAAAAATAAAAAATGTAAAAAAAAAAATTCGGCCAAGTGAATCCAGAATTTTCTGTTTCGGCCCAGAATTTTCATTTCAGTGCATCCCTAGAAATTTTTTACTGAAATGGTATTTTCTTGTAAAACATACTCCGATAATCTTCTAATGATTTGGAAAATCAGTGTGCAGATTTGTTATTGCAATTAATGCAACATGAATAACAGCTCATTAAAAATGATTTTCTTTTGGAATGATGACATCTCAAAAACAACTAAATTACTTTATCCAGTCAGATGTAATGCACACAATTTGTTTTTGGAGTCTTTTATAGCTTTGCATTCAGCCATTCATCATCACTTTAGACAGAAACATTTTGTGATGCAATTTTGCTCACAGCGTTTTAGTCTTTCTTTTGTGTCAGATGCTTCAACGTGAGAGGAAAACTTCAGAAATGTGACCAAAGCGAGCCAAGCGCCGAGGCGACGGCTCATACTGCACTTGGCAGCCAACCAGGGCAAGAAATTAACCGTGGTTTACTACAGTGGCGAAGGAAACAGTGTATCTATTGTTAATAAAGTAAAGTACACTCGCCAAGCTTTATTTGTTTGCTTTGGTGGTTAGTTCCTTTCTCCCTTTTTATGTGCTGTGTAACATCTTGTTTTAAAGCCGAAAACTTGGAGTCGTCCGTCAAGTGCCCAACTGCCCATGAGATATTTGAACATGGTCACGTAGATGGTGGGATGCTTGGATGATAGCGTCATGGCAGAAACACCAAAACTATCCATTGATTCATATTGTATCGCAGAAATGTTTCCACGAATTGGGCTTTTATCATGTAGCCAATGCTACTGTGTTGTCAATAAATAAAAATTTTGGATCTTGCAATGTTTTGACCTGGTTTGTAGATAGATGCGCTTTGGGTTTTGGATCTGTTAGGTCCATTGAGCCGACAGTGAGTGATTTGTGGGTTTTTCTCAGAGTCTGCAGGTTCAGTACGTGTCCCACCTTGTTTGGGTCAAGGATATCCAGAATGGAAAAACCAACACGCTCCTGTGTGTTTGAAAATCTTTTAGAAAACTGTTTAGAGTCCAGCGAAGTATAACGGAAAAACAAATAGTGGAAATATTAGTTGAGCTGCTAGGCTCGGCGTAATGAATTGATATTTCATTGCTGTCTAATGCTGCAGGTACATGTTCAAAAATATTCATAAATGCCTGAATATTGGACATTGTTTATTATTGTAAGGGGCTCCTCTGTGCTATGAAAAAAGTGTGTGCTTAAGGAATGTGCAGCGAAATCAATAAAGTTTCACTTGGGTTTTATTCTGTTTGACTATATTTTTCCAGTTCTAGCTGGCTCTGTTTTTTTTTTTTGTATATATTTGGTTCTTTCTGTTTCTGTTTGATTCAATTTCTTTTGGATTCTGTTCTATTAGAATCCTTGAAAATAATTGAAACACTTTCTGGTTCTATTAGTTTCTGCGTAATTCTATTCAATTAGGTTCCATTTGGTTCTAGCCAATTCTATTGGTTTGGTTCATTTCAGTTGTTTGTGTCTGTTGGATTCTGTTTTTTTTTTAGTTCTTTTCTTTCTTTTTTTTTCATTCTTTCTATTTCTGTTTTGGTATCTTTTGGATTATGTTCTATTCAGTTCTATTTAGGGATGCACGATATATCGGCCATCATACCGGTATTGGTCGATGTGTTTTTTTTTTTAATGTTATAGTTATCGGCCCAATAAGAAAATTTGGCTGATATATTAAAGCCGATAAATAATGGATTATTTCCTTCAGCTGAGACACTTCAGATGCACACTGTTCACCATAGCTGTTTTGAATTGCTCGAAATATGATTGGAATCACTTCAAAAAAGGAAAATACAGTTAAGTGCACCATGTGCAGGGCAAGTCTGTCATTATAGGCTACATAAAATTATAATGAGAACATTATAATTGTGTGCTTGGGACATGGCTTTAATGGTGAGACTTTTGTTTTTGTAATCAGACTCTCAAAAATGATATAAAAAATATGGATTTAGATTTATCGGCTTTCGAATATAAAGAATTATGGGTTATCGGTATTGGTAAAAATGTTCATATCAGTGCATCCCTAGTTCTGTTAGTTTCTTTGAATATAATCCAAATACTTTACGGTTCTATTCGGTTCTACCTGATTCTATTCAGCTGGGTTTCATTTGGTTCTATTTGTTTTTGATTGAGTTTTATTTGGTGCTTGCCAGTTCTTTTTGTATTTGTTGAATTTTGTTCTGTTTGGTGTTTTTTCGGTTCTCTGTTCTTTCTTTTTATTTGAATCTATTCAGTTCTATTTGGTTCTTTCTGTTTCGGTGTCTTTTGGACTCTGTTCTATTCGTTTCTTTGAAAATAATCCAACTACTTTACAGTTCCGAATGATTCTATTCAGTTGGGTTACATTTGGTTCTATTTGTTTTTCATTGATTTATTTTTGGTGCTTGTGCTTCAGTTTTATTATGTTTATTTAGTATTTGTTTGTGTCTGTTGGATTCTGTTCTTTACTTTTCTTTTTCTTTTAACCTATTCGGTTCTATTTGGTTCTTTCTGCTTCTGTTTCCGTTTCGGTATCTTTAGGATTCAGTTCTATTAGTTTCTTTGACAATAATCCAGATTCTTTAAGGTTCTGTTCGGTTCTACCTGACTATTTGGTTGGGTTCCATTTGGTTAAATTTTTGATTGAGTTCTATTTGTTACTAGCCAGTTCTTTTTGTTCTGTTCTGTTTTATTTTAATCTATTATGTTCTGTTTGGTTCCTTCTGGTTATGTCATTTATGTTAGATTCTGTTTTGTTTGGTTCTGCTTGATTTTGGTTTGGTTAAATATATTTTCCATTTCTGTACAGTTTGGTTCTGTTATGGTCTGTTTGATACATTCCTATTTTGTCCAGTTTGGTTTTATTGAATGCTTTTCTGTTCAAACATTTAAATCTGTTTTTTTTTTTTTTTTCCGATTCTGTTTTAAAGGGTTCAGTAGAGTCCTCATTTTCCCCATAATGATCACACGCCACCCAAAGCTGCTTCATGATGAGCCATAGAGTCTGACAGGGTCTGTGGGTTTATGGGTAGACGTGGGCTTACCCAGCAGCAGTCAGTCTGAGCCGGTGGTCTCCAGAACAGACAAACAGCCCATTAAATTGACCTGTCTTTCCCTGCAGACGCTCGGCCGCTCCTCTCCCTGCGGTAACTGTGTGGACTGATTCCAGAGACGGCAGGGGAGGGGCCGCACTGCAATGGCCATATTCATCTCGCACAGTCTCACCCAAACGCGCAGCGCCCATCAGCGCTCTCAACTGATCAATATTGGCTTTTGTCTCCTTGGTTCTTTGCAGCTTTTCTTCCTTAGCTTCATCCTGCTTTCAAGATGCCGTGGGAAAAAAAAAAACATGCGTCCTGCGGTTGCTGTATGCAGCCACGTTAGCAGCAAATGCTGATGAGATTGTGCGTTTCGCATGGCGGTGAGAAGCCATGTTGTGTAGTATAAGTCCTCACGCATGTTCGGTAGCATTTGTCATCGTAAACATGCATTACTGCAAAAGGTACAGCTGTTGGTCGAAATGGATTTTTTTCAGGGGCGTTGACACAAAACACACTTGTGTGTTCAAACATGGCGTGACAAAGTGTACCAGAATGGCACAAAACACAGTTTAGCTCGACACGTTAACTTAACTTAATGCAGTGCACATGGCTAGATGTGACGCAATGGCCGAAGACGTCATTCTAGGTGATCAGTTAAAATACTTTGAGTCTGAGTCTGACAACAATTTGGCTAAAATTTGATGTTGAAAGTGGTGGATTTGCTACCAACGTTTAGCGTGATAACTAATTCCTCAAACATACTTTATGCAGTTACTAATACCCTATGAAATCTATTATATTTTCCCCAAATTGCACCCCCAAAAAAATGTTTTTTTTTTTCCTTTTTTTAATTTTTAATGGATTTTAATTTTTCTGGATTCCATTTTAAGTTGCATTGAATTTTAGCAGTCAAAAGCAATAAATGTGTAATTAATCGAAACCATGGAACTTGTACAATTTAACAACAATTTATTAAAAGTTTAACTAAAATTAATGTTTTTAGTGCCCTATAACATTTTTTTTTTTTCCCCAATGTCTGTTTTGTTTTAGTTTTTTTTTCTGTTGCATTCCGTTTTAATTGTATAATTACATTTTAATAATCAAAAAACCATGTCAAATCAATTCGAATTCTGAAAATAATCATGAATAATGAAATTTTAACAGTAATAGGGCCCTATAAAATGGTTTAATTTTTCAGAAATTCTGTGTTGTCTTTTCATTTATCTGGGTTTATGATTTAAATGATCAGAAATGGTATTTATCAGAAATGGTAATTATTAGAAATGGTATTAATTAACTGCCCTACTTTTGATTTATCCATTTAAAATTTGCCAAATTCCGCAAATGTTCGGTGTTCCATATATTGTAAATTCCATTTTAATGACTTGATTCTGCAATTCCATCTGCATTTACTGCATTGCAGAAATCATAGGCCTAGAAGTTATCTGAATGATGATATTTTAAGTTAGGCTAGCTTGATTACACAGATCGGCCTAAATATTTGGAGTCTGACTGTAATTTTCATGAATTTTATCAGTCAAGGCAACGACTTGCACACAACTTCTTAGAGAGGGTTTAGTGCGCAGACAGTGTGTAATGTAAAAATACTCAAATATTTATGTTTTGAGCACGTATGCCGCACAAGTCCTGAAAAGTGAAGCCGAAAAGTGAAGCCAAAACGTTTCGATCGCCCCCAGGTGGCTGGTCCCAGTATAGCTCATAAACCCCGCCCTCTCCATGTAATTGAATGGGACATGAGACAAACTAAACAATCAAATTACACTTCAAATACATTTTTTCCGAACATGGTTTCTGTCATTTTAGGTAGTTTTTATCACGCGAATGTAAGTTCAAGTGTTCGGTTTTTTTAAATAAATTTGGTTTTAGTTAGTTATTTGATGCTATAAAAACGGGGATGTGACATCATGATTGACAGCTGAGATTGACAGTGTCTCTGAGCAAAGTAGTCACTGAGGCACCAACTGACTTTTTCCGGGATTTTTGGGAGGAGATTTGAGCTTTAAATTTAATTTCATACATTTAATTTATACATTTCCATAACTGTTTATTTCACACCGATACAATGAGTTGTTTTGCTGTAAACTGTATTAATCGATTCTGCGGGAGTGTGGGCGGGGCTTTGATATCACGGCTCAACTTCACGCTCACTACTACGCAGACCCCAAGATGTCATCGCCACATTTGGACATTGGCGGCTTCACTACAATGGAAGAGAGTGCATCGTCCATCTTTTTTTTACAGTCTATGGTTTTAAGCTACACACTCAGATTCATGCATTCCGTTCTGAAATGTGTATGTTTGTTGCATTCTTAGGCACAAGGGGTGCTTGGCGAAGCTACAATTTGAAGGAAATCTTGAGCATGCCTATAGCTTTTTGTTAGCACCTCAGTAATGCAAGAACTATGTACAACCGGACCATTGGTTGTGTGTTTGCGTACTTGAATTCATATTCGCGTAAAATGTTTCTGGCCTAACTGGTGGACTGTCAAAATTCACAGAGAAATTAGAAATTTAGATCTAGACCTCGCTAAAACTGTTGCTCTTCCAAGGCGTGTTAGAAATGTGGCTGCCTCCTCTGGATTGGAAAGAAATAGCCAAATAGTCAAGATGCCAGATCCCATCTGGTTTTGGAGCAGTGTGCTATGAGGAGCATACCTCTGCTGTCGGAAGCCGCGTCCCCGATGACCCGAGGGCCTCGTAGCTGCTTTTAGAAGCACTAGGAAATGTGTTCTAGTGTCTCTTCAGCGTTAATGGGGGCAGAAGCCTTTCAGAGAGAGCGTAATTACCCCACAGCTATTGATATTTGATGCACTCACTGTTTTACAATAAATTTCTGCTCAAAAAGCATGTTTCTACAAATTGTATTTTAAACACAATCCACGTTCTTGTTTGTCATGTGCAACTTGGCTTCCTGACAGATAGATCCTTTGGCTTTTTAGGCCTAGACTGATTTTTTCCTGTTTAGGCTAAAAGCATTTTCTGCTGGCCAAAAGCTAGCCTAAATAAAAGCCATTCATTCCATTGCTCCTACTTGGGACATGATTGCATGATGCAGAAAATTAAGATGTTCTCAAACTCATGTTTGAGTGGTTTAAGCACTCTGAACACTTTTTTTTTGCCATTTTAATAGGCATTTTCTGCACCTTCCGCTTGTTTGTTGGAAATAGTAATTGAATTGGTTTTTAATTTGTTGTGTGTCATCAGCAGTACTACTACCAACGGGCCACTTGACAACATTTTAGTAGTCCGAGAGATTAGTCAGTCAGAGTAACTAACAGACCATTCTAAGTAATAGCTTATGTAAACTCAACTGAATGTATGGAAATAGACACATTGCATCGAGGGAAGCAGAACCTCAGCACCTCTTTTAAAGCTGTTCCTTCATTTTATCTTAATGCGTGAATCTAGAGAAAACTGTCAAGAAATATCTGGCTCATATTTCACCCAAAAAAAAAAAAGAAATTAATATATTATATTAACTCTTTCCCCGCCAACATTTAAAAAAAAAACAAAAAAAAAAAGTCAGCAGCAGCATTTTTGATCATTTTTACAAAATTTTCATGGCCCCCAGAATATTTTGTTGTATGAATATCTGAACATGCAATATATCAAAAGAATAGAGCCTCTGCTTTTAAACAAAAAAAAGCAGTTTTTTGTCAAAAACTACATCCAGATTGGATTCAGAACGATGATCAAAACACAGATGGTGTAGATGGAGTCCATCAACACCCCAAAGCTTCACAGTCCTATAGCTCGTCCTGGGTCAACATTTCATTCAGTAACACTAGGCAGTTTTGATTTATATGCTGTTTAATGTTGATGATCTCATTATTTTACAAATGCATATGATTATGCTATCGCTTGTTTCTGCTGCTTCTTTGTATGTGTTTTGATCAGGAGATTCAGTGCTCTTTCAGAAGATGTGTAACAGCGCCCCCTACCTTATAACAGTGAAAATGAAAACAGTTTTAAGACTTTTTTTGCATTTTCATGACACCATATATCCTATTATGTTGATCCAAAAAAAAAAAAAAAAATATATATATATATATATATATATATATAAGTGCTATAAACTTAATATATGCTATTATGTCATGCACCAAAAAACTAATATATGTACAGAAAAATGTCTTTTTTTTTTTTTTTAACCCTAATTTTTACAGTTGAAATGATCAATTTTTAAGGAGTGGCTCCTTTAAGGCTTCTCAGTGGGTGGGGCTACTATTGCTAGAGGAAGTTATATGCAAATGTTTTGGCCATGTGATGTCACAGTGCTTGGTTACATAAATGCTTTATTTATAATGAGGAGGATGTTTTAAGGTCTGAAACTTGCAGGATGTTTTAATAGTACAAAGATCTCTTATGTCCAAAGATCAAGGAAAATTTGATTCATCACGTCATGACCGCTTTAAGAATAATGCATAATTTAACTTATTTTCTTTTTTAAATCGTTTTTGTATACTACAATTAGTATACATCCTGGTAGTTTAGCTGTACCAAATTTATTGTTGTATTAAATATGTGATGATTTTGATCTGAAAATGTATAGGATGAATTGCATTACTCTATTACAGTATTAGGCATATTACATAGGAATTTTAATATTTGAAATAGGGGTGTAACAGTACATGTATTCATTCTGAACCATCATGGTACATACAGTCAGACGATGAATACAGTCTGTAATGATACATGAGATATAATATAAAATATTTGTCAATGACGCTCAGGTTCGATGACACACCAAATCCTGTCAGTCATCTCTCATCACGTAATAAATGAAATCTGACTGCGACTCTGCAACTCGTACCGTATTGAGAAGAGCAGACGCTTTCAGTTTCATGGTTTTTATTTCTATAAAAAAGCAAAACAACAGTGGAGGTGCCGCGGTGGACAGCCGAACACTGTGTAACACCAGTAACACAGACATGAACTTTATCTTTACTTTTATATCTTTATAACTGATCATTTAAATTTTGTGGGAAGACAAAGGCAATGCAAGTGAAGTTTAGCTAAAGCTTCTCTGAGCGTCCATGATCTTCCTGACATGTGGTGTAAGAGCAATCATGCTCCAATTTCCAAGCGCTAGTCACTATTGCTAGAAGCATATTAAATTCTCTATTGGGAATGTGATGCTAAAAATAAGGAAGCATCTCATTATGTAAACAGTGGGATATTGTAGCGAAGGCATTGATGGCCGTTTCTGATCGTCACATTTATCCATGGCTACTAAATCTTCTTGTCGAATAAAGCCAAAGTGCAAAGGTTTTGCCGCTCACTTTGAGTGTGAAATTGAATCCTCGAGTGGGTGTTGAAGGTTGAAGCCTCTCGATTGCCTTGCAAGATTCCTCCCCCGAGCCTCATTTCCAGCCCTGTTATGGAAGTCACATTTCCAGTGGCATTGTCTGGGAGTGTGTTTGTGTTCACATAAGAGGCTATTGGCACATCTATTCATGCGTGTGATCGCTAACCGTCCTGCTCGCCTTACGTCATGGATAGTGAGGCTCATGTTACAGCTTAAGTGTCCCCCTTTTATTCGGCCTGATGTGTGCCTATGGGGGAAAAAAAATGTTTTTAACCTGCAGCGCCCCTTCCGTGGGCCCCTCGTCTCTGGTGTGGCCCTCGGCCCTTATGTAAACTCACAAACGGCCCTGCTATAGTGTCTCAGAAGCTGTTTGCAGTTGGCCCAGATCTATTGAGAAGATTTGATTAAACCAAAAAAGCTTCGCAGAATGAATTAACCATCAGATAAGCAGTTCTAAAACAGTTCCTGGATGCTGATTGGCCAGTTATTTTAGTATCAATAAGATACTTCATAGTTTTTATTTATATTTTAAATTTGTTTTTTTTATATTTTCTGTTTTCATTTTACTTACATTTTTAGTATATATACCTTTTTATTATTATTTTTTTTTTTTAGTTTGTTATTTTAGTACATATAGTTAATATACTGTACTGGCTATAGCTGAAATATTTTATTTTATTTCAAGCAACACATTATTTTTTTAAATGTTTTTTTTTTTTTTAATATGTCTGTATACCTTTTTTATTTTTAGTTATTTTAGTAAATAGTTAATATACTGTTCTGGCTATAGCTGAAATATTTTTATTTTATTTCAAGCAATAAATTATTATTATTTTATGGTTTAGTTTTAGTAGTTAACTATAATAACCCTGCGATTGGCCAACATGACAATCCAAGTATGCTAAAATACACAATATTGATAAATCGCGCCATAATCGTTGCTATTTTCGGGTACTGTTTCTTCTGAATAGTGTTATTATATTTTTATGATGATTATTATGTTTTTAATTATTTTATTTATATTTTAATCTATTTTAATTAGTTACTAAACTTTTCAATTTATCATATTTTATTTTAGTTTTCAAGAGTTTTCTTGTTTCAGTGTGTTTGGTTTTCATTTTCATTTTTATTTTAGGCCTTGCCAAAGTTAATGCGATAACTTTCAAATGTGTTTAACACCATTACATTTCTCAACACAGTTTACTGTTATCAAGTATTTTCATGTTTAATGCTGGCAAAATGTTAATATATACTGTACCATATATATCGATACATATCGATTTATTTACTGTAGTTTCAGTTTTCCCCAGTTTTTTTTATTTTATTTCATGAATTTTGTTAGTAGTATTTGTGTCCTTAATACTGTCATTGTGCAGTAACAATTTTACAAAACCAGTAAGGCATTTGAGTCTGTGCTATTTTGTGAATATATTCCAACTATAGCACGACCTCTCAAACATCATTGTTTAAAAAAAGGTCGCCTGGTCTATTTTCTGCAGTTCGGCAGCGTCGGTTGACCCTCATAGCTGCAGTCAGGTGCTGTTTAGATGCCGTGCAACTCATCTGTGTGCGTTTGAACGCAAAGCTGTTACTTTCACAGTTGCCTGCGCCCAGGTTGATGGGTTTCATGATAAGCACCAGCGTTGTGTTTCAGACGCAGAGTTGCCACCTCAACACGCTGCCTGTTGTTTATCTGTAGATCTTTCTAGATACATGCACTAGTTATTGCTTGCTTTCTATGACTGTACTGTAGTTGAAGTATTTTAGTTGTTGACCTGTATATACTGCAGATCTTATATTTCACCTACAACAGCAATAAAGTTTAGCTCAACTGTTTTGCTGTTCATAGTTGTTGATTAGATCCATCTGTTTCAGCGTTTATATGGTCATTATTATATAGTTTGTCATTATTTCGTCGCACATTACCCAGTAAGCATTACTAGACCAGCTGCAGCTTCTTTTTGGCATCTAAAAAGCCCCCCTGTTCATTCCCAGAGCGTGGCGTAAACAGGCAGCAACTTAAAACCTGACGTCACTGCGGTGACACCCATAAATCAGGGTCCTAAATGACGGCTAGGTGTCCGCTTTCAGTCAGGCTGAGGCAAGACGCTTCCCTCTCTCCATATGGATGAAGAGCAGTTTTAGTTGTTTAGCGAACAAGAAAAGGGGAAGTTTGGAAAGTGTGTGAACAGACAAGCGCATGAGGTCTCATGCGATTTACACAAACAAGCTCCATATCTGTTTACAGCCGACCTTGGAAATGTTGACCAACACAATAAAATGTAACCTTGTCCTCATTCAGATCTAAGTGCTTTCAGGGCTCCAGACTAACATTTGAGAGCACCAGCACCTGATTTGGTAGCGTTTGATTGGGATTTTTAATCATAAAGGAAATTTAATCATGAAATTACTATTGTTTTGCATTAATAAGTGCAGTTACTAATAATATTACTAGTGCTGGGCAATCGATTAATCGCATCCAAAATAAAAGTTTGTATTTACATAATATATGTGTTTGTACTGTGTATAAATATTATGTGTGTATATATAAATACACACACATGCATGTATATATTTAAGAAAAAAATATTTATATCTGAAATATTTATATATAAGATAAATTGTATAAATATACAGTATATACATGCAAATATTTCTTAAATATATACATGCACGTGTGTGTATTTATATATACATAATATTTATACACTGTACAAACACATATATTATGTAAACATAAACTTTTATTTTGGATGCGATTAATCGATTGCCCAGGGCCAGCACTAAATATTATTTCTTGGAAATGAACATTTGACAGTAAAGCATTGAGTTTGAGTTGAGATGCAGATCAAATTAACTTTTATTGACAACAGTAACTTAGCAAAAACCTTAAAAGAAACTTAAATTTTTTTATAGGGAACATATTTAATATTCTACTTAAGTGAACCGCTGTTGTTCTATTCGCATGCTACATACTTCAGTACAAAAAAAAGCCAAGCTTTGACAAAATTTGATTTCTTGATGATGTGATTTTATAATGTTTAAATATAAATTCAAAAGCAAAAAAAAAAAAAATTATATATATATATATATATATATATATATATGTGTATATATATATATATACTCACCTAAAGGATTATTAGGAACACCATACTAATACTGTGTTTGACCCCCTTTCGCCTTCAGAACTGCCTTAATTTTACGTGGCATTGATTCAACAAGGTGCTGAAAGCATTCTTTAGAAATGTTGGCCCATATTGATAGGATAGCATCTTGCAGTTGATGGAGATTTGTGGGATGCACATCCAGGGCACGAAGCTCCCGTTCCACCACATCCCAAAGATGCTCTATTGGGTTGAGATCTGGTGACTGTGGGGGCCATTTTAGTACAGTGAACTCATTGTCATGTTCAAGAAACCAATTTGAAATGATTCGAGCTTTGTGACATGGTGCATTATCCTGCTGGAAGGCATTTAAACGATGCCCAATTGGCACTAAGGGGCCTAAGGTGTGCCAAGAAAACATCCCCCACACCATTACACCACCACCACCAGCCTGCACAGTGGTAACAAGGCATGATGGATCCATGTTCTCATTCTGTTTACGCCAAATTCTGACTCTACCATCTGAATGTCTCAACAGAAATCGAGACTCATCAGACCAGGCAACATTTTTCCAGTCTTCAACTGTCCAATTTTGGTGAGCTCGTGCAAATTGTAGCCTCTTTTTCCTATTTGTAGTGGAGATGAGTGGTACCCGGTGGGGTCTTCTGCTGTTGTAGCCCATCCGCCTCAAGGTTGTGCGTGTTGTGGCTTCACAAATGCTTTGCTGCATACCTCGGTTGTAACGAGTGGTTATTTAAGTCAAAGTTGCTCTTCTATCAGCTTGAATCAGTCGGCCCATTCTCCTCTGACCTCTAGCATCAACAAGGCATTTTCGCCCACAGGACTGCCGCATACTGGATGTTTTTCCCTTTTCACACCATTCTTTGTAAACTCTAGAAATGGTTGTGCGTGAAAATCCCAGTAACTGAGCAGATTGTGAAATACTCAGACCGGCCCGTCTGGCACCAACAACCATGCCACGCTCAAAATTGCTTAAATCACCTTTCTTTCCCATTCTGACATTCAGTTTGGAGTTCAGGAGATTGTCTTGACCAGGACCACACCCCTAAATGCATTGAAGCAACTGCCATGTGATTGGTTGATTAGATAATTGCATTAATGAGAAATTGAACAGGTGTTCCTAATAATCCTTTAGGTGAGTGTGTGTATATATATATATATATATCTATCTATCTATATATATATATATATCTATATCTGCCGCCACCTACTGGCAATAGTGCTCATTTCATGTTTTTTTTTATTTTTAAAGTCCCCCTTTAATCAATAATTTTATAACTTAAAACTCATCTTTGATCACCAAAATTGTGTATTTAAACGTTTTTTTCCTTGTGAATTTTTTGAACAAATAATGTTTTTCGTCATCACATTAAAAATAACATTAAAATTGTATAATATTTAGAGCTCTGGACAAGAGATAATATTCAGAGTGCTGGGAAAAGTTGTTTGAAGTACTTAAGAGTCCTTAAAAAGTGCTTGACTTTCACTCTCAAAAGGTTGTACGAACCCTGAAATAGGGCTGTCGCAATAACCGCAATATCGCAATACCGCGCTATTGAGGAGCCAACCGCAGAGCAACGCAAGAACCGTAGCAACCGCGATATTTGTTTTCTTTTTTTGTTAAACTATGCCCTTCTCGTTTTACACTTCGTGCATTTGTACTGAATATTAAATTAGTTAGTAATGATAACATAATGTGTACAATGGTGATTTGTACAGAGGCTCCGTAGATTTGCACTTAACAAGCCTGAACAGACAGTGAATGTGAGAGAGATCGACTGAGCGCGTGCGATTACCTGCGTCTGTCCTTCAGGCCGAGACACATTCGTGAAAAAAGGTTGCCATGTCCAAGGCATGCGAAATCTCTGTCTTAGCATCGACGCATTGCTGGTCAGCTGAGTCTTCTAAGGGGTGCTCAAAGTTAAAATGATTTCAACAGCCGTTTCATTACATCTCTCTTTGAAAGAATCAGCTTTTTTGAACGTGTAGTTGAATGAACGGCTTAAAGACTTAAAGACAACGTAACAGCACTGACTGACATCCCGTCTAGAACGCGCAGAGATGAGTAGTTCTGCTTTTACTGGTGAAATATTAGCAGAAAGTCTCTTGTCCAGTCTGATTCGATTATCAGAACTAACTTATACATATAACAATAGCCCTACAATTTTATTGTCAGGTTTATGTTCTGTTATGTGGAACCTTATTTGACATTGTCTTTGGTTTACTTCACTTCCTGTTTCAACGCTCTATTTTCGGTTTCTGAATATGACCTCGTTACATCGTAACACACACATATATATATATATATATATATATATATATGGCGATAATACCGCATATCGCGCTATTGAGCCACTCAAAATTACAGCAAGGGAAATTCCATCACTGCGACAGCCCTACCCTGAAATGAATAATGTAAAAATAATGTATTTCTGCCACAATACCATGGTTACAGTTAGCGTTGCTACATTAAATCCATGGTGAATGTTGGTGATTTGTAGACTGAAGCCTTTTATAACTTGTTCGTTCATAACACAATGTTTCTCCACGTCAGCACTATTTGATCTGATAGTAGACTAAAAAAACGAAAAAATAGTTTAAATATTAAAATTATTTTAATGCCCCACATTTTGCATGCAATTTGTGAGGGTTGTAAAACTGTTGAGCGGCACTTTTCACGATTAAGCTTCAATTTGGCTACAACTTTTTATTGTTTTTTTTGTAAAAAAAAAAAAAAAGTTTAATTTACAAAATATTATATTTTTTTCAAGCTGTGACACCCAAAAAGTGGCATTTTTCTACAGCATGATAGAAAGACAAGAAAATATTCCCATTTTCTCAATTTTTACACACTTTTTAGTGCTGACTATTCATTAAGCTTAACACTTCAACCCTGTTAAGTTATTCGAATATTATTTAATTTGTAGAAAATTTTAGTTTTAAGTTCTAGTATTTTTTAAATTCTGTTTAATTTATTGTTAATTGCTAGAAATAATAACATCAGCAGTTTAAATGAATAGGAAATAAAACACACTCGTGTAATATGTGGTTGAACACTGAACATTGTTTGGATTTTTTTTAAGAGTTTATCAGATTTTGTGAAAAATTTAGAATATTTCAGCTTAATTTGTGTGTGGAATAGTTGAATTTTGCTGAGTATTTTCTGGCAGTCCTTGAGCTTTGGCACTGTAACAAGATATTTGTTTTATAGTTATATTTTTATTTTCCCCTCAAGACTATTCCTCAGAGGTAAACAGGCTGAAGTGCATTTTTGTCTGGCAAACGCTCTCTGTTTGTGCATGCTGGGACTTGTTGCTATGGAGAGATGTTGCCATTTTATGATGTTTGCTCAATTATCTTTAGGGACCTGATGTAACAATTTCTCGTATGTGTGTGAAGTCTTGCTGCAGTAATATTAGAGTTTGTGTCAGGATCTTGTAAGTCAGCAAGGTGAGGGGTCTTCAGTCGTCCTAGTGTACTAATGTTGCTTTACTGACCTAACAAGATCAATGATTTCTGTATCGGTTTTGTGTCTACGTAAGTTGGTTATTTTAGGGAAATCAGATTTGCATAATTGCTTGTTGATCTCATAAAAAATTTCACACATATAGAGGCCATATTATACCTCATAATCAAACAAGGAGGAATTATTTTTGTTATATTTTAAAGATATTAACGCCTATTTTTAGGATTGTTTTCATGACAATTAAGCACATTTTCCACACCAGTTCTCATTACCTCAATGTGAACGATTCTCGTTTTCTTACTATAATGCGAAACATCTCGTATATTATATAAAATTTTAAATATTGTTGACATAATGGTACTATTTGTTGTACTGTTTATAATATATACAGTACTGGTCAAAAGTTTGGAAACATTACTATTTTTAATGTTTTGGAAAGAAGACTCTTATGCTCATTATGCCTGCATTTATTTGATCAAAAAAAACTGTAATATTGTGAAATATTATTACAATTTAAAATAACGGTTTTCTATTTGAATGTACTTTAAAATCTAATATATTTCTGTGATGCAAAGCATCATTACTCCAGTCTTCAGTGTCACATGATCCTTCAGAAACCATTCTAAAATGATGATTTATTATCAATAAATGCTTAATGTTTTTTTTTTTTTGGAACCTGTGATGCTTTTTTCAGGATTAATTGATGAATAAAATGTTAAAAAGAACAGCATTTATTCAAAATAGAAATATTTTCTAACAATATAAATCTTTACTATCACTTTATCATTTTAACACATTCTTGCTGAATAAAAGTATTAATTTCTTAAAATGAAAAAAAAAATAAAGAAAAAAAAATTACTGGCCGCAAACTTGAACGGTAGCGTATATGGTTACAAAAATTTATATTTTAAATAAATGCTGATCTTTTTTAACTTTTCATTCATCAAAGAATCCTAAAAAAGTATCACGGGTTATAAAAAAAATATTATTGATAATAAATAATCATATTAGAATTATTTCTGAAGGAACATGTGACACTGAAGACTGCTTTGCATCACAGAAATAAATTAGATTTTAAAATATATATTAAAATAGAAAACCATTATTTAAAATTTTAATATTTCACAATATTACTTTTTTTTTTTACTGTATTTTTGATCAAATAAAAATAGTAATGTTTCCAAACTTTTGACCGGTACTGTATATTTTTTAACTTTAAACAAATTTTAATTTTATCATGGTAATTTTTACCATGTTTAAAAAATAAAACTCATTAAAAAATTCTATGCAAAATGTAATTTCTTATTTTTTTTATTTTATTTTTAGAGTATAATATGACCTGGAAAAGTTTTTTTGTGAAATTCACCCCAAAAGTTTGCTTTTTCTATTTATACTTGGCTCTGAAGGAAGCACCTGAATCTCGATAAGTTTGCGCTTTCCTTGCTGAATTTGTCTTACATGCATCCTTAACAGCAAGTTTGTGGGTTTATTTGGGTTTTATCCATATTACGCTAATATCATGATAAGATGAGGTAAACTGACATTTCAGGCTGTGATGTGAAAACCATTAACCTGCAGAAAGATGGAGTCGGTTGAGATCAGCCAAGTCTCAGACTTTGACACCTGCTCACACCACAAATCACATGCTCTCTTTGTCTCCACGAGAAAAACATTTGTCAGAAAAGCCCTTTGTTTTCCCGCGATGTCCTTGCAGTTGAGATTTCGCAGCTGAGAATTTATCGTAATCTCTAAATTGCACGTTCCACCATCATTCTTTTTAATGATTTAGTCTTCTTGTGTCTTAAAATGGGTGTTTCTAGTACACTTAAGCGTTTAAAATGAATAGGCCGCAGTGAATATTTCATAATGATTTCCAACACGAAACGAGGAAACCCCCACCCCTTGAAAAAGGCCTGTGAGAATTCTTTTGATGCTGAATCAATGGAGCAGCTCTGAAAGGAATTCTGCTTGATGTTATCCATTAGCAGATGCTCTCTTGTCGAGAATCGCTTTGCTAATGAATTCTCTCTGCCTCGTCTCAGCTTGTGCGGGTTTGGATTATGAATGGACTAAGAAAAGCAGCCGCTCTGAGACACGCTTTATGCATTATTCAGTGTTGATAATCTTTCATGCTCCTGTTAGGATGGCCTTCATGTGCGCTTTTACATGAACATGAAGTTGTGGCAGGCGGTTAATTGTCATACAAATAATTGCAATCTTGCATTTTTCAAGTACAGCTTAATACACATCAGTCTCATCAATTGACTTATATGAACTTTTAAATTTTATTTAAGATGTTATTGTTAACAAATATTGCAAAGGTATTGTGCAATATTTATTTATAAAAAAAATTAATAGTCTTAATATTTAGATTTTAATATCAGTATTAGCATCATTAATATAGATAACAATAATGATATTATTATTATTAATAATAATAATGTGCATTTTCAATTAATGCATTTAAACATTGCAATTCTCAATGCCTAGTACAAAATCAAAAGCTATTATATAAACATTGCTTTTATTAAGTTTATTTAATTTTAGGTTTTTCAATTAATTATTCATTAAAAACTATTTTGTTTAAAATACATTAATAATAAAATAATAAATAAATGCTTTTCCTTTTTTGCCAATTTTGATTAATACTGGCATTATAGACAGTTAGTTAGTTTGTTTTATGTTTACATTTTTACATTTAATTCATTTATTAGATGCTTTTATCCAAATCCAGTAAACTTACTTTTATCCACAACACAATAAGTGCCATTTAATACAAAGTTTCAGACATCGTTCAGAAGTCATTTTTCTTTATTTTGTATCGACTTTACCGTTGAGTGGTACTTTTGACATCCCCACCATAGTTTTTGTCCCAAGTTCACTCTTTTTTTTGTGACTTTTAAACCTGTGAGCCCTTATTTCACACGAGCAAAGACCTATGATTTCTATTTGTATATCTTTATAGATATTTTTTCATTAGTTTTTATGTTAACGGCTCAAAATATTTAAATGATCCCTTTTATATGTCCTAAACTTCCTGTTTTAAAAGGGACCCGTTATACCCTTTTTCAAAGTCTTTATTTTGTTTTTGGCTCTACAAGAATAGGTTTTCATGCATGAATGTTCAAAAAACATTATTTTTCACATATTTGACATTGTTGCAGCAATTCTCTTCCGAGGCTGTCAGTCGTGCTCCGTCTCTATGAAGCCCCTCCTTCTGAAAAGCTAATGTGCTCTGATTGGTCAGTTGGATCGGTGTGTTGTGATTGGTCAACCGTTTCAAGTGTGTTTTGGAAATGTCATGCCCCTTACCATAACCGCAAATTTCAACAAACTACTGACCCAACTCAAATAGGCCCCGCCCCTTTATTTTGCGTGTGCCTTGGGCGGGAATTATTTAAATGAGGAATATTGTGACGTGTTCGTTCTCAGAAAAAGACTACAATCGATGTGTTTCAGGGAGTTCAGAGAATAACTTCCTTTGGAGTGACTGTGCTTTGTAACTTTGCAGACCTTTTTCATGCTCAAACAGCAACAATACACACTAAAGAAAATGTAAAAAAAAAAAGCATAATAGGACAACTTTTACAAACAACTTCAACACTGGACTCAGCACGTGACTTATGTTGCCTTTAAAATGCTCAGTGAATCACAAGCCTGGTTTCCATTACAGATTTGCACAAAACGATATCTTCTAAATTTTGATTAAAAAAACTATTGTGAAATGATGGCCTTTCCATTAACCGATGTTATGCGACTAAAACATATTTTTTTCCTTCTCGCGATAAGTAATTCCAAAAATAATGGTGACGGGTGTTGGTAGGTTTACAATATATCCCAGCAACCGCACTAGCCATTATTTTTAATGGAAGGAGACGTAGGCTAGGCGTGTTATCCAACATTAATGGCAAGGAAAGCCCATTATTCTTGGGAGCGGCCACGTAGGAGGTGTTTCTGGGAGGTTATAGTACGCAATTTCACAGGACAATTCAGGAACTGTGTATTCAGAATGATCATTGCAGTTTTGCGAAATATTTATTTTTCAAATTGCCTGAAAAAACCACTTCACGTAAGCGTAATTTTTTTTTTTTGCGATAGGAGTTTTTGTCTCCATTGGGCGTATTTTCAATTCACAATTACAATTCGCACATTTTGAAGGGTAATGGAAACGCAGTTACAGTTATCTCAATTAATTGTGGCAATATAAAAAATAGCTAACAACATGATGTGTAATGTTAGCATTCCGCCAATTGCGTCCAAATAAACACTTTCACATGCTAATTACTTTGTGTTTTCTTGTGTTTTGCAGTTTGCCCCAGCACGGACATCCGCAACAACGCGACCAACCTGCGTGTTCTCGAGAACTGCACGGTGATCGATGGCCACCTGAAGATCCTGCTCATGTTCAAGACCAGACCGGAGGACTTCAGAGGCTTGAGTTTTCCAAAGCTGGTCGTGATTACGGACTACCTGCTCCTCTTCCGCGTCTACGGCCTGGAGAGTCTCGGCGACCTCTTCCCGAACCTCACCGTCATCCGCGGCAACAACCTCTTCTTCAACTATGCCCTGGTCATGTTCGAAATGATCCAGCTGAAGGAAATCGGCCTCCACAGCTTGACCAACATAACACGTGGGGCGGTACGCATCGAGAAGAACCCCGACCTCTGTTATTTGTCCACTCTCGACTGGTCCAAGATCTCGGACTCGATGGAGGACAACTACATTGTGGCAAACAAGGATGACCGGGAGTGTGGAGACATCTGCCCGGGTACCATCAAGGGAACGATAACCTGCAAACAGACCACCATCAACGGGAATTTCGGCGAGCGTTGCTGGAACCAGAACCATTGCCAGAGAAGTGAGTTGCATTTGTTGTTCTTTCAATGCTGCTTTTGAAGCTTTTTTGGCATAACTTTGCCCACAGTTGATATTTACCCTGAAACTGAGGCATCGGTGCAACCTTACTTTGGAAACAATATTGTGTTGGGCTCTCGGAATCACCATAGATGCTTTTACTTGGTCATTCCAGTTACTGAAACTGTTTAAATTGTGACTTGTGGACTGATGTTGTAATCAGTGCTGAAATATGTTGTTTAAGTTGTATGCTCGCTCTCCGAGGCCATATGAGCTAGAGGTTGTTGATATTTCGAATATCCACAATATATTTGCAATGAAAATTTAAGCAACAATCGTGAATGTTGCAGTTGTATTGTGCTTTTTATTTGGCCTACAATGGCTGTTTGGTAGAAAATAATGTTCCTCTGGTTACATTTTTAAATTATTTCAGCTATTTCAGATTCACAGCAAGTATATATTAAGACATATGTTGTCTGAAAAATATGCAGGAGAATCTTTCTGTAGTAAACATTGAGGCTGGACATTGACACTAATTTCATGATTCGATTCAGTTCGATTTGATGTTGATTAATTAGGGCCTATTAGGTACAGTACATGGCAAATTTCCTCAAGGAAAACAATATAACTAATACTGTAAACTATACAGGCAACCCCAGTTAGTACATCACTATAGTATTAAAGGTTTTTACTGATTTGTAGGCTACTTACATTTAAATGACACATAAGGAGGTTTTTATAATAGTAATAAATTAATTAATGACAATTATGTTTCTACTTGCTTTTTTAAATACAAACATTTAAATGGTGGTTGTCAAAAATGCAACAGATTTATTCAAACATAGGCCTAGATTACATAATACAGGTTAAGTAAAAATACAATTTAACACAATGCCCCTAGAGTTCATTTTTCTAGCTGTCTAACGAGTTTATGGTCACTGAATGGCTTTTCTGAGGTAAATGCAACATTACATGACTCTTTTTTTTTTTTACAAGCTGTTTTATTGACGTCTTTCCACGGTTGAAACACTGAGCAATTACTTGTGGCATGATACAGATTTTGGTAAGTTGTCCAAAAGTTTCTGAAAATTTCCCCAAAAAAATCCTGTAAAATTTCTGGAAACTTTGCAACCCTATTCAACGTACCTTCTGATTTTCACGCATGTTTAGTTCATGCTGTAACTAATAGTAAAGTGGAAGAGATGATCCGTTCATGTGAATTTGAAAGCTGAGACTTTGTTTCGTATCAGAAGTAACAAAGCACAAAGTTTATTGAGGTTTAATGGATGGAAGGCGCGCTATAAAGTTCTGTTCATTCATCAACTGAAAACAGCATAGACTAAGCCTGTTCACACATTTTGTCCTTTTTAGGCTCACATCTTGTGACATCATGTCCCGTTTTTGGTCTTTGTCTTTGGTCTTTGGTCTTTGGTCCATGAACTACACCAGAGTTCGTTTACCTAAAAGATCGATTCTTGTGATTTTTAAGAATCAATATCGGTTCTTCAAAATGAGAATCGATTAGAATCGAGAAATCTTTTTTTTTTTTTTTTACCCAGCCCTAGTGAACATAAGTTCTGGGTGACAGCTTGGCTGATTTGCAAGTCAAAGCTACAATAGCAAAGATGAGCAATGTGTGTACGTGAGCAAGATAGTACTTATGTTTGGCTGGAGGAAGCCAGTCTGGTACATTGAAGGACAGTCTGTGCCAATACAAATCTTGTCTGCCGGTTCAGCGTGTACCGCACCTGCTCGCTATTCACCTCACACCCCACTCAACATGATTCAGCTCAAGTGCCTTGTTTACTTCCACCTCTTTTTGGAGGGAAATGATATGGAAGGGCTCAATGAGTCTGTTCAGCCTTCAGGAACAGAAGCACATGTGCTCTCAAGTTGAAAAATTTAGGAGCGCATTAAAAAACTTAAGGGGTGAAATGAAAAGTTATCAAATAATGCGTTTTTCCTTAATAAAGGAGACATTTACGAGCTAAATTTAATTTATTAGAATGAAAAAGTACACCTAGATTTTTAAATATTTCTGCTTCAAACATTATTAAATACGTTATTAAATATACAAATTAAATGCCAGATACAGTTTGTGTAACCAAATTACCAATAATAACCAGGAAAACAAAACAGAAATAAAACAAACAAGTGTTTCTACCTATTTGGCAAAAGGGAAGACAACAGCCCTTTTTCTGTTTTCTCTAGTCAGGCCAGTTTTTTTTGAAAGCCCATTTTGCCAGCGGTGAAGCACCCCTTTAAGATCAACTAGCCATCAGATAACAGTGACCAGTTGGTTTGAAAGTGTGTAATTTGGTGCATCCCTTATTAGTGATATCACAACTGCATTCGTATGGATGAGGTCAGGTTCTTCAATAAGACCAGCTGCGCACAGCCCAAATAAAGGTCCACGTTTGTAACTAGGAGGTGTCCCGTGCTCTTCAAAGGGCAGCATGCACATATGAATCAACACAGTTTTTGTCATGTGATAGGTGAAAGTTTAGTCGGGCTTAATGCCAAAGCGAAACCCCATTTCTAGAGTATGATGCAATGGCGCTGTATTTGGGCAGGTGCTGGGGTGAGCGGGTGTGTAACCCTACAGCAAGATATCATATCCCCAAAGAAACACGCACTCTGTCATGCCAAATAAACACAACCTGTCCGTGTTTGTTTGTTTAGCCTGACATTCATGTTTTCTTGTTCCTCCAAGAAATTCTGTTTTTCCGCAGATAAGGAGAGGAAACAGTTTGTGTGCCAGGTGGAAGGTTTTTGACATTCTTTTGCACTTATTTCCAGACTTTAATGCATATTTATAATATGCATTTATTTATATTGATTCATATTGTCCATGTGATTTAAAATATATATATATATATATATATATAATATAATATAAAATCTTTTTTGTTTTATTTTTTATCCCATGTTAATCCTCCCAACCCTCTACTTTCTAGTCTTGTATTTTTTTTTGTTTTGTTTTTTGTTTTTTTGTAAAATGTTTAATATAATAAAACAAAAATTATCCCATTATATCCCAACCCTCTGCTTTCTGGTCTTGTATTTTATTTTATTTTATTTTTTTTGTTTTGTTTTATTTTATTCTTTTTATCACATTTTATCCCAACCATTTATTTTATTTTTATTTTTATTTTTTATTTTTTTATCCCATTTTTTTTGTTATCCCATTTTATCCCAACCCTCTACTTTCTGGTCTTATTTTTTATTTTATTTTTATTTTTTATCCCAGCCATTTTTTATTTTTATTATTATTATTATTATTATTATTATTATTATTATTATTATTTTAAATTTTATTTATTTATTTATTTTATTTATTTATTTATTTTTATTATTTTATTTAAATTTTTATATCCCATTTTATCCCAACCCTCTACTTTATGGTCATTTTCATTTATCAGTACATGTTATCCCCACCAAAAAAACTTTGCCTACAAACTTTTCCAATCAATTCTTAATAGATAAAACCAAGGAAGCTGCAAATTCTGTTTCATGTTGACTTTTAAGTGCTTAAAATTGTTTGCACTGATTCAACTGAAAATGTTTACCAAATGAATTAACATGGCGAAGTTCTTGATCCATTTATGAATGCAATAAACTGTTTTCTGTGCAAGCAGGCATTTAGTGTCAGTAACCGTTTTAAGTTCAGACGGAGGATGCAGACGTGAGGTTGAGTGGAAAGATAAAATCTGTGCAGGTGCTTCTGTAAGCGTCGCTTTCCATTCTTAGCTAGACAGAAAAAAAAAGTCAACATGCTTGAAGTATGAAATGTTTAGTGTTTGGTTAATATGATATTATGTTGTAGTTTTTAGAGGGCAGCTGATAATAAGGGCATAAACACAGACACACTTCAGCCTGTATCTCAGGTAACGTTTATTTCCTTTGAAGAAAAGAAAGTTTAGATAAATCTCTCGGCCCTCGATGTAGCAACGGTGTTCAAATTCGTCCTTTTTTTCCCTCCATAAAAACGTCATGAACTCAAACATGGGAAGAGGTGGAGTGTCGGACAGAAGATAGTACAAGCAGTAGATCTGCTGTCAGATCAGTGATATGTTTTCCTCTGGCACATCATGTTCTGTTATTGTGAGCATTGTTCTGTTGCGCCGACAGCGGCTCTTGCGCAACCAGGTCAAAGTTCAGCAGCAGCAGGTTTGCGCTTTTTTGTTGTCATAGCCATTTTGTTCCCCTCTGATGATGTCAGAGCTTTGTGCGTTGTGGACTTTAGTTCGGTTTTTGTCTGGATCAATCACTCTCAATTAACTTGACTCAACATTAACCGGATTAAAAGAACGCAAACATTGACAAGACTGTATTTTTGGTTTCATAGCAAACAATGTGTTTTAATTAAGGCTTTATAGTGTGTTGTTTGTTTTAATGTTGTGATTATTGGGATTGAAACAGTTTGTTAAACATTAAATATTTTATATAATAATAATAATAATAATTAATAATAATGTTGTTTCTTCATTTAAAAGTTATTTCATAAAAATAATATGTTTGCACTTAGGAGCTAGAAAAATCACTGGTATGGTCTTGAGTTCTGTTAGCTGTGTTTTGGTTTCTTGGAAAAGGAGACAGGGAAAAAAACAGCAGGAAAAACAGAAGGAAAAATGCGGAGCTCCACAAGTGCTGACATCCAGTAATAAATCTCTGACACATTTGCTCGGCAAAGATCACAGGGTTCAGTGAGTTTAAGGAAGCTGATTTTCTTGTTTTCGTGGTCCAGGTGAAAGATTCTGGAAGAAGCCTGATGTCGCATCTCCTGATCTTCAGTCTGACCTTGACTGTTGTTTGTATACTTGTTTATTTTATCTTGTCCAAGCTGGAACTGCTTTTCAAACCAGAATGACGTTGATGAATCAGACTGAATTACATTTCACAGGCACTTTGCGGTTAAACTCTTGTTTGTCCTGTCCATTGGAATTCATAAATGTGGTGGCAGAGCTCAAAAATCTGTGCGTGGGTTGTGCTGAGGTGTCGCGTGATGCCTGCCAACAGGTGGGTGCTTTAGCTTCCGTCTGCTGTTAGGGAAAACGGTTTTCTGAGTATCAGCACCTCGGAAGTGCCGGAGTGTAAGGGTGCTTTTCCTAACCGTATAAGAGTAGGTCATTCACTTCCCAGCTCCGAGTAAAGAAGCCCTTAGCATGACGGATAAGGAGCCTGTGAGGATTCTCTTTCTCCCACTTTACTGCTCTTTTCCCCACTGTAGCCGACACTCATTTCACAGTGGAATAGCTGGGGGATCGTCTGCACAGCTTGAGCAAGCAACGGCTTTTTTGTAGTGCTTCTCAGAGTTTCAAAGAAAAAACTCTCCAGGCACCTCTTCGAACAGAATAGGAGTCACTCTTCGGTTAACTTGATTTGATTTTCTTTAGCAGGCAAACTCTGATGGTTGCTGTAGGTCAGAGAGCTTTGTATCAAGGCCCAGATGAAATCTGCATTTTTTTTTTTTTTTTTGTCCTTTTTTTGAGAACAAATCTGTGGAAAGTGCTCCATGTTTCACACAGACCGCACAAGAGGAAGAAAAGTTGTAAATTATGACTGACAGTAAAATTCTTTGATTTCCTATTAATTGTAAAATTTATTTTAAAATTGCAATCAATTAATGAATTTAATGTTTATAATACTTTAAAAAATATATATGTACTCTTCTGGTCTAAAGGCCCATTCGCCCCAAGAACGATAACCATATTAGCATCCACACCAACGCTCAATGACATTCTGTTTATTATAAGTAAGAACTGCAGCTTTAAATTCTCAAGCAGTTTAAATGGGTGGATTCTGATTGGCTGTCAATGTAACAAAAAATTGTTCTGAAAGTGATTCTAACAATATTGTGCCTCTGGCATTATCATTATAGTTGTGGTGTGGATGTCGCTATTCTCAGATAATTAAAATGATTATTAAATCTTTACCGTTAATGTTTTCGTTAAGGCCCATTCTCAACAAGATTAATAAAACTTTTATCATTATAGTTTTCGTTAAGGTCTATCACGCCAAGATTATTAAAACATTGTTATAGTTATTGTTAAGGCCCATTCATGCCAAGTTTATTAACTTTAGCGTTATAGTTTTCGTTAAGGCCCATTCACACCAAAATTAATAAAACTTTATCATTATGGTTTTCGTTAAAGGGTTAGTTCACTTCAAAAAGAAAATTTTCCTGATAATTTACTCACCCCCATGTCATCCAAGATGTCATGTCTTTCTTTCTTCAGTCGACAAGAAATTCAGTTTTTTGAGGAAAACATTCTAGGATTTTTCTCCATATAATGGACTTCAATTGCAACCAACGGGTTGAAGGTCCAAATCAATGCAGTTTCAAAGGGCTTCGAAGGGCTTCAGTGGCTCTGCACGATCCCAGCCGAGGAATAGGGTCTTATCTAGCGAAACCATCGGTCATTTTCTAAAAAAAAATAAACATTTATATACTTTTTAGCCTCAAATGCGCGACTTCGGTGTTATTCTTCACTGCGTATGAAGTCATCTCGTCGGAAAGGTCACGCACGTGACGTACGTGGAAGTACCGACCCAGTGTTAAAACGAACGTGCAAAGACTAAATCAAACGGCCTTTACAAAAATAAAGGTAAAACAACGATGTCTGACAATTTTAAATTTGGAGGAGAACATGAGATGGAGTTTTTCGGCACTGGGTGAGTTTTTCCACCTATGTCACGGACTTGACCTTTCTGAGGTGATGACGTCATACGCAGTGAAGAACAACACCGAAGTTGAGCATTTGAGGTTAAAAAGTATATAAAATGTAAAAAAATTTTTAGAAAATGACCAATGGTCATTCACACATACATATATGAGCCCGACCGATTTATCGGCCGATATTAGACATTTTCCAAAATATCGGTATCAACATTTATGATGGCCGATAAATGAATATTTAAAAAAATAATAAAAACGGACGAAACACCGCTCAACCACATTATGAGTGTTAAAAACTATATATATATATATATGAGCCCGACCGATTTATCGGCCGATATTAGGCATTTTCCAGCCAGAGTCATGCTACGTGCCGCGAACATTCACAACTGAGATCATCCGTGAAGTGCATGGTAAGTTGGCAACTGTCACGAGACATACATTGCTTGAATAACAATTAAAAGAACATCCCCATCAGTTCTTTTAACTCAAATAAGCATGGCAAAATTCGTGACTGCCAAGTCCAGTTTTGCTGTTACATGTAAGCCAAGAGTGAAACGGAATTAGCTAGTAATTATGTTAGGTTGTTACAGTATAGTTGACTGACTGTCAGTTTAACTCGGACAATGTGACTGAATAGGATGTATTTCTTTAATAGCGTGGCAGTTTGACAGCATGAGACGTATCATCTCTCCCCTGCCCGTTATTTTGAAAAAGTATGTTTTACAATATTTTGCAGTATGACGTTGTCCATTTCTAAATTATGGCTTATCATAGACTTTAGCTAACCACAAAGCTAGCTAATGCCATGGCTATCAGTAAAAGACTGCTAACATTAATGCGCTTGGAAATCACAACGAACTTATTCTGCCTAAATAAAGTAATGATTACTGTATTTATAACTAGTATATTTGTAGTTCCAGTCCCTGCATTGTAAATCGTAAGTTAGGCACGTGAGGAGTGAACGAAAGTGCGTTGCTGACTTCGTTCAGACGCAGCATTAACGAGTCACATAATGGATTTACTGCATCACTAAGTAGTAGATTTTAGAAGGCAGGCAGCAAATGATGATTGAAAATGGTTTGTTGTAGCTTGATGGATAGAATTAAAAGAGTGCATGTAAAGGGATAAGCAAGTTGACATTGTAATTATAAGGTAGCTCATAAGGCAATGGGACTAACAATTTCACACACACACACACACACACACACATACAAAAACATCAGGAGTGACCTTTGTTTTGTTTAATAATAATACAAATGATGATGATAGAAATAATAATATCAAAAACATCAGCGTTTCTGTTTTTTTTTATTTTTTTTTATTATATGTCGGCCGATATATAGGAATATCGGATTTTTAAATCACCAAATATTTGTATCTGTATCGGCCTTAAAAATCCTTTGGTCAGGCTCTAATATATATATATATATATTTTGGTGCTGGGGAAAAATTAATCGTGATTTAATCGCATCCAAAATAAAAGTTTGTGTTTACATAATATATGTGTGTGTACTGTGTATAATTATGTATATACACTCACCTAAAGGATTATTAGGAACACCATACTAATACTGTGTTTGACCCCCTTTCGCCTTCAGAACTGCCTTAATTCTACGTGGCATTGATTCAACAAGGTGCTGAAAGCATTCTTTAGAAATGTTGGCCCATATTGATAGGATAGCATCTTGCAGTTGATGGAGATTTGTGGGATGCACATCCAGGGCACGAAGCTCCCGTTCCACCACATCCCAAAGATGCTCTATTGGGTTGAGATCTGGTGACTGTGGGGGCCATTTTAGTACAGTGAACTCATTGTCATGTTCAAGAAACCAATTTGAAATGATTCGAGCTTTGTGACATGGTGCATTATCCTGCTGGAAGTAGCCATCAGAGGATGGGTACATGGTGGTCATAAAGGGATGGACATGGTCAGAAACAATGCTCAGGTAGGCCGTGGCATTTAAACGATGCCCAATTGGCACTAAGGGGCCTAAAGTGTGCCAAGAAAACATCCCCCACACCATTACACCACCACCACCAGCCTGCACAGTGGTAACAAGGCATGATGGATCCATGTTCTCATTCTGTTTACGCCAAATTCTGACTCTACCATCTGAATGTCTCAACAGAAATCGAGACTCATCAGACCAGGCAACATTTTTCCAGTCTTCAACTGTCCAATTTTGGTGAGCTCGTGCAAATTGTAGCCTCTTTTTCCTATTTGTAGTGGAGATGAGTGGTACCCGGTGGGGTCTTCTGCTGTTGTAGCCCATCCGCCTCAAGGTTGTGCGTGTTGTGGCTTCACAAATGCTTTGCTGCATACCTCGGTTGTAACGAGTGGTTATTTCAGTCAAAGTTGCTCTTCTATCAGCTTGAATCAGTCGGCCCATTCTCCTCTGACCTCTAGCATCAACAAGGCATTTTCGCCCACAGGACTGCCGCATACTGGATGTTTTTCCCTTTTCACACCATTCTTTGTAAACTCTAGAAATGGTTGTGCGTGAAAATCCCAGTAACTGAGCAGATTGTGAAATACTCAGACCGGCCCGTCTGGCACCAACAACCATGCCACGCTCAAAATTGCTTAAATCACCTTTCTTTCCCATTCTGACATTCAGTTTGGAGTTCAGGAGATTGTCTTGACCAGGACCACACCCCTAAATGCATTGAAGCAACTGCCATGTGATTGGTTGATTAGATAATTGCATTAATGAGAAATTGAACAGGTGTTCCTAATAATCCTTTAGGTGAGTGTATAAATACACATGCATGTATATATTTAAGAAAAATGTTATATATATATATATATATACACACAGTGTGTATTTAAATATACATAATAATTATAAACCGTACACACACACACACATTGTGTAAACAAACTTTTATTTTGGATGCAATTATTCACGATTAATTTTTCCCAAGCACTAATTGAGAAAAATTAATCGTGATTAATAGGGGTGTAACGGTACACGTATTCGTACCGAACCGGTGCACGTGTGTACCGCACGGTACAGAATGCAATCTTTAACAGTTAACAGGAGGCTTGTTTTAAGCGCGGAACATACTTCAATCCAAATTCTCACACGAACATATTAAGTATTCTGTCCATTTTATCACGAAATTCAAACGATAAATTCCGTTTTGACGCTCTTTAATGTGATGTGACAGATCACTGTATAGGCGCGTTAGTTCAAGCGATCATCTCTTCCTAGTGAAAGAATAAACATGAATCAACAGCTGAAGGTATGTACATTACAACTTACTGAAACGTATCATATGTCGTGTAATCGCTCAATCAGTGTTTTAACGGCGGAAAGACGTCAATAAAACAGCATGTAAACAATGAATTACTTCTGAGGTAAATGCTACGTGACAGTGTCCACAGCTGTTAGTTCACTAGAGAAATGAACTCTTTCACTAAATATATGCACTATATTAGCCTATATATATTAATTATATTCTACTTAATCTGTTACTGACGTCTTATTTAATGTATGTTTAAATAAATCTGTCATGAAAATGACAGTCACTGTGTATAAATGATTTCAACAATGAACTGGAGTAAAAACATAATTTTATAATTAGATTTAGAAGTTAATGCAAAAACTGCCTTATGTGACGTTTACATGTTTGCATACAATGTGTTATTCGAGTGTTGATTATTATATCTAGATAATTATATCTGTTGTTGACCTTTAATAGCCTATTATAGTAATGTGCAAGTAAGGGCTCCCTATAGTTTACAGCATTAGGAGAGATAGATATCTTTAAGAAACGTTTAGTTATAATTGAATTCATTTAAGGACAGACACCATTTGTTCAGTAAACCAGCTTAATAAAAATAAATAAAAAGCAATTTTATATTTAGTTTTCTCTCCCCTGCTGTACCAAACCGTGACTTCAAAACCGAGGTATGTACCAAACCGTCAGTTTTGTGTACCATTACACCCCTAATATATATATATACACTCACCTAAAGGATTATTAGGAACACCATACTAATACTGTGTTTGACCCCCTTTCGCCTTCAGAACTGCCTTAATTCTACGTGGCGTTGATTCAACAAGGTGCTGAAAGCATTCTTTAGAAATGTTGGCCCATATTGATAGGATAGCATCTTGCAGTTGATGGAGATTTGTGGGATGCACATCCAGGGCACGAAGCTCCCGTTCCACCACATCCCAAAGATGCTCTATTGGGTTGAGATCTGGTGACTGTGGGGGCCATTTTAGTACAGTGAACTCATTGTCATGTTCAAGAAACCAATTTGAAATGATTCGAGCTTTGTGACATGGTGCATTATCCTGCTGGAAGGCATTTAAACGATGCCCAATTGGCACTAAGGGGCCTAAGGTGTGCCAAGAAAACATCCCCCACACCATTACACCACCACCACCAGCCTGCACAGTGGTAACAAGGCATGATGGATCCATGTTCTCATTCTGTTTACGCCAAATTCTGACTCTACCATCTGAATGTCTCAACAGAAATCGAGACTCATCAGACCAGGCAACATTTTTCCAGTCTTCAACTGTCCAATTTTGGTGAGCTCGTGCAAATTGTAGCCTCTTTTTCCTATTTGTAGTGGAGATGAGTGGTACCCGGTGGGGTCTTCTGCTGTTGTAGCCCATCCGCCTCAAGGTTGTGCGTGTTGTGGCTTCACAAATGCTTTGCTGCATACCTCGGTTGTAACGAGTGGTTATTTCAGTCAAAGTTGCTCTTCTATCAGCTTGAATCAGTCGGCCCATTCTCCTCTGACCTCTAGCATCAACAAGGCATTTTCGCCCACAGGACTGCCGCATACTGGATGTTTTTCCCTTTTCACACCATTCTTTGTAAACTCTAGAAATGGTTGTGCGTGAAAATCCCAGTAACTGAGCAGATTGTGAAATACTCAGACCGGCCCGTCTGGCACCAACAACCATGTCACGCTCAAAATTGCTTAAATCACCTTTCTTTCCCATTCTGACATTCAGTTTGGAGTTCAGGAGATTGTCTTGCCCAGGACCACACCCCTAAATGCATTGAAGCAACTGCCATGTGATTGGTTGATTAGATAATTGCATTGAGAAATTGAACAGGTGTTCCTAATAATCCTTTAGGTGAGTGTGTATATGTGTATATATATATATATATATATATATAAACATCAAGGCCTGCCTTTTGCCATTGACTGATTTGATTGTTGAATGTTGTTTCACTCAGATGTGTTGAAAGATTATGAAAGTAAAATAGTGAACGTGCAACTCTTTTTAAATGATTTTTTTATTAATGCCTTTAATTTTAATAAGTGACAATAAGCCTAAAGTCACATGCTTTGGACTTTGCAGTCCAGCAATGACTTGCATATGTAGTATGTACTTCAGTTTTAACCTGTTATCTTACAGTTATGAAGGTAAAATCTGTAGATTTTGCACAAAACCCCCTAGATAGAGGATCTAATCCATGATCCCACCGCTCACCGTGTTGTTCTTCCGCTCACAGATCGCCTTGCACGTGAGCACGAGGGTTTGAGTTACCCCTCTGCTTGAACTCTGACACAGATACTTTCTCGCCGTATAAGTTTGTAAGCTCATCCAAACCATCAGTATGTACCGTTTGCACGCAGCGTGTTTGTGAATGGAAAAGGGGAAGTAAATGTGTTAACGTGTTTGGTAGTTGTGCAGTTTGTGTATGTGTATGCCTGCAGGTAAAGATATTGTGTCCACACAGGAAGTATGAGGCCCTCCGGCAGCTGCCAGCGATTGATTCTCACAGACACTGAAGCAACCGACTGTGCTGCATGGGGCAGAAATATATGTGTATATATATATATTAGTCAGATATTAATCAAAATCATCCATTTCACATTTGTTTTATTCTCGGTGGTTTGTGTTTGGATTAGGAAGTGCAGATTGTGTTGGATTAGCTGTTTCGGAAGAATCACATTAGCAGCTGTACTTCCTCCATGATTGTGTGCGCGCCACTGCAGTCGACTACCGTCTATGCCAACTTCCATTCATTAGCTAAACAGGAAGCCCCGAGGGAGATGGAGGAGCTTGTGTCCTCGACGTTATCAATGGAAGCGTTTCTACGCCCTGCATTTGCATAGCACTGCTGACACGCTATTCAGACAAACCGTTGAGCGCTTGCGCGTTCCCGCTGTTTCATGTCCTTCGGAGAAGGGAAAGGAAGAGCTACGGGGGCAGTTTCAGAAACTAGATCCTTCTGACATGCATGTAAACATGGGAAATTACCGGGGGAAAGTATTTCAATGTGGATAATGACGGTTAAATGCTAACAAAACAAAATATCTATCATCAAAATTATTGATTGAATAACTATATGCTAATGCATTTTGATAATCCAGTGGAAAGAAAATAAATTAATATGAATATAATATAATTAATGTAAATGAATGTGTCCTTAATAGTAGTATTACATTTGAACAGCATTTATTTATCATCACATGATTTTAGGTAGCATATTAATTAAATGTTTAACCCATGCAATAATTTAACACGTACCAATTTATTTCTGCTATTCTGCGTTCTAAAGAGTGGTTGGAAATCATGAGATTTATGTTTATTTTTGGTGATATGAAAAGTTGTTTAATATCTGAGAACCTGAGAAAGTTGAATCCCATCAGGTAAAGATCTCGAGTCCTCAACTAGCGAACTGTTTCTTATGAAGTGTTGAACGCCTGCGCTCTCAAAGATGAGTTGTTTTAATAACTGAGGAGGGGTCAAGGACACATGGGCTGCTCCTGTTTTCGGGGTTGCTAGGCAACAGTGAAGCAGCTGTGATGAAGAGCGAATGTGTCTGAAGGTATGCGTGTGTTCTCATGGGTGTCTCCCCCAGAAGTTTGCATGAGGGGAAACCATTCCAAATCCACACTGACAAGGACTCTGGCGTCTTTCTGAAGTTCACTGAAAATTCTTGGAATTGTTTCCTGCCTTTGTGAGGCTGCTTGCGCTTCCACAGCTATCAGTGTCTCAGAGGATTCGTGGAAGTGACGAGGATTCCTGTCTTCCACGGTGAGGCGGTTATTAGGTCTACTTGGAATCTGCCAAATTGGGATGATTGTGATTCACCAAGTTTATTAAATATTTTGGGTAATTTAACAATACTGGTGTACGTTTCTCTCTACAGGGTTATTTTAATGAACTAGAACTAAAACCATTAAAAAACGTTCGTAAAATAGCAATAAAATAAACTTGAACTGAAATAAAATAAAATACAACAAAAACATAAACTTGTTTTATTTTAGCTAGTTGCGAGGCAGCATTTCTTATTTTTGTTTAGTTTAACTTGATGTACTAAAAATGAATAAAAACTATATAGACATTTTAAAATCCAAAACCGAATAAAATGACAAACACACACACACACACAACATGATTGATGAAATGTAACTAAAATTAAAATGATAGCAGGAGAGAAAAAAAAAATAAAAAAAATTTATATATATATATATATATATATATATATATATATATTTAAAAATATACACACACAGAGTACATAGTATGCAAATATTTCGTGTGTGTGTATTCAAATGTGCATAATAATTATATATATATATATATATATATATATATATATGTGTATATATATGTATATATATATATATATGTATATATATATATATATGTATATATATATATGCGTGTGTGTGTATATATATATATATATATAAATTTTATATATAAAGATTACAAATTTGTCTTAAATATATACATGCATGTGTGTATTTATATATACATAATAATTATACACAGTACACACACATATATATTATGTGTAAACAAACTTTTATTTTGGATGCGATTAATCGTTTGACAGCACTAACGAAAAGGTTTGTAAATTATAAATAAAAATTATTTAAAATGTATATACTTATTACATTTTTATATATTAAATATATGCATAAATGTTTTGCCAGTATTTGAGCATTTTTGTAAGATAAATAAATGTTGTATAAAACAAGTATGGATTTTATTTCTGCAATTTTGTCTATAATTATTACCTTTGGCATCAGCCATTAAAAAGCCCAAATAAGCTCAACAGCTAGTCACAAATAAGAATTGAAAGGAGAAAAAAAAGACTTTTAATGTGAGTATTGTTAATGAGCGCAAACACGTGTGGACTAGAGAGCAAAATAAGTAGCTTGAAGCTCTCCGAAGGGAAGAGTTTAATGAATTGAGGAGAGGAGGTGGCATTGCATAACTTGTTTGTGAGCAAAACAAGCCCTCCCTCCTTGTGGGTGATGAGAGGATTGTTTTCAACCCTTGGAAGTGTCACATATCCTCCGTTGCCCATTTAGAAAGCATCTCTCCTTGTTGGATCACTCTCGTACCGTTTGACTAATGAGTCAGTCGCTCCTCTTTCAAGCGAATGACTCAATCAGTTACAGATTGTGTTGATGTCAACGGTCCGACACAAAAGCAGAACCATCAAACCGTTTATAGGGGTCATGTGATCCATCATAACTTACCTATTGTTTAACCCTGAGATCATTTACAAGGGCGTTTCCGTATTTGCCTTGGCTCTTGGGTTACCAGTGGTCGTTGTGCCATATGAAGCAACATGTTTGTACTCGATGCCAGCAACATGTTGACACAGCCATTACTGATAATATATCGCTTGTCCGTTCGTAATTAGGCAACGTTAAATAAATTCAGCATGTTGCTGTCAGAGATTCCCCTCTAGCTTGTTTTTCCCAGGCTGTTGCTGTTGTTGTTGTTGTCGTTTCCACTTTGCCGTACATCTGGACGCCTGGTGCCTTGATCATAAACCCCACAGCTGGAGAGTGACGAATGGAAGAAAGCAGAGCACTGGCTTTGCCGAACGCTCATCCCCCCCAATGTTGGACCATGGATGGTGGGTACTTTTCGGTTACGAGCCTTTTGATCAAAGCATGAGGCTTCCCCGAGAGCGAGAACCAGCTGTGGACGCTTCCACACCGAGCACTGACTCAGCTCAGAAAGTTTTGGGTCACCACCGTCACCACAAACTTTCCATCTTTGCTCTCCCCAAAACGTGACAAACTCTTGTGATTTGTAGCCGTATCTGTAGTCTACACCGTTTGGGCATTTACAAGGCTAACCTCACCAAGATCTTGAGGCGAACCCTACTTGGGTGATCTCCTAAGTTCAAAGAGTCCATTTGTAGTGTTCACATTTAAGCCGAATTGCTTGCAAACTGCTTTGAAATCACTTTGTGAAGTCAAACTCTTGATTTGTAGCTTTATTCTGTTTGGGTATGCCCTACAATTTTGCATTTATCAAGAACATATTAAGCAAACCCCACCCACCTCCTGGTTTTAAAGGGACAGTTCAACCAAAAATACATACATACATACATACAGTGGGGAGAACACGTATTTGATACACTGCCGATTTTGCAGGTTTGCCCACTTACAAAGCATGTAGAAGTCTGTAATTTTTATCATAGGTACACTTCAACTGTGAGTGACGGAACCTAAAACAAAAATCCAGAAAATCACATTGTATGATTTTTAAGTAATTCATTTGCATTTTATTGCATGACATAAGTATTTGATACGTCAGAAAAGCAGAACTTTATATTTGGTACAGAAACCTTGGTTTGCAATTACAGAGATCATACGTTTCCTGTAGTTCTTGACCAGGTTTGCACACACTGCAGCAGGGATTTTGGCCCACTCCTCCATACAGACCTTCTCCAGATCCTTCAGGTTTCGGGGCTGTCGCTGGGCAATACGGACTTTCAGCCCCCTCCAAAGATTTTCTATTGCGTTCAGGTCTGGAGACTGGCTAGGCCACACCAGGACCTTGAGATGCTTCTTACGGAGCCACTCCTTAGTTGCCCTGGCTGTGTGTTTCAGGTCGTTGTCATGCTTGAAGACCCAGCCACGACCCATCTTCAATGCTCTTACTGAGGGAAGGAGGTTGTTGGCCAAGATCTCGCGATACATGGCCCCATCCATCCTCCCCTCAATACGGTGCAGTCGTCCTGTCCCCTTTGCAGAAAAGCATCCCCAAAGAATGATGTTTCCACCTCCATGCTTCACGGTTGGGATGGTGTTCTTGGGGTTGTACTCATCCTTCTTCCTCCAAACACGGTGAGTGGAGTTTAGACCAAAAAGCTCTATTTTTGTCTCATCAGACCACATGACCTTCTCCCATTCCTCCTCTGGATCATCCAGATGGTCATTGGCAAACTTCAGACGGGCCTGGACATGCGCTGGCTTGAGCAGGGGGACCTTGCGTGCGCTGCAGGATTTTAATCCATGACGGCGTAGTGTGTTACTAATGGTTTTCTTTGAGACTGTGGTCCCAGCTCTCTTCAGGTCATTGACCAGGTCCTGCCGTGTAGTTCTGGGCTGATCCCTCACCTTCCTCATGATCATTGATGCCCCACGAGGTGAGATCTTGCATGGTGCCCCAGACCGATGGAGATTGACCGTCATCTTGAACTTCTTCCATTTTCTAATAATTGCGCCAATAGTTGTTGCCTTCTCACCAAGCTGCTTGCCTATTGTCCTGTAGCCCATCCCAGCCTTGTGCAGGTCTACAATTTTATCCCTGATGTCCTTACACAGCTCTCTGGTCTTGGCCATTGTGGAGAGGTTGGAGTCTGTTTGATTGAGTGTGTGGACAGGTGTCTTTTATACAGGTAACGAGTTCAAACAGGTGCAGTTAATACAGGTAATGAGTGGAGAACAGGAGGGCTTCTTAAAGAAAAACTAACAGGTCTGTGAGAGCTGGAATTCTTACTGGTTGGTAGGTGATCAAATACTTATGTCATGCAATAAAATGCTAATTAATTTTTTAAAAATCATACAATGTGATTGTCTGGATTTTTGTGTACAATCATACAATGTGATTTTTCTGGATTTTCTGGATTCCGTCTCTCACAGTTGAAGAGTACCTATGATAAAAATTACAGACCTCTACATGCTTTGTAAGTAGGAAAACCTGCAAAATCGGCAGAGTATCAAATACTTGTTCTCCCCACTGTGTGTATGTGTGTATGTATATATGTGTGTGTGTGTGTATATATATATATATATATACACATACATACATACATACATACATTTTTCAAATTGGTTTTATTGTGAAAAGAGTCTAACAGCCAGAGCACAGTAAGCTAAAAGAAAGTAAGTTATTAGTTACAGTGTTATTTTTTATATTTTGTTTTTATTAGCCTGCTAATATGTATTTTCACGGTAAAACCTTTGTAAAAGTGTGCTGAATTGCTTGCAAACCGCTTAGTCCCTTTTGAGAAGTCAAACTCTTAATTTGTAGCTTTTTTTTTGTTTGAATAAAACCTCAAATTTAACATTTACGAGGATTTACGTCATAAGCAAACCCCACCCACTTCCTGGTTTTCCACACTCATACCGCCCTCGCACTTTAACAAATCTTGTTTGTTAAAAAAAAATGTAATTTGTCCAGAAAGCTTTTCCTTCATTTCAATAATTTTTTTCTACTTTTTAATGCTATTTTATTTATTTTTTGCTATTTACCTTTTTAAATTTCTAGATTTTATCAATAAAGAAAAATAATAATTTAAATACATTCTTCACATTCTTTCAACTTAAACTCTAAATAACTCACAATTTCATGCATAACCCTTTTAATTCAACTCAAAATATCTTACATTGGGTGTCTTTGCCGACCTCTTGCCACTAGATGGCCTTACAGCTCTATATGGAGCAAATGAGCTGTTCCGCTGGGTCCTGAAGTTAGTTCGCTTCAGTATGCATTCAGATACACGTAGACATTATAAAATAATTTTTTGGTAAAGTTTTAGCATTTTTAGTTTTAATTGAGCATTTTAGGTTTTTCTGTGTGTACTGAAGCATTCCTCGCATTCCATTCGTTCCTATGGGGGTCAAATTGACCCGCGAGGGAAGGATTTGTTACTTTTTTAAATTTCAAGCACAAAACTCCTCAAATCCAGTCAATTTTTTTGTGTGTATTCATGGTTTCAATTGCGACAGTAGTCCTAAGGTCTTGGACCACTCCAATGAACACTCAGTTTAAAAAAAAATAATTAAATTGAGGTTCGGGTCAAAATGACCCGAGGGAAAGATGAGAAACAAGTTTATGAAAAATTTTACTGTCCTCAAAAATAAAAATACTGTCATCATTTGTCACCCTGCTTACACGACACCATTTTCAACTGAAAACTGAAACCTTTTTATGCGTTTTGGCCGTTCGTTTACAACAGCGTTTTGAGGATCTGAACACGGGTTTCAAAGTGCAAGGTTTTGAAAACGATGTCTTATCAGTCTCCATGTAAACAACAAAAACGTGGATTTGTGACATCGCCAACCACTGGCCTGGCATGCATAAAACAGCCTTTTTAGTCATTTTCACCGATTCGTGTGAACGGGAGTCGTTTTGACAACGATCTCGTCTGTTTTTAGTTCATTCTTGTCGTGTAAACATACCCTTAATCACCCTCATGTAATTCTAAAACCTGTACAACTTTCTTCTTGGAATACAAAAGAAGATACATTGAAAAATCAGCTGAACTAATTTTACATATTGCTACTGTAGTAGTTCAGGGTGAAGTGCAGCCATCCAAAACTATTTTGGCCTAAAACCCCAACCCCCCTCTTTTGTTTTTGGCTGGAATTTTGTTAGGTTTTTTTGTCCACATTGACTGCCATTGTATGGACAATAAGGGTTAAAAATTTCGTCTTTTTGGGTGAACTATCCCTTTAAGTTCAGTTCGCTTTAGAGGGGACTGAGTTCGTTTAGCACGTTAACCTAAAAGCCCTCATTCCTGCATTCTGAGACTTGTCTGGGACTCGTCGAACTCGATTTGTTGCGCATCAGGATGTTCCTTTGTTTACTCTATTTGGCCATCACCTAAACGACGGCTAGCTTTATGGTTTCCTCACTCCATTTAAGAGCGTGCCGGCTCGTTTAAACTGTAATTACGGAGCCAGCCGGACCCAAACACCTGGACCGCGTGAAGAGTGCAAGCTTGGCCTCGTCTCATACAGCTGTGGAGAGTCACCTTGCAGCAAGTCTGGGGGAATTCCCTCCTAAATCAGCCAAGTTTGGGAAGGAAAAGCAAAGCGAAGCTCTGGATTCTGTCACCATGCCATACTCCACTCTGGACTTTGAGTCAGACCTCAAAAAAAACACGCTCTTCTGATCCAATTTAAGCCTCCAGAAGCTTGCCAGTTTCGCAGTTGTTCCAAGAAAACATGTAAACATCCCAATCACTAGCGCTATAGGCGGGATGAGCGCAGAAATGCTTGGCGGAGCTGTTAGGGGAGGCCAAATATTTTTAGATCTCTTGAAACAGGGGCCATGCGGTTCACAGCAGAGTATTTTTGGATTATCATATCTCGTTAAAAAAAATTAGCACCCGCGCTATGATTACCGCCGCTGCGTGGTGTGTGTAGCATCTGTGTGCGAGGATTCCCTTAACTTAGTGTTAATGAACTTTATGTAAATGAGACCAACACATTTTGTGCGTCATGTGTGATTAACATATTTTGTGCTAATTTGTGCAGGTCTTTGCGAATATGTTGATTTGATGCGTTTTCCTCTCAATGCCATATTAATGTTTTTATATTTTTATATATATATATTATTATTATTATTATTATTATTACTACTATTATTATTATAATATATATAACATTGACCACTGACAGGTGAAGTGTATAACACTGATTATATCTTCATCACGGCACCTGTTAGTGGGTGGGATATATTAGGCAGCAAGTGAACATTTTGTTCTCAAAGTTGATGTGTTAAAAGCAGGAAAAATGGGCAAGTGTAAGGATTTGAGCAAGTTTGACAAGGGCCAAATTGTGATGGCTAGACGACTGGGTCAGAGCATCTCCAAAACTGCAGATCTTGTGGGGTGTTCCCGGTCTGCAGTGGTCAGTATCTATCAAAAGTGGTCCAAGGAAGGAACAGTGGTGAACCGGCGACAGGGTCATGGCTCATTGATGCACGTGGGGAGCGAAGGCTGGCCCCTGTGGTCCGATCAAACAGACGAGCTACTGTAGCTCAAATTGTTCAAGAAGTTAATGCTGGTTCTGATAGAAAGGTGTCAGAATACACAGTACATCACAGTTTGTTGCATATGGGGCTGCATAGCCGCAGACCAGTCAGGTTGCCCATGCTGACCCCTGTCCACCGCTGAAAGCGCCAACAGTGGGCACGTGAGCATCAGAACTGGACCACGGAGCAATGGAAGAAGGTGGCCTGGTCTGATGAATCAGATTTTCTTTTACATCACGTGAATGGCCGGGTGCGTGTGCGTCGCTTACCTGGGGAACACATGGCACCAGGATGCACTATGGGAAGAAGCTGGCGGAGGCAGTGTGATGCTTTGGGCAATGTTCTGCTGGGAAACCTTGGGTCCTGCTATCCATGTGGATGTTACTTTGACACATACCACCTACCTAAGCATTGTTGCAGACCATGTACACCCTTTCATGGAAACGGTATTCCCTGGTGGCTGTGGCCTCTTTCAGAAGGATAATGCGCCCTGCCACAAAGCAAAAATAGTTCAGGAATGGTTTGAGGAGCACAACAATGAGTTTGAGGTGTTGACTTGGCCTCCAAATTCCCCAGATCCAATCGAGCATCTGTGGGATGTGCTGAACAAACAGGTCAGATCCATGGAGGCCCCACCTTGCAACTTACAGGACTTAAAGGATCTGCTGCTAACATCTTGGTGCCAGAAACCACAGCACACCTTCAGGGGTCTAGTGGAGTCCATGCCTCGACGGGTCAGGGCTGTTTTGGCAGCAAAAGGGGGACCAATACAATATTAGGAAGGTGGTCATAATGTTATGCCTGATTGGGGTGTGTGTGTGTGTGTGTGTGTGTGTGTGTGTGTGTGTATATATATATATATATATATATATATATATATATATATATATATATATATATATACACACACCAATCAGGCATAACATTATGACCACCTTCCTAATAAAAAAAAAACATATTTATAACATATTTGGCTGTTAGACACATTCTCGCTGTAATAAAAAATCCTGGAAAAGTTTAATAATGCATTTTTATTCATTTGATTATTATTAATGCATTTTACTTCAGCAAAACTTCAGCTTTTAAAAATGTTTCAAGACCGTTGTTTTGTTCTTTTCCAGCTGTAACCCATTTTCTGGTTGCATGATATATAGGATTCACAGCAATCCACTTTGCAATTGTTTTATTGATTACCTTCTCCATATATAAAATATTTTGGCTAATAAACCGCAATCAGAAATAATATAGGACTCTCGTCTGTAACCTATTCCACATAAATCTGCAGATTTCTCCATGCAATCTGTGCAGAAAATGTGGAAAGCGCTCTGTGTGGGTCCAGTCATTAGGTTGCAAATTTCTTTAGTCAAATCAGATGGAGGTCCGCAAGATCAACATCACATGTCGTTCTAAAAAGGGGTAAAAAAGAGAGAGTTCAGGAAATAAACCAGATTGCACTAATCATATCCAATCTGATGTGGTGTAGTTTTATCTTTACTTGTTTTCCTGTTTGAATGAGAACACACAGTCCTAATTGCGTCCGGTTTGTATACGCCACCATTAAACTCAGTCAATAATGTGAAGTTTTTTTTATTTTTCATTATGTCGGGACTTAATGTTATCTGTCTCCTCAGAGGTCGAAATACACAAGACCCCCGTCACAAACCGTTACAATATATTGTTGAGAAAATCCCTCGTTGCATGGTCTGTTTTTCCGCAGGCGCTCCAGGAAGACGCCCATGTGGGACCTGCTTCATTTGGCCCTAGGAATAAAACAGGCCTTCCTTAATTGGGAATGAGCGTGTTTTCATTAATGGCCTGCCAGCGTGACACAATGAGCCGTCCTGCCAGTAGACTAATTGGTGTAAGTAGGGAGCACACAGTGCCAGGCATGGCAGGAACCTCCTGGCTGTTATCGGCCGGCTCAGTGTGGACACTGGTTATAAAGGAGGGGGGAGGTGGGGTTGTCCGGTTATTAGCGGCGTTTGCTAAGACAAGCGTCACAATTACTAATGCTCGTACGTAAGTGGTGTTTACATGTACAAAGTTTGCTAAGACAAAGTGACCAGAAGTCATTGTTTTTAACAAGAGTTGTTGATTTCTAGTGACATGAGCTTGTAATGAGCACAATGAGTGAAATGAGCACAATCAAAAATATATACGTATACACTCACCTAAAGGATTATTAGGAACACCATACTAATACTGTGTTTGACCCCCTTTCGCCTTCAGAACTGCCTTAATTCTACGTGGCATTGATTCAACAAGGTGCTGAAAGCATTCTTTAGAAATGTTGGCCCATATTGATAGGATAGCATCTTGCAGTTGATGGAGATTTGTGGGATGCACATCCAGGGCACGAAGCTCCCGTTCCACCACATCCCAAAGATGCTCTATTGGGTTGAGATCTGGTGACTGTGGGGGCCATTTTAGTACAGTGAACTCATTGTCATGTTCAAGAAACCAATTTGAAATGATTCGAGCTTTGTGACATGGTGCATTATCCTGCTGGAAGTAGCCATTAGAGGATGGGTACATGGTGGTCATAAAGGGATGGAGATGGTCAGAAACAATGCTCAGATAGGCCATGGCATTTAAACGATGCCCAATTGGCACTAAGGGGCCTAAAGTGTGCCAAGAAAACATCCCCCACACCATTACACCACCACCACCAGCCTGCACAGTGGTAACAAGGCATGATGGATCCATGTTCTCATTCTGTTTACGCCAAATTCTGACTCTACCATCTGAATGTCTCAACAGAAATCGAGACTCATCAGACCAGGCAACATTTTTCCAGTCTTCAACTGTCCAATTTTGGTGAGCTCGTGCAAATTGTAGCCTCTTTTTCCTATTTGTAGTGGAGATGAGTGGTACCCGGTGGGGTCTTCTGCTGTTGTAGCCCATCCGCCTCAAGGTTGTGCGTGTTGTGGCTTCACAAATGCTTTGCTGCATACCTCGGTTGTAACGAGTGGTTATTTCAGTCAAAGTTGCTCTTCTATCAGCTTGAATCAGTCGGCCCATTCTCCTCTGACCTCTAGCATCAACAAGGCATTTTCGCCCACAGGACTGCCGCATACTGGATGTTTTTCCCTTTTCACACCATTCTTTGTAAACTCTAGAAATGGTTGTGCGTGAAAATCCCAGTAACTGAGCAGATTGTGAAATACTCAGACCGGCCCGTCTGGCACCAACAACCATGCCACGCTCAAAATTGCTTAAATCACCTTTCTTTCCCATTCTGACATTCAGTTTGGAGTTCAGGAGATTGTCTTGCCCAGGACCACACCCCTAAATGCATTGAAGCAACTGCCATGTGATTGGTTGATTAGATAATTGCATTAATGAGAAATTGAACAGGTGTTCCTAATAATCCTTTAGGTGAGTGTATATAGGTAATATACAGTTTTTTACATTTATTTTTTTAATGAATTATTATAAAAATAATAAAAAATATGATAGCTCGCAATACTCAGCAATTATAAACTTATGACGTATAGACCTTGTATTCTATTCTGAAAATAATTATATAAAAAATAAATTCTGCTTGGTGTATAAAAATTTAAATACACAAAACAAAATTACAACAAAATAAGTATAAACTTATCCAAATTATATAACTTATTATATTAAGTTTTATTTTATATTATATTATATATAATTTGTAACTCTCTCTCTCTCTCTCTCTGTGTATATATACACTCACCTAAAGGATTATTAGGAACACCTGTTCAATTTCTCATTAATGCAATTATCTAATCAACCAATCACATGGCAGTTGCTTCAATGCATTTAGGGGTGTGGTCCTGGTCAAGACAATCTCCTGAACTCCAAACTGAATGTCAGAATGGGAAAGAAAGGTGATTTAAGCAATTTTGAGCGTGGCATGGTTGTTGGTGCCAGATGGGCCGGTCTGAGTATTTCACAATCTGCTCAGTTACTGGGATTTTCACGCACAACCATTTCTAGAGTTTACAAAGAATGGTGTGAAAAGGGAAAAACATCCAGTATGCGGCAGTCCTGTGGGCGAAAATGCCTTGTTGATGCTAGAGGTCAGAGGAGAATGGGCCGACTGATTCAAGCTGATAGAAGAGCAACTTTGACTGAAATAACCACTCGTTACAACCGAGGTATGCAGCAAAGCATTTGTGAAGCCACAACACGCACAACCTTGAGGCGGATGGGCTACAACAGCAGAAGACCCCACTGGGTACCACTCATCTCCACTACAAATAGGAAAAAGAGGCTACAATTTGCACGAGCTCACCAAAATTGGACAGTTGAAGACTGGAAAAATGTTGCCTGGTCTGATGAGTCTCGATTTCTGTTGAGACATTCAGATGGTAGAGTCAGAATTTGGCGTAAACAGAATGAGAACATGGATCCATCATGCCTTGTTACCACTGTGCAGGCTGGTGGTGGTGGTGTAATGGTGTGGGGGATGTTTTCTTGGCACACTTTAGGCCCCTTAGTGCCAATTGGGCATCGTTTAAATGCCACGGCCTACCTGAGCATTGTTTCTGACCATGTCCATCCCTTTATGACCACCATGTACCCATCCTCTGATGGCTACTTCCAGCAGGATAATGCACCATGTCACAAAGCTCGAATCATTTCAAATTGGTTTCTTGAACATAACAATGAGTTCACTGTACTAAAATGGCCCCCACAGTCACCAGATCTCAACCCAATAGAGCATCTTTGGGATGTGGTGGAACGGGAGCTTCGTGCCCTGGATGTGCATCCCACAGATCTCCATCAACTGCAAGATGCTATCCTATCAATATGGGCCAACATTTCTAAAGAATGCTTTCAGCACCTTGTTGAATCAATGCCACGTAGAATTAAGGCAGTTCTGAAGGCGAAAGGGGGTCAAACACAGTATTAGTATGGTGTTCCTAATAATCCTTTAGGTGAGTGTATATATACTATATTTTATTCTGAACTGTGTAGATAAGTATAAACATTCTTAGTGTATAAAAATAATTAAAATATAAAAATGTTACAACAAAAAAATCATAGCTCTAATTATACGTCAATTTTAAACAAATCTTACAGTATATAACTTGTTTTATTCTGAAAAGTATGGATAAGTTATATAGAAATAAAAATGATGCTTAGTGTATAAAAAATAATTAAAATATAAAAATATTACAACAAATATGATGAATTATGACAATTATAAACTTGTATTTTTTCTAAAGTATAGATGAAATTGTTTATTAGTGTATAAACATTTAAATCCAACAAAAATAGAACCAAAAATTGTAGCTCAAATTATATGGCAGTAAACTTATATAACTTATGTTGTTTTATTGTGAACAGAATAGATGACCTAGTTATATAAAACTAATAATGTATGCTTATTAGTGTCTAAAATAATTAAAATATGAAAATATTACAACAAAAAATATGATCCACAATTGTAAACTTGTCTTATATATGATGAAAATAGTTATATAAAAATAATAAATGATGCTTGTTAGTGAATCTTAGCTTAAGCTTAGCAACATTCTAAACTTTTGAAATTAATTTTAAATCTGATCTCTTCATGTTTTTGAATACCAACTCAGTTACCAATGAGTTTCTGTTTCAGTAAAGATGCTTACTTAGAAGTCAGCTGCCTATGTAGGTGGTAGGGAGCAAGGCAACTCACTAGGTTTTGGAACGGAGCTTTAGTATTAGCGATATTAAGCTAGAACTTGAGCTAGAGTTGTTCTGCTAGGTCTGTCATCGCTCGTGCGTTTGAGAAGTGTGGAGAGTAATCAGCTATTACATGCTCCATCAAGAGGTTTGTTTTGCTAATTGTTTTCCTCCGTGAGGCCATGTGCTCCGTCTCCACTCCTCCCTCACGCCATGGCCGTTTATAGCTTTATCACGCCTACCATGCTGTGGCCTTTTCTTCTGCGCGGCCCCCTCCTCCTCCTCGGTTCTTATATTGTGCCCCTCTGTCGCTCTCTTTCTGTGGAAGGGCAGGGCCGGGGCTGGTCAGGTGACCGTATGGAGCTCTTGTTTATCACTTTGCTGTAGGTCGCCAGGGCGGCTGTTAATCTTTAACATTGAATGCTGCCCGCTGCCCTTCGTCTGAACGCTGTGCACAGCATGCTGGGCAGTGACCGTCGTCCTAGCTTCGCATTTAACATTTTATTCAAGCATACGACTAGCAGTCTGTGCTCTAGCAGGGCAGCTTATTGGATAACATTTGTGGATGAATTTCATATAAACGTCCTGTTTTCAGAATCTTTTTTATTTGGATATCTTTAAATCTTAAAATGTATTCATTTGAATATATTTTATATATTTGTGTGTGTGTGTATAGTGTATATATATATATATATATATATATATATATATATATATATATATATATATATATATATATATATATATATATATATATATATTTTGTGCTGTCAATCGACTACATTTTTTTCTCTGTAATTAATCGCAATTAAAAACATCAATAATAATAATAATAATAATAATTTTATATTTTTAGATTGTAATAATAATTATACTCTCCAAATGTTTGATTTTTTTTTTTAAACATTGTTTAAAACATACTTTTTTAAATAAAAATTGTTTTAACAAATACAATGATGATGTGTGAATAACTTACAATTTACATATTTAATTGTTTTTTATTTACCATAATGGTAATTGTGCTTAATTGTCTTAAATAATTGTAGAAAAGAAATCGTTATATTAATAATAATAATTATAGAAAAGAAATAAGAAATTGTGTTGCTTAAAGAAAACGAAGTCTATTTTTAAGACCAATCAATTATTTATTATTATTATTATTATTATTTGATTTTTTTTTTTTTTTTTATTAGATTTTTTTTTTTTTGCATTGTGTGAATGCAAAAGAGAAATTAATTTACCCTAAAAATTGACATTTTCTTTAAGCAAGACATTATTTCTATAATAAAAAATGGGTGAAATATGACCTTAAAAACGTGCATTAGATGACCATTATAAAATATATATTTTTTTAATTTTTAATATTATTAGTCTTAATAATAATATTATTTCTGGAATCATTTCACAAGTCATAAGCCAGAAACTCTGTCCTGAGTCATTCTCAGCAGTAGTCGCAATCTTTTGTTGCACTGTAAGCAGGATCGACATATGTTTTTCATATGTTGCACATTATGGACTTATGTTATAGACTTCACCATGTCCCTAATTATAGAAGTGTTTCATATCCCAGCATTCCATCTGTGTGGCACTGCAGAGGGCATATATAGGCCAGAATGGCTGTGGGCTATTTCCTATTTGTATTATTTCTGATTCGGCACCTGTTTTAATAGGGGCACTCCAAGTACACTACATAGTGCATAAAACTTTCCTCATCTTAAGTTGCGTTATATTTGGAGTCTGTGTTCAAAAAAACAAGGTCACAGATGCTGAAGGTTTGTTTTTTCCGATTTTCTGCCCTGAACTAGTAACAAAAGCGCTCCCGGTTTGTCCTTGGTTCCCTGCGTTTGCCTTGCGATTTGTCTTTTCTTAGTGAGTCATAGTATCCATTGGCGTTGCTCACCAACTGAGCTGTACTTTTGTTATTTGACAATCTTGGAGCAGCTCTCATTATTAATTTTCCAGGAAATTAAGTCACCCGCCAGGTTTGAAGGACGCGCCCTTTAAAATGTACATTTTGAGAATGAAGGAAATGTGTTTTATTGAATCAGGACATTGTTGTTTTGTTTCTGGGAGTAAAAGTATATTAACAATTACTTTTATAAAGAATTACACACCGAAGTTTAATACTTATGGTTACGGGTTTATAATTGTTATACTATAAACCCGTAAGCGTTAAACTTCGGTGTGTAACTCGTCCTCCACTTTTTGCCTTAAAGAAATTAATTCTAGCACAAATAATGCAGCTTGTGTCCTATTACTACTTTTTTTCAAGAATGACACAAAAGGAGACGAAAATATTATAAACACAAGAATAATATAAAGACGTGAACAGGAAAGCACCATCTTTTTTTTTTTTTTTTCTTCCTTTTTTAGAAAAACAAATTAAATGTTTTTTGTGTTAATTCTTTTACCGCAAGCGAAATTACTTAAAGATATGTATATGTTAAACTAGTAGACGGCATTGTTGAATTTTTACTTTTTTCTTTGTCAGTTTTTCTTTTGACGAAAATCACCTTTAAATTTATTCAGTATTTTATCATGTCATATTCATTTTAGTCAGAGTATAATTGACTAAAATACCTGTAATTATTGACTATGATTGGATTATTTCTTTTCCAAAAAAACTGCATTTAAAAAAAATTTATCAGTGTTTATTTTCGTCATTTTCTTCAATTCTGTGTTTGAATTAAAATCATTTATATATCATTGTAATGAGTATTTTTATTGATCAATGACATTTAAAAAAATAAACAAAAATAATTTATCATTGCGATGCGTATTTTTGATTATCGATGACAAAATAAAAAACAATATGACGAGAAAAATAGTGAAATATTAGCAATGTACAATGTTTTAATATGAAAATGAATTTTTTTTTTACATTTTGTGGTGTCATTTTTCATCAACACTGTTTTTATTACAGTTATTTATTTATCATTGTGATGCATATTTTTTATAAATGACAAAATGAAAAAAAAACTACATTTTATTAGTAATTTCATATAGAGCCCGACCGATTTATCGGTCTGCCGATTTTATCGGCCGATATGAGCCTGTCGCAGATATATTGGCATCGGCGTATATGCCGCAGATATGCCACCGATATGAACGTGCGCGCAAATATTCACACAAAATTATGTCAAAATGCCGGTCTTGTCGAGTATCATCGTAAATATAGACGGTTATGTCTTAAGTGAACATAAACATGAAATTTGCCAGTCACCACCAGTGTTTTTGGTCATTTTCACAAGTTTCATGGCCCACAGAATATCATGTTGTATGAATATCTGAACATGCAATATATCAAAAGAAAGAACAAACCCTGTTTTATTCTTGCTTCATGCATTCTTTTATCAACACTTGAATGTGGGTAAGTTTCATGAAAAAAGCGACATTTTGAGAAAAAAGCTGAGAAAATCGCGACTAACTTACATACAGATGGGATTCAGAACAATGATCAAAACACAGATGGAGTCCATCAACACCCCAAAGCTTCACAGTCCTATAGCTGGTCCTAGGTCGACATTTCATTCAATAACTTTAGGCAGTTTTGATTTATATGCTGTTTAATGTTGATGATCACGTTATTTTTCATATGCATTTGCTTATAAGAGATCGCTCGTTTCTGCTGCTTCTTCGCCTGTGTTTTGATCAGGAGATTCTGTACTTAAGGAGATGCGTAATAGCGCCCCCTACCGTATAACAGTGAAAACACGGAAAAATCTTGTCAATGGCAGGGAAGCGTTTTCTCATAAAAAACGAGATAACAAAAGACAGGAAAAAAATAATAAGGGTTTAATAAGGGTTAATCTATATTTATACACTGAAGATTATGAAGTTTTACATTTGATTACTATTTCTGTACCTGAAAATCTAGTTTAGACTTACATGAAAAACCTGAAAAGAACTGTTTTTCGTTTGTATGTATGTTCTGTTGTATTTATGTACAATGTATGTATATTATGTATATACTGTATTTTTTATATATATATATATATATATATATATATATATATATATATATATATATATATATATATAAATTAGTACCATTCAAAAGTTTGGACACACCTTTTGGCTGGTACTATACTATAATATACACATAAATAATGTCGGCCGAAATATCGATATCAGACTTTTTTTACTCCCTAATATCGGTATCGGCCCCCAAAAACCCATATTGGTCGGGCTCTAATTTCATATATTGATGATAACATGTACAGCTCTGGAAAAAAGTAAGAGACCACTTAACATTGAGAAATCAATGTTAAGTGGTCTCTTAATTTTTTCCAGAGCAGTATATCTTGAATGGGACAGTAAGTAGCTTTGGATAAAAAAAAAAAAATGCAAATAAATGTTTTTCTGAGAGGAATGAGCAGCTGGACTGCTCATACCTCGTGAGTCGTGAGGAAAAAATGTACAGAAAGTTCCTCAAGGGGAAAAGTTCACGCTCTCCACCTCTGGTTACAGTGCTAGAGACATCTGGAAATCACGGCACCTGTGCAATCAAACCCGTAACCCTTTCCCCTGCTCACCCAGAGGTCACTGACAAGGAAACCAGATTATTCGGATATCACCGTAACCCTGGAAACAATCTAGCTGTCTTTGACAGGGACGAGTGCTTGCGGGAGAGTTAACCAGGCAATCCCAGACTGAGGGCCGTAAAACAGAGAGCGTATGGCTCGGTGTGCTGTGTCGTGAATATGAAGCAGCTCAGTATCTGCACTGCAGCCGCTGCAGTGCCGCAGGTTTCTAGAGCAGGGTCAGCCCATCCCATCAGCCCTGTCCGCACATGTACACATACAGCAGACCTTTCCTTAATCTCCACTCCGCTGCTGCTCTCTGGAGTCTCCTTACTGCACTGCCTTAAATCCAATCAGATGGGAACTCGCACACACTTTTGGATTTATTTTATCTCCATTTTCTGTTAACCTTCCCACTAGAGTAGTCCGGCCAAAAAAAAAAAGGCAAAGACGAAGGCTCAAGATTTGTTTTCCCTGCTGTCCTCATTTGGCACGGTGACTTGGAACGCCGCAATTCCACCTGCAAAAAGGCCACCCTGAATCCCAGACATTCCCTGAGTTCGGATTCTTTTCGTTTGTTCATTTGAGAAGATAATGGCCTATTCAGTTTGCGTTGAGGCTGAAAAATATGCCCTGTTCATGACTAGCTCTTTTAAACTGAGGTGATCTAGTTACATGGATTAAGCTAATATATTTTTTTTCCCACCAAAGTCCAATTCATACGGCATTATGGTAGGTTAAGAGGCTAAGCTATTTCAAGCAAGTATATTGGTTTCCTTTAACATAGGGTGCTTACAAAAGATTGGCAACCAAAACCATATTTTGAACCGATGGATGGACTGTATGTTTCTTGAATTTCACCTTTCACTTGCTTTTTCCGACTGTTGTAACGTTCAAGTCTCCTCAACAGTGCCGTTCCTGATGAGACTGTCTCTGTGCAGGTTGAATTGTAATCATTTCCCCTTCCCCCAGATGATATTCATGGGCTGGATCAGTCTGTCATCTGAGTGTCCATTCTGGGCCCAAAAGAGAAGCGGGGAAAACAGTTTTCATCGATAGTGGCAAGGACAACCACTGGTCCTGATTAGGGCTGCAAAAGGGTTGAAAATTTCCAGTAAATTTTCAGAAACCTTCCAGAGGTTTCCAAAAAATCCTGGAAAGTTTCCAAAAATTATCACTGGTTGCGTTGTATGTTTTTAATCAACTAAAATGGACCAGTTTGTCCATGAAATGTATGAACCAGTTCTTTTAATTAATCATTCATTAAGACCCACAAATTCAGGATTTACGGTTCAAAATCCTTCAATGAGTTCATGAGTTTACAAATATAATATAATAATATTTTTACACAAGAAATGCAAAGGTGATGACAAAAACCACTGTCCATCAGGATTAGGGCTGCAAAGTTTCCAGAAACGTTCCAGAATTTTTGGAAACTTTTGGAAAGTTACTGGAAATGTTCAACCCCTTTGCTATTATTATTATTATTATTATTATTATTATTATTATTATTATTATTATTAATTATTTTGTAAAAATGTGTTAGTAAATGTTGAAATTAACAATGAACAATACTTTTATTAACCTTAATGTTACAAGTGAAATCTTATTGTGAAGTGTTACAATTTCATATAAATCCAAACAGTCATGCTTCAAGATGGATCTTTAAATATCTACACAAAGGCCATAGCATTGAAATTAGACACATGTATATTGTACGTTCACTCTCGCACTTAATTTGCTTATATTTTAGAATACTTGATTAACTAATCAAAATAGCAAAATATTTGTTCCAGTGATGATAAAAAAAGAACTGAAATTGAATGCATTTCTGATTTGTTGATATGTTTCTGTCAGCTGCATGAACATATCAATTTGCTTTCTCGTGTCTCATCCTTCCCTCGGGTCATTTTGACCCGAAATTAATTTAAAAAAAAAAAAAGAAAGAAAGAAAAAGAAAAGTCAGAGTGGTCCAAGACCTTAGAACTTTTGTCGCACTTGAACCACAAATACACACACAAAAATTGACTGGATTCATCCTTCCCTTGCGGGTCAATTTGACCCACTTAGGAATGAATGGAATGCAAAGAATGCTTCAGTATACATGAAAAAAACTAAAAAAATGCTCAAAATTAAAACTAAACTTTTATGTATATCGGAATGCATACTGAAGAGAACTGACTTTAGGACCCAGCGGAACTGCTCATTTGCTCCATATAGAGCTATAAGGCCATCTAGTGGCAAGAGTCATGAAATATCATGATTGATATATATATATATATATATATATATATATATTATTTTATTTTATTTATTTTATTTTATTTTATTTTTAATCCACAAGAGGTCGGCAGAGACACCCAATGTAAGATATTTTGAGCTGAATTTACAGGGTTATGCATGAAATGGTGAGTTATTTTGAATTTAAGTTGAAAGAATGTGAGGAATGTGCTTAAATTATATTATTTATTGATTAAAATCTAGTAATTTAAAGGTAAATAAAATTTTAAAAAAAAATAAAAAATCTCCCAAAAAAAAATTGCATAAAAAAAATAGAAAAAATATTATCGAAATTAAATGAAATAAGCTTTCTGGACAAAATAAGTGAATGTAATTTTAGGGCTCCGGGTCATTTTGACCCGCGAGGGAAGGATTTGTTACAAAGTGAGAGAGAGGGATGAGGGTTAAATATGCAGCTTAGCTGCACAACAAATGCATAAAAGTGACCAGCTCGGTATAAACTAATGCAAATATGGCAACAATCGTGACATTAAACATTTGGGTCAGACTTGCATGTGTTTTTGTCACATTGTTTTAACCACTTGAGGTACTTGCTAATGTTAGTGTCTTCTCATCCTTAGTGGCAAACATACTGCTGTTCTCCACTAATGCAGCACTAATGCTAGTCAACAAATGAATTACTTTAAAATATGAAAACACGTACGCAAGTGTACTGTATAACATGCCGTTTCATTGTCTGTTTTAAATCGGCATCTGAAGTTTCAGCTCTCTGTGAAGCGTGCAGTCTTGTCAAAACAAACTTCACAAGGCGTCAGTGATACTTTTTATTTCACCTTTTTATTTATATTCACGAGGCCGCTCTCGTACTGTTTAATGACAACAAACCCTTCTCAGCTGCTCCAGCAATGTATGCAACCCAGGAAGAACTCAGTATGGATTTTTGCAGATGGAACAATCGGCTATTGGTGCCGATTAATCGGCAAAACCGATCAATCTGTCGATCTTATCACTTTCGATTTAGATGGGATAAAATATCACTTCTTTACTCTCAATAATTTGGATAAAACTTATGCTGGGTATATTCAAACTACCTGAAAAAAAGAAACTCGTTCAGAAGAGCAGGCAGAGACAGAGTGATAGACGTGACTCACTGTAAGAACAGCTGCTGTGAGTAACCTTTTCCAGACACATGCCCTCACTGAAGAACCATCTAGATAACAGGTGACTTTCTGTTCTTCTGCTGGAACCTTTAATTGAATCAATGTTTCGGCCACAGAACATCCTGCATTGCCTTGATGGTCCGTTTGTCCCCTGCTTATGGTGCCTTAATTGAATTTTTGTCATTGACCAGAAACTGGTGTCAAACACCATTAGATTAACGTTAGGCGAACGTTTTTGATTGGCCTAATCAGATTTAGTCACTTTGGTTGCGAAGACACATTAACCTTTGCATGTTATTTTTTTTTTGTGGGCTTTTTTTCACCTGCTCTCGAGTTCACCTGCTCAAGTCTATCCTGTCCGTCGCCTGTGACAGTCATGCATTAAGTTAGCATGTTAAAGTCTACATGACGAGTTAATTGTTCAGTGGTCTGGGAGTTAAGGATAGTTAGACATTTAGAATTGGTTAGTGTTTAATTATGCCAAATATGGGGGGTAAAAACCAATTGCAATGTGAGAAATGTGTCTTAAAACACTTCCTTGTGCATTATGCAGAGTGTGCGTGCTTCGTCTAAAACGCCTCTTAAAGGTATATTTGCCCAAAGGTTACAGTGATGCACTTACAATGGAAGTGAATAGGGCCAATTTTTGGAGGATTTAAAAGCAGAAATGTGTTTTATAAAAGCACTCGCATTGATTCTTCTGTGTATTTTTTGAGCAAAAAAATGGTTTAAATCCTAATTTTTACAGTTGTTTTAGGGTTATATTAACTCTTTCCCCGCCATTGACGGAATTTTCTGGCTTTCCGTGTTTTCACTGTTATATGGTAGGGGGCGCTAACTTCTGAAAGAGTACAGAATCTCTGGATCAAAACACAGGAAAAAAGGAGCAGAAACAAGCGATAAAAGCATTGCTTATGTACGTTGTAGTCTTTGGAAAAAAACGTGATTTTTCTCAGCTGTTTGTTCAAAATGTTGCTTTTTTTTATGAAACTTGCGTTCAAGTGTTGATAAAAAGACTGCATGAAGCTAGAATAAAACAGTGTTTTTTTGTTTAAAAGCAGAGGGTCTGTTATTTCTTTTGATATATTTGATATATTGTATGTTCAGATGTTCATACAACAAAATATTCTCGGGGCCATGAAATTTTTGTGAAAATTATCAAAAACGCTGGTAGTGGCTGGCAACTTTATAAAAAATAATAATAATAAAAAACTGAAATAATCAAATAGAATTTGAAAAAATTTGTTCTATTCAATCAAGGCTCGAAATTGCGACCATTTTGGCCGCATGTGCGCCCGAAATTGAATCTGTGCGATCTCAAAAAATATTTGGGAGCATTTGAGCGAGTGCAAATAATTGTTGAGGTGCCACCTGTTTTCATTTCTCTACAAAACGTTTGCTTATTACTGCACAGTATGTGCCTGCTGTGAGCTGATACAGTGCCCGGTCCACCCTTCTATAAATAACCAATTAAACTTCATCTTTACGTTCTTAACTTTAAAGCAGACTTTAGGCAGCTAACTAGCGCGCAAAATGTAAAGAGCTGAAGAAGAGAAATCTATTTTTGAAGGGGCAAGTGAAAGAGCCAGATTAAAACGTCAAAAATAACTAAGCAATCACCAAAACATGAGAATGATTCTGATTTTATTTCATTTAGTGTAAGTAGCGATTGATGGTGGATAATAATGTACGCACTGTAATGTTACTGACAGAAAGGTTGCGCTGTTGAGGCTCACGCTGCCTCTCGAGGAGAAATCACAACAAATCAGCGCAGCAGCACACACAAAGGTTAAAAACGTGACGTTGATTTCGTACAACAGTTAAATAAACAGTTAAAAATCAAGTCACTTACACTTTAGACGCAATATTGACTGTTTTTGTTCTGTTTCAGCAGCGAAAATAGTTCCAAACAAAGATCACAGCAGAACCACAGCATGTCTCACAGCAACACTGTTCCATTAATGAATAATTCAGTATTTTGAACGAATCGGTTGAGTCAAAGATTCAATGACTCATTCATAAACAACTGCCTCATTCTTGAATGAATCAGCCGTTTGAATGAATCGTTTGAATGAACGAATCAATGACTCACTCATTAAGATGGTCACTGCGCCACCTACTGGCGGTTTAGTGTCATGTTTAAAGTATCATTCTTTCCAACATTTTTATTTGTATATTCAAAATATATTTAAAACAATCTCATAACATTATTCGATGCAATTGTAATTTTTCAGTGTAAATGATTTAATTTGTTTGGCAACAGCCCTATAGTGTTTTATTATTCTAATTGAATTTGATAAATTTAATTTAAAATGAAAGATGAAGCATACATTTAATAAGATTAGGGGGAAAATGCCCTTTATAAAAGCTAAAAAAAAAATAAAAAAAAGCCCTCAGGGTAGCCCTCTATGATAGAACACTGATAAGAATATTGCTTCAGAATAAATTATATTTATAACACAAAAATACAACTTTTTTTATTCTGACAATTGAATGACCGATTTATTTGCAGATGACACACACACACACACACACACATTTAAACATTATATAATATAATATATGCATATTTTAGTTGTTGTGCTCCTAAATTTTTGCTGGTGCTCCTAACTTTTTGATGTTGGAGCACCAGTGCTACCAAGTAAAAAAGTTAATTTCGAGCCCTGCCAATTGTTTTATTAATATTATTAATTACTAATATTAAATATTACTGACCAAAAATATGAAAATCGCTTTTATACTGTTATTATAATAATAATAATAATAATAAATAAACAAATGCCACACAGAGACCTCCTTTTTATTTTGTTCCTGTTTCTTTAAAATCAGGTTCCAATTTTATATCACTACCAAAATTATGATGAATATTCATATTTGGCCCAGCTAAACAGCTGATATAAGATTTGGTGATTGGAAAAAAATATATAATAAAATAAGCATAATTTTTTTGTCATTTTAGCGTTTATATGGATGCTTTTTCATGAAACAAAGTTGTAAAATTTGTTATAACTACACAGAAAATGTTAGTAAGTGTATTTTTTTTATTGAAATCATGTTAACCCATTGTTTGTCTTGTGGCTAATTAATGTGTATTTTAACATTTTATGGGTGAAAAAATTGTGGTAACCAACAAACTCTGCTGAAAATCATTTTGTTTTTACCTTACAAGTACATAGTTGAATTCTTTGGACCAATTTTTAGACATTGCGCAATGCAATGCACAGGTGAAAGTTGCTCATCCCGTATTGTATATTATAATGCTTTGACGCAAAAGTTGTCGCCCAATGTGGGGAGACCTTCAAAATTAGCATGAAGACTAAACCGATAAAGACTAATCAACTAGGAATGAGTAATAATCCATGTGAATCCCATTCCTTTCACTTAAATGAGTCAAATTCTGATCAGAAAATGGCAAGAGGAGTGTTGTAGCTTTTTGTGTTGGTTAAGTGACATGGACGTTCAGGTGTTGTGGGATGTGTGTTCATGACAGACACTCCCACAACTTGCCCAAGCAGGTCCACGACTCACTCCTGCACTGAAGTGTGCACACTTGTCTTCCGATCAATCAGTTGGGTTTCAATTAACTATTTCAAGTGTTCTTTCATATATGGATTCTGCAAAGACTTCCTTGTGTGTCAGCAAAATGTGAAATAGGTTTAATTGTTTTTGCTTGTGAACTCCTTGGAATTTATGACACTGATACTGAATCACCTTTGCACTTCCTGTTCACCTGCATTGTGTAATCTGGTGATATCAGCGACCTCTGACTCTGCTGAAGCTTGTTTTTGTTTGTCGAGTTCTTGGACCAATGTACTTTGAATGACGGGTCACCCGGCCAGTGTGTTTGTCACATTTATGTGTGTGTTTCCAGGGCAAGGTTGCTTTGATGCTTTCGGGCCGTGTTCCAGTGCTTCCTTTCCTTCCTTCTAACCATGTGACTCCGGCGCCTCGAGCCTTTCTTCCCTCCCGTATTTACGGGTTTGTTTTGTTTACATTTCTACACCTCCCCTCCCCCGACTTCCTCGCTCTGCCTCGGCTCTCGTAAGCCGCACGCCTCTGAACAAATCATCAGTAGCGTTTACAGTAAATCTTTTGAGGCCTGAGACATGCGAGAGCGGCCAAATATAGTAAAACGCCATCCAACTGCACCAGCGTGCACGTGTGAATGCATTAGCATGTTTTTATGGGGAATCCACATGAGTTCTCAGTGAACGCTTGACCCGTGACCTCAGAGTGAATATAGGGAAGAGTGTTTATGGTTCGTGTCGCCCACAGATGTCACTAGGGCTCAGCAATATAGCTAAAACTATTATCTCAGTATTTTTCAGCCTTTTGATGATATTCAGTCTTGATTTGTATTTGCTCTGCCTTAAAAAATGGGATTTTGACCAAGTAGTAATTTTTTTTTTTCCCTTAAATTTAGTGAAATTTAGATTTAGGATGATAAAATGTCTTTTTATTATTATTCATTTATTCTATTAATTATATATCATGTATAATTATGTATTTTTTACTAATATTAAATGTTGAGCAAAAATACAAAATTATTATATTTAATATATTACATTATATAGTGTATACACACGTATGTATGCATATATAAATAAATATGTATGTATATGACACACACACACACACACATATAATATATAAATATATATATATATATATATATATATATACACACACACACAGCTATATAAACAAAACCATTTATGTTAGATATGATTATTCGATTTAGCTACACTAATTATATTGTATTATAATATAAAAATGCCAATTATTGTATTATGTAATTATATTGTATTGTAATAATAAAAAAGGGCAACAAAGGAAGGTATTTAAGATGAAAATGTATTTTTATTATTATTCATTTATACTATTAATTATATATCATGTGTAATTATGTATTTTTTTTTTTACTAATATTAAATATTGTTGACCAAAGATACTACTGTATTATATTATATTGTTTATATAATTATCGTATTATATTGTATTATAATATTAAACAATGTCACATGGACACATCATATTTGGCCTAGCATAACATCTGTGTGTATATTTGTGATCGAGAATTGATAGCCAATGAAAGAGCTCGAGATCAGACATCAGAACCCACACAATGCTTATGAATGAAAGCAGGAGGGACTACAAAGGCCGCAGAGGGAAGATGTGTGTGTTTACAGAGGGATCAACCTTGGGGAGACGCCGCGGAGGAGGGAGGGGGGTTTGTGCAGGGTTACGCTGTCCGCAATCGCTGGTGTATGTGAGGAATGCTGAGAAAGTGGAGGCTGCGCCCGTCTGCATGCTCGCTCCTGCCTGTCCTCGTGTATTCTGGCGTTCCCTCTGCATCTGCCGGCGCGTTGAGGGTTAACGCTGGGCGGATCTCTCTCTCTGTTGGAAGAGGCCATTGAATGGCTGCCTTCCACGGACAGCAAAAACATTGGTTAAGGGTGAGGGCGGATCTGAAGCTGCTTTGCAAATATGGACTGGATCTTTGACTGGATCTGGAGTCGGATCAACGGTTGTGGTGTGTAAACGTGGTTGGGCCTTGTAACGGAAGCAGAAAGTGGTCTTTTTTTTTTTTTTTTTTTTTTTTTACTAATAAAATATCTTTGTTTTTACTAATATTAAATATTATTGGCCAAAAATACTACAAATATTATATAAAAATGGAGACAAACTTGATTTCATTTTTTTTTTTTTTTTTAATCGGATTAAAATGTTATATTACTAGAAAAATTATTATATTAATTACAAATTAATTATATTATATTAATTTATATTATATTATATGTAATCATGTATAGTATTAAGGAATATGATGGATTATAATTAATATTAGGTATTTTTACAGCTATATAATGATTACTAGTAATACTAATTTTTTTATCAAATTAACTGCCACATGGAGACCTACTTTTTGTATTCATCATTCTTTTTTAATCTGATTTAAAATTAATATCGCTAGCAAGATTGTAAACTCATATTTTGCCCAGTGCCTGCTTTGAGTTTGTCATTAGAAAATTGTAATACATTTATTTATTTATTTATTTATTTTTTTAATTAATCAGACAGTAGTTGGTGCAATTTTTCCTACACATCCCTAGTTTGCTGACATCAAGTTTCCTGACATATTTTTGAAGGCCAGGATTTTGGTTTGTGGTTATAATGCCAGACAGTGGTTTAAAATGCTTGTTTAGGTGTATTAAACACCTCAGACTGACATATTTTGCAAAATTTCAGGCCTTTCAATTCTGCCTTTGTTTTCTTTCTTTTATTCTTCCCTTTTCCGCTGCTTTTTTGTTTTGAATGCATTCTAGACCTCCCCCCTCCCATAATCCCCGTCACCTATCAGGTGCTCCTTCTTATTTCAGTCAGGCAGTGATATGGTCCGTCTTGTTGCTGACAGGCAGAAGGGTCCGTGTTTTTTTGCTCCTGTGGGGTGGCCCAGTGTCACATGATGGATGGTTTTATGGCACTAATGAAGTCCAACAGATTTGCCTCCATGCTGTAACCTGGAAGGCCGGCTGTGTCCGACATCTCCGGCGACCTCGTGTCAAGAGGAGGCATTTCTGTTCAGGCTGAATTAAAGGGACAGTTCACACAAAAATTAAAATTGTCATTAATTACACCCCCTCATATCGTTCTCATAACCTCATTGGTTCTTGCGGAAGCTCAAACGTGCTGCGTAACACGAGAATGAACCTCATTGGTTCTTGCTGAAGCTCAAATGTGCTGCGTAACATGAGAATGAACCTCATTGGTTTTTGCGGAAGCTCAAACGTGCTGCGTAACACGAGAATGAACCTCATTGGTTCTTGTGGAAGCTCAAACGTGCTGCGTAACACGAGAATGAACCTCATTGGTTCTTGCGGAAGCTCAAACGTGCTGCGTAACACGAGAATGAACCTCATTGGTTCTTGTGGAAGCTCAAACGTGCTGCGTAACACGAGAATGAACCTCATTGGTTCTTGCGGAAGCTCAAACGTGCTGCGTAACACGAGAATGAACCTCATTGGTTCTTGCGGAAGCTCAAACGTGCTGCGTAACATGAGAATGAACCTCATTGGTTCTTGCTGAAGCTCAAACGTGCTGCGTAACACGAGAATGAACCTCATTGGTTCTTGCTGAAGCTCAAACGTGCTGCGTAACACGAGAATGAACCTCATTGGTTCTTGCGGAAGCTCAAACGTGCTGCGTAACACGAGAATGAACCTCATTGGTTCTTGCGGAAGCTCAAACGTGCTGCGTAACACGAGAATGAACCTCATTGGTTCTTGCGGAAGCTCAAACGTGCTGCGTAACACGAGAATGAACCTCATTGGTTCTTGCGGAAGCTCAAACGTGCTGCGTAACATGAGAATGAACCTCATTGGTTCTTGCGGAAGCTCAAACGTGCTAGGTAACACGAGAATGAACCTCATTGGTTCTTGCGGAAGCTCAAACGTGCTGCGTAACACGAGAATGAACCTCATTGGTTCTTGCGGAAGCTCAAACGTGCTGCGTAACACGAGAATGAACCTCATTGGTTCTTGCGGAAGCTCAAACGTGCTGCGTAACACGAGAATGAACCTCATTGGTTCTTGCGGAAGCTCAAACGTGCTGCGTAACACGAGAATGAACCTCATTGGTTCTTGCGGAAGCTCAAACGTGCTGCGTAACACGAGAATGAACCTCATTGGTTCTTGCGGAAGCTCAAACGTGCTGCGTAACACGAGAATGAACCTCATTGGTTCTTGCGGAAGCTCAAACGTGCTGCGTAACGAGAATGAACCTCATTGGTTCTTGCGGAAGCTCAAACGTGCTGCGTAACACGAGAATGAACCTCATTGGTTCTTGCTGAAGCTCAAACGTGCTGCGTAACACGAGAATGAACCTCATTGGTTTAAAAAATTCACAAAACTTTTATGGATAATGACTTAAATGTGTGTAGAACAGTACACTACTTTTTTTTATTATTAATTTAAATTATTTTAATTGAATATTTTATTATTTTAAAATATTCTTTTTTTTATATAAAATTTAAGTTAAATAAATATTTAAAAACATTTATAAACATTTCTATACTATACTTCTGTACTATTTATACTAAATATACTCCATACTGTGGAGTATAAATTGTATACTGGATTGGATTTTCTTTAAAAAAAAAAAAAAAAGTGTAGCAAGCTAATTTTACAAATGTATTTCTTTTGGTCTGATTCAACATACTAGAAATGAAAAAAGTCAAGCGCATTGCATTGTGGGATACAGCTCAAGTGTGAGCTGTTTGTATCTTGCAGATCTTGTCAAATGTAGTATCCCAGCGTTTTGTCAGTACACAAAATGTGTGTACTGTTGTACTTCTGCTACTGTTGTAGCGTGCTATTCTTGACATGTTTCTGGAACACGCTGTGTCTTTGTTGTGGTCTAGCAGGCGGCTCGTGTGAGTGTGAGACGAGGAAGATGACTTACAGACTGCTGTATTCATTTATTCTCGCACCCTGCCATGCACAAGCTTCACTTCCAGATGGCCCTGCGGCCAAACACGACTCTGAATCACTTCCTTCCTGCTGATTAAAGGCGCAGAATGATGCCACTGACCTCAGATCGCCTTTTCATGGATCTTATCCATGATTTTATCGCATTTGGTTTCATTAATGTGATGTTGCGATCGATATATGTTAAGACTGTTTATTTCAGCCCAAAAATCAAGAAATAATGTTTTCCTTAAGGCAAGACCGGTGAATAGGGTAAAAATATTACTAATAGATATAGCCATGCTTCCCCAATTTATTGATATTTCAGGAAGCGTGTGATACAATTTTTTTTTGCAATTCTTAATGTAATGTTTAAATATACAAATGAGGCATTATCTAACATTGGATAAAGCCAAAATTCTTGTCAAAGGTTTTCACAGAGGTCATCACTAGTGGTGATATTTGCATTTTTTTAAATGTTGTCAAAAATATTGATATTTCTATATGTATTGATACCACACACATGAAGCTGCCTCTCAAACAGCTCGCAAATACCAAATCGACTTATTTTTCGTGGCTTATTGCGCTTAGACAGTCAAATAAACAAATTATGTCAAAATGCCCATCTTGGCACATATTCAGGTAAATACAGTCAGTTTTGGAACATAAATTGTTGAGAGAAAAACGCATGTTGTGTAACACAGTATATTGGATCTGTGCATACGCTCTTAAAATGACAGCAGCCTAATAAACCTGGCGCTATCTGTCTTGTTAATCAAAAGACAAAGAGAAAATCATCATCTCTCTGAATTACTTTTGTAACTTTAATTATAAGCATTAATCTGCATTTAATTTTTACAATGAAAACTATCCAGTGTTATTTTATATTTGATTTACTTTAATTTCTGTAGTATTTCTTACCTGAATATACTGTTGGACCCACATGAAAAACTTAAAGCCCTGTTTATTTAATTTGTCTCTTTATAACAAATTATCTGTATGGCGGTATATATGGCAGTTGAAAACCATTGAAAATGGTATCGAATACTGAGATTTTTCAAGGTATCGTATCGAAGTTGGAAATTCCAGTATCGTGACAACACTAGCTGGCATTGGCCGTTAATTGGACTTTTATTTTGACAGTGGCGGGGCTTTTATTTTGGCAACACTTTAAGGCAAGTCATTTCACTTGGCGTCCATCTTTGAAGCTCCTCTCGGACAGCTATTTCAGTCATTCTCCAAAGCTGTTCACCAAGTTTACGATTAAATTTCTTTCATTTGTAATCACCTGTAAAATCTTGACAACTGTCTCATACATTTTGTTTCTAAACACTTAAATCATGACGAAAAACAGCATTTTTCAGGCTGGACGAGCCAATGCGCATTTGCAGTCATAAGTGCGCGTCTCAGAATACTGACTGTCCTATTGCAAACAGATCTTCTAACGGCAGCTGCAGTGATGCGATGACTTTACCAATCAGCAATTGGCTCTTTTATTTAGAAGGCGGGACTTATTCCGCCATATTGCGTGATGCAAAATCTCCAATTCATTGTAATATGAGTGCACCGTCGTTGTATATCTGAAGTCTTCGGCCTGAATGCAAATGCACAGGAGCTCTCATTCTCCATCTTCATTAGTTTATGGTCTAATAAATTATTAGACAGAGCTGTTGAACAAAGAAAGTGAACGGCATATGGAAAAAGTATTATAGCATTGTCTTTTCTATTATTAGTAATAGAACACAGAAACTAAGCTGCGCTATATCCATATTCATGTCAGATTTACTGTGTACTCAATTAGCACTCTCTGGTCTGTATTTAAGAAAATTTGATTCCCAGTACTTTACTTTTTGTTCTATTTTTAACTAATTCTTTATTGGTGAAAAATACTATAATGGTATTAAAGAATCAAGGAGTTTCTATCTAGAGTATAAATATCTTTACACATTTTTTATTAAATTATATTTTGCATGTTAATATTTTCCAGTTAATTATTTATAATTTAGTAAATGTCAAATAAATCTAAATTTTATTGCCGCAGTTGTTGTGGATGTGTTATTTACAAACATTTAATGAAACATTTAATTTAATGTGATATCACGTATAGCCTATTGGCTTAATATTAGAAAATACTGTCAACAGCCAGGATAAAAAACAATGTTCACCATGTTTTAGGAACAAAGCTGGCACATGATACATGAATAAACCTCTGTAAAAATGTCAGAATATAGAGAGGAATAAAACTGTGTTTTCTTTCCATTAGTCTGAAACATGCTATGTCCAAAATCTCAAAACTGACCAGTGCATGAAAAACAATGTTTTTGCCTGTAGTAAAATAAATCTAATACGTTATCTTTGTTCTTTTCTCCCTTTTTTCCATCACAGTTTGCCCTTCCGAATGTGTCCACGGTGCCTGTACCCCCCATAAGGAGTGCTGTCACGATCAGTGTCTGGGCGGCTGCTCTGTGCCAGGGAACGCAACCAAATGCGTAGCTTGTCGCAACTTCCTGTTCGGCGAGGCCTGCGTGGAGCGCTGCCCGCCGGGCTACTACACCTTCAAGGGATGGCGCTGCGTGTCCTTAAAATTCTGCCAGGACCTCCACAACCAGTGCAAGGGCAAGAGCGGCGACTGCCACGAGTACGTCATCCACAACGGGGCCTGTATCCCAGAATGCCCGTCCGGGTACACCACCATGAATTCCACCACGTACGTACCAGCTTTTGTTTTTAACTACAGGAGCCAGACTGCCAACCGTTAAACAGCATTACACTTTACAATCAACTCAAATCAGATTTTGCTCCGATTTAGACGCCAGTTGACGAGGAACAGTGACTTTTCAGTAGCACAGAATGAGATTTAGGAGCTCTGCGGTAGATGAATAAATCACAAGAGAAGACACAGTTGAATTAAAAGGCAGAGACGGTCGCGAGGAGACGCTTTTGTCCATGGCTGGGAATATATCAGGGAATGTTAACAGCAAGAATAAGTCTAGCATTCAGAAGCCAGTCTCAAAAGGTCACAGGTCACATTTCACCATGAAATCACAAGGAAAAGTAAGAAGTAATGTTCTGAATTTTAAAGAAAATGAGAAAAAGAAAAAAGACTTAAGGAATAAATATATATGTGTGTTATATTGTATTGTGACATTTTCATGACAGCTGAGCACATTTTCTCTCTAAATTTTTACTAGCGTAATGCATCCAGACATTTTTTAATAAGGTTTTTTGTAATTATTATTCTCAATCGTGATTCTTATTACTGTAGTACATACATTTATGAATGTATAACTGAAACAAATGTTAATTTAAATGAATAAAATTAAAAATTAAATGTGATTTATAATGAATTATGATGAATTCTGAATGTATAACAGTAAACAAATGATAATTTAAATTAATAAAATTAAAAAAAATTATATTATAATTAATTATAATGTTATATCATTAATAAAACTGAGTTAAGCTATTAATTGATTAAAAATATTAAAAAAATTTAAATTAGCATAAATGAGGAAAAAACAGGATGATGCCTGTAATTGTTGTGAAAATAATGTCACAATATAAAATAATCTTAAAGAAAATGACCAAGTATATTTTTTTGCATTGACATTATTTTCATGACACATTTTTACTCTAAATTCTTATTTAATGCACATTTTAATTTTTTTTTATTTTTTAATAATTGTTAATGGTGATTTGCATTACTGTATCACATTGTATTACAGTAAAAATAAATGTATTAAAATTAATAACGACATTAAAAATTAAATGATTGAATTATTAAAATATTAAATTATTTTTAAAAAAATTAAACGAACACCACCATAAATTAGGAAAATGAATTGTCGCTCAGTTGTCATGAAAATATTCTCACATTACTAAATAGTTTAAAAGAAAATGAAGCAAAAGTATAACTTTTTTTTTTTTTAAATTTGTGTTGAAATTTGACATGCACATGTTCTTGACAGATTTTGTGAGATTTTTCCCCCTTATAAAAATGACTAAATCATGTGCTGCGGGCATGAAGCTGCAGCTTCTGGTTAAGGCTGTGATTTGTTTTGGTCGTTTAGCAGATTAACGAACCGGTTGTCCTGCTCAACTAGACCGGGAGAAGATATAACTGTTCTGGAAGTATCATAACATCGTTTAGTCTTTTCGTCAGTCACGGTAAATTGAAAACGAGCAGATTATAATGGCTGGTGTCAAGTGTTAAGAGCGTGATAAAATGCCACTCTGATTATTCCAACAGAGTCATTTGCAATCCGGCTGGATTTGTCAAGCCAAGGGGAAGTATAATGAGCCAAACCAAAACATTGCTTGTCGGAAAGCGACATTAGCGGGTTTTTTTTTTTTTTTGAGCTTGAGTCTGTTTGGCTGGACCGGGAATGTCCGGAAGTTCCCGCACATGCTGGCTTGCACGTCCAACTTCATGTGTGGGAATTATTAACGCACAAATAAACAGAGAATTAACACTGCGAACGGGAGTGAAGCGCAGCCCCGCCGGAACAATGGCAGCCTTTGTTTGCGTTCACGGGGGTCTCGGGGCCCTTTATAAAAGGTGGCCTTTGGATTCCTTTGTCTCCACGTCGGAGTGCTGCAGTTGTGGAAGCTTGATGAGGTCTCGGTTTTCCAGGAATTTTGTTTTGAAGTGACGTCATTCGTTTTTCTCGTCCGGCCACCTTTCGTCTTTGTGGGAGTCAGTCATGCGGCAGTAAGTCCTGTTTCATAACAGCGAGCCCCATCCTTCCCTGTTATTTTCCAAAGGAGAAGACGGAGCAGCGGGAACCAAAACTCACTGGCAATTGAACGTAATATGAAGGGGTTAAAATGCACAAACTGCGAATCTGTGTGGTGTGGAACTCAAACTCTGTGGGGTCTTTGGTTGTTTTGGGGTTTTCAAATAAACTAATTGCTGAAGTGCGTGATGCTGTTAAGTATTTCTTGTAGTGGCAGTTAAAGTTCAAGACTTGGACAGATGGTTAGGAGTCTCTAAATCGATCCAAAATACTCTTGAATAGGGTTTGAACTGATAACTGTTGCTCTTTAAAACCAGAAGCGATTGGCATTTTTCTCTGTTAATAGTTTGCCCGTGTAGATTATTTCATCGTTGCAAACAAAACTGCACTAAAATACTAATGCCAGAGTTTCCTTCCCAGTATTCAATGGCGTTGCAAAGCTACTACACATTAAATCTAGTGAGATCCTCAACTCTTATGAGCTGATTCTTTGAATCCAAACATACAGTGACTAGTGTAATCTGATTCCTGAATGAATGACTCTTATGAGCCGATTCTTTGAATCCAAACATACAGTGACTAGTGTAATCTGATTCCTGAATGAATGACTCTTATGAGCCGATTCTTTGAATCCAAACATACAGTGACTAGTGTAATCTGATTCCTGAACGAATGACTCTTATGAGCCGATTCTTTGAATCCAAACATACAGTGACTAGTGTAATCTGATTCCTGAACGAATGACTCTTATGAGCCGATTCTTTGAATCCAAACATACAGTGACTAGTGTAATCTGATTCCTGAATGAATGACTCTTATGAGCCGATTCTTTGAATCCAAACATACAGTGACTAGTGTAATCTGATTCCTGAATGAATGACTCTTATGAGCCGATTCTTTGAATCCAAACATACAGTGACTAGTGTAATCTGATTCCTGAACGAATGACTCTTATGAGCCGATTCTTTGAATCCAAACATACAGTGACTAGTGTAATCTGATTCCTGAACGAATGACTCTTATGAGCCGATTCTTTGAATCCAAACATACAGTGACTAGTATAATCTGATTCCTGAATGAATGACTCTTATGAGCCGATTCTTTGAATCCAAACATACAGTGACTAGTGTAATCTGATTCCTGAACGAATGACTCTTATGAGCCGATTCTTTGAATCCAAACATACAGTGACTAGTATAATCTGATTCCTGAACGAATGACTCTTATGAGCCAGTTCTTTTTAGTGAATCAGAAACATAAAATGACTAGTGTAATCTGATTCATATTCTAATGACTTTAATGAAACAATTCTTTTAGTGAATCAAGAACTTACAGCACATCCAGTCTAATATGATTTTCAAACAAATGACTCTTATGAGCCAATTTTTTAAAGCAAATCAAACAGCTTATGAATCAAATGACAATGTGTAGTAAAAGATTAATTCAAGTTTTATCAGTAGTGTTATATAAATGCAATGTTACTTTATTGTTGTTTGTTTTTAAGGCCAATTATTTGCATTTATGTACCTAATATATTAGGCCTATATGTTATTACGTGTATGTATGTATGTATGTGTGTATATATATGTATATGTATATGTATATATGTATGTATATGTGTATATATATATATATATATATATATATATATATATATATATATATATATATGTATATATATATACACATACACACACCACACACACACATCAAAGTTCGCCATTCTTGCCCTGAGAAGAGAATCAGAGAAGAAAGTCAACTATGAAAGCTCTAAATTAATTTGGAAAAATAGCAGTGAATTCCTCTCCCACCCATTGCTGCATTTAAGCAAGATTTGCGTGAGATTACATAACGTTACTCTCTTGTTTTGTTAAAAAGTGATCAAATTAAGCAGCAGAATTATACAGATCACCTGCGTCACAGGGATTCGTTATGCGATTATTTCTTTCCACTGTATCTTTCAGTGCAATTGCCGATTCTTGCGTCAAAAGGCCTCGTCTTCAGAGTTGTCTCTTCATATGGGACAGACAGAACGGGTGTTTGCCGTGAAGCGGAGCTTGCATACTTCAAGGCCAACACAACTATCTGTGGTATTTTGTTTGGTCTCAGTGGGATTGTGTTTTCATTTTTCCCCTTAGTGGCCCTTTTCATTCTGATGCATTGCAGCTTGAATGGAGCACACAATACCGTTACACCGTATTTGGGAATATTCCAAACACAACAGCGCAGGTGACACGAGGGAACAATATGTTTGGGCCTGAGGCAATCGTAATCATGAAAAGTCGTGCCAGCTGGTGACATCATTTGCCAATGCATGTTTAAAGCAACAGTCAGACTTGTCTGAAAGCCGTTACTCCCTTTGAACGTCTTCAGGCTTGCTCTTGTGGTTTCATTTTCACTTATTGCGCTTAATTAATAACATGACCGTCATGCTTTCAGGTTGAACTGCACGCCATGCGCCGGTCGATGTCCCAAACTGTGTACGGGGGTGAAGACGGTGGACTCGGTCACCGCCGCTCAGGCTCTGCGGGGCTGTACGGTGCTCAACGGCAGTCTGATCATCAAGATCAGCGGAGGAAGTGAGTATTGTACAGTCTTTGTAAGCATATTCACTGCATTTACATTCATTTTGTCTGTTTTTTTAAATAAATATATATATATATATATACACTCACCTAAAGGATTATTAGGAACACCTGTTCAATTTCTCATTAATGCAATTATCTAATCAACCAATCACATGGCAGTTGCTTCAATGCATTTAGGGGTGTGGTCCTGGTCAAGACAATCTCCTGAGCTCCAAACTGAATGTCAGAATAGGAAAGAAAGGTGATTTAAGCAATTTTGAGCGTGGCATGGTTGTTGGTGCCAGACGGGCCGGTCTGAGTATTTCACAGTCTGCTCAGTTACTGTGATTTTCACGCACAACCATTTCTAGAGTTTACAAAGAATGGTGTGAAAAGGTAAAAACATCCAGTATGCGGCAGTCCTGTGGGCGAAAATGCCTTGTTGATGCTAGAGGTCAGAGGAGAATGGGCCGACTGATTCAAGCTGATAGAAGAGCAACTTTGACTGAAATAACCACTCGTTACAACCGAGGTATCCAGCAAAGCATTTGTGAAGCCACAACACGCACAACCTTGAGGCGGATGGGCTACAACAGCAGAAGACCCCACCGGGTACCACTCGTCTCCACTACAAATAGGAAAAAGAGGCTACAATTTGCACGAGCTCACCAAAATTGGACAGTTGAAGACTGGAAAAATGTTGCCTGGTCTGATGAGTCTCGATTTCTGTTGAGACATTCAGATGGTAGAGTCAGAATTTGGCGTAAACAGAATGAGAACATGGATCCATCATGCCTTGTTACCACTGTGCAGGCTGGTGGTGGTGGTGTAATGGTGTGGGGGATGTTTTCTTGGCACACTTTAGGCCCCTTAGTGCCAATTGGTACTTGTACTTAAGTTATTTGAACTCCAAAATATCCTTTGAACTTTTCCTGTTAGTTTTAGTTATTCATTATTTAAAAAAAAGTAATTAATAAAGAATAATATAATATAACATATTTTAAATAAATAAAAAATATAAATTAGACAATAGAATATAAAAATTAAATGGCAAATTATTATTTATATAACAAATAATAATAAATTCAAATACAAAAATATTTTTTTTAAATAAAAGGCATATTTAAAAATAAACAATATATTTAGAATTTTATATTTTTATAATGATATAATATAACATAACAAATAATAATTAAAAAACAATTATAAATTAGACAGCTGAAAATAAAATTAATTGGATGTGAAAAATGTAATCCAAATACATAAAATATTTATAAAATAAAAGTATATTCATAAATTATATATTTTTAAATGTATGAAAAATTGATTTTATAGATAAAAACAAGATTTTATTTACATGCATGTTGTCAGTTTTTTTTTATTTTATTTTTTTTATTTATTTATTTTTTTTATATTACTTGTTTTGTAATATTTCAAAAAATTATTTGTAATATGTTTATTTTAACCTTTTTTTAATCCTTTAGCCAAATTTCTGACAGTTTCAGAATACTAAGAATTGTAATGTTTTATTTATATAAAACCATAATAAATGCTTATTGGGCCAATTACTTGAACTCCAAAAAAATTTTATTTTACAAAATAAAAAACAAAAATTTATAATATATAATATATTATAATAAACAAATGTATTAAAAATGATAAATAATTAGACAACAAAATATAAAAAATAAATGGCTAATAAATTCAAATACATAAAATATTTATAAAACATTTGCAATTTTATATATGTATTAAAAATGTAAAAAAAAAAAAAAGTATTTAGAAATACATGTCAATTATTCAATTGAGCATCATTCTACAAAATTACAAAAGTTTTTAGCATGCAGTAATGTATCTAAATAGAAGTATGTCTATGTGTGAAATGAAATAGTGTGAAGTTACTGATGCATATGAAAACACGTCTTCTGTTCCTTAGACAATATCGCGGCGGAGCTGGAGGCCAGTCTGGGTCAGCTGGAGGAGATCACGGGCTTCCTGAGCATCCGCAGAGCCTACGCTCTCGTCTCCCTCTCCTTCCTCCGCAAGCTGCGTGTTATTCGCGGAGAAGCGCTGGAAACGGGGTATGTAAGACGCCACTGCCGAGCTGTATTGTTGGGGTTACAAGTGACTTACTTTGTCATTTGTAGTGATTTGATTTTTTTTATTTTTTATTGCTAATGTTGTGCTCTCAACACTGTCAAAATAAAAGTCTTCTTCCGAGACATTGGCCAAAAGACTTACCGGCAAATGCCGATAATTAAAGCATTGTGTACCGTCATTCTTTCTAGAAACTGTTCGTTCTACGCCATGGACAATCAGAACTTGCGGCAACTGTGGGACTGGTCCAAACACAACCTCACCATCCTCAACGGCAGGATGTTCTTCCTCCACAACACCAAACTCTGCAAGTCTGAGATCCTCCGGATGGAAGAGGTGACCGGGACCAAGGACAGGATCCCTAAAAACGACATCAACGTCCCTGCTTATGGAGACCAGGCCTTCTGTAAGACCCACGGTGCTTTTGCTATCACTGGAGCTTGAGCTTTATGTCAAACCAAACCTAATATCGACTCTCTCTTACAGGTGAAAACCAAGTTCTTAAATTTACAGTAATCCGCACGAGCTCCGACAAGATCCTCATCAAGTGGGAGCCATTCTGGCCCCCAGACTTCAGAGACCTGCTGGGATTCATGGTCTTCTATAAGGAAGCGTGAGTTTCTTCATCTCTATTAAGATATTACCTTGATCGGACCCAAATGAAGCCTGAAATATAAAAGGCTGAACCACCTGAAACTATCCTGGACTCTTGCATAACCATAAACTGACCCTATATTAGAAACAATGTTATTATAGTTTTGAAAATGTCACATTTTTATTTTTAATTGGGTTGTATTTTGATTTTCCGTTTCAGTTTGGTTGGAATTGTTACTTTTATTTATACATAGAATTATTTTGTGTAAATGTTTGGAATATGACTAGTTGTAGTTTTGGTTTTATTTACTTATCGTTTTTTTTTTTTTTTTTTTTCTTTTTCAATATTAGTATTAAAATGCTATTTTAGATGTTACTTATTTAACTATAATTATTTTAATTGATATAAATGTTATATGTCCTACTTATTCAAATAGTAATAAATAGTATTATTTTGTGTGTATGTTTGGAATATGATTGGTTTTAATTTTGTTTGTATTTACTTATGTTTTCGAAAGTAGTATTAAAATACTTTTTATATATTATTTATTTAACTATTATTAATTAATATAAATGTTGTTTTATGTCAATCATTTAATTTTTTCATTGCTTTGAACTTGAAAAGCATAAAAATTCTATTCTTTTAATTATAAAAAAATCATTATTATTAGTTAGTAAAATTATATATTATTCTATTTAGAATTAGTTAATAAAAATGTTGTTCCTTGTCCTCCTTTGTAAACTTTGTAAAATTGGCTAATGAAATTAATTATTATATATTTGATTATAATTCATTTAAAATGATGTTCTATGTCCTACTCTTTTTTTTTTTTTTTTTTTTTAATCACTTAAAATTTGAAATCATTAAAACGCGCACATTTTAATTGTAATTATGATTACTTTTATAAAATTTTATATATATATATATATATATATATATATATAAATATATATAAATAATAATAATAATTATTATTATTATTATTTTTTTTATTTTTTATATATATATATATATATATATATATATATATATATATATATATATATTATTTATTTATTTATTTATTTTTAACTGTCTTTATTGATTTTTAAGCATTAACATTAAAACATAAAAAAATAATAGTAATTAAACAGGAGGGAGAAAAACAAGCAAAAAAAACTAAAACAATGACTATATATATATATATATGTATGTATGTGTGTATGTCAAAACTAATGGTATATATTTTTACTATTATTTAATGTTTAATCTTGAGTAAATTGCTTTAAACATTAAAAGAATGTAAAACTGAACCATTTAAATACTTAATAAAAGTAATACATTCAATGGTAACACTTTACAATAAGGTTCATTAGTTAGCTACATTAGTTAACATGAACTAATTATGAACTGCACTTATAAAGCATTTATTTATCTTTGTTAATGTTAATTTCAACATTTACTAATGCATTATTAAAATCTTGTTAACATTAGTTAATGCACTGTGAACTAACATGAACAAACCATGAACAACTGTATTTTTATTAACTAACGTTAACAAAGATGAACTAATGCTGAACAGAGGTGTTGTTCATGGTTAGTTCATAATGCATTAACTAATGTTAACTAATACAACCTTATTGTAAAGTGTTACCCATTTAATCATAATTAATTAACTTAAATTACTTAAATACATTTTTTTTATATTTAATTAGAATGTTAACACAAATTTTGAATTTCTTTTAGCATGAAAGTACTTATTTGTATATTATTATATTTAATAGTAATTAGTTTATTAAAAAAAAATGTGCCACGTATATAAATTACATCATCTAAGAAAGCATAAAAACATATTGCCTCTTTTCCCATTTAGTCCTTATAGGAACGTGACTGAATATGACGGACAGGACGCCTGTGGCTCTAACAGTTGGGCGATAGCCGACGTGGAGCCTCCGAAACGTGTCACCGAGGGCAACCAGGTGGAGCCGGGTCATCTCATCATGCCTCTGAAGCCCTGGACCCAGTACGCCATCATGGTCAAAACCCAACTCGCTGCCTCTGATGACCACCAGGTCCGCGGGGCCAAAAGCGAGATCATCTACGTCCGCACCAACGCCACCCGTAAGTTGCAGTCGTCTCGCAACTGAGGACTGAATGTATTTTAAGATGTCAGAGCTTCTCAGGAGAAGTTTCTTCTCAGTCCATTAGCCCTGTAGCGTGATGTGAATGAAATGGCTCGTGAAAGCTTGTCATCTGAGAACCGAAAGCTGAAGCTGCTCTGTTTTTAATGTGTAACAGGACCCTCAGTGCCACTGGACCCCATTTCCTGGTCGAACTCCTCCTCGCAGATCATTCTGAAGTGGAAGCCGCCCTCCGATCCCAACGGAAACATCACCCACTACATTGTCTTCTGCCAGAAGCAGAATGAGGACATCACGCACTACAAGTTCGACTACTGCCAGCAAGGTAGATTACCAGTATGTTTGTGTCCCACCAAGCAGCGATCAATGGATCCGCCTGTATGTGGTCAGATGTCCACAGCATAATTGCTCATTAAGTTCTTTTGCATCCTCCGTACAGGGATGAAAGTGCCGTCCCATACGCCTACACACCACGACATCGAAGAAGACCAGAAGTGGAACCAAACGGAGGTGCCCGACGAGAAGGGCCGCTGCTGCGCCTGCCCCAAAACAGAGACGCAGCTGAAGAAAGAAGCCGAAGAGTCTGAATTCCGCAAAACCTTTGAGAACTACCTTCACAATGAAGTGTTTGAACCCAGGTACACAACACGACAAGGATTGATGTGTTTATAACGTTCCTTGTCCTGGCATCAGTAGTAATTTCCTTGTAAATTACATTTTCATGTAGACTTAAAAGTCTCATATGTGTCACAGCAGAATACTGATAAACTGGTAATTATTTTAATGTTATGGCAGATGACCGATAAGTAGCTGATAACTTTTATATAATAATAATATTATATAAAAGTGTATTATAATATAAAAGTATTAAAAACAAATATACTTTGTTACATTATTTTGTTGTGCTTTTGTCATTTTGAAATATTACTATTTAAGTTTAATGCTTTTTTTTATCATTTTTAGTTTTTATTTATTTCCAGTTAATATTTGTAGTGCTTCAACTTGAAATAAATGTAGGTTTTATTTTTGTGTAATATTTATATTTATATTTTTATTTCAATTTAATGTTTTAATAGTTATAGTTAATGACTCTCTCTCTCCCTCTCATTTTATATATATATATATATATATGTGTATGTATGTATGTATGTATGTATATATATATATATGTATGTATGTATGTATGTATATATATATATATATATATGTATATGTATGTGTATATATATATATATGTATGTATGTGTATATATGTATATATATATATATATATATATATATATATATATATATATATATATGTATATATATATATATATGTATATATATATATATATATATATATGTATATATATATGTATGTGTGTGTATGTGGCAATTTTATATTTTGATTCAGTTTTTATCTATTTATAATTTATCAGCTATTTATTTAATATTTCAATTATTTTATACATTTTATTATACTTGTAATGCAATTAAGTTTTATTTATATCTAATATTTATGTGTTATTGCAGCTTTATTTCAAATAAGAAAAATGTGTTATTAGCTGGTACTTTTAGTTCTGCAATTTTATAATTCTGTTTTTATCAGCTTTTTATCATTAATCAGCTATTTATTTAATATTTATGATTTGTATTTTTTATTATTATTCTTAATTATTATTCTAGTAATTATATTAGAATTTGTATTAAAAATGTATAAAATTAATGGAATTTTTTTCAACCTTTATTAAATGTGTTTATTATAATTAATCACTTTTTAGAGTTCACTCTAATGGTTATCACTATTTTAAATGTCACAGCAGAGGACTACACAATTGCCCCCATTTGTAACCATTTTGTAACCCAATTTTAATGCAGAAACACAAAGAACGATACGATACACCACATTGGTCACTCTGTACATGGTACACCTTTAATGGTTTCTGTCCATTCTTCCCTGTAAGCACCATCCCGTAGGGTCGTATTTTCGTATGTGCCAATCTGGAACGCAGCCATGAGGACTGGTATCTTGCTGTGGTTTAATACTGTGCCGAGTCATATGAATAGATCGCTGTAGTATGAGTCCTTACTGTTCTGTTGAACATCAAGGGCCTATAGCGCCATCTACTGGTTTTTAGCTTAATTGCTTTACATGGTCCACATTGCAGCTTATTCTGCCCAAGAAATGCCTACTTAGACAGGAAGTGACCGTTTGACCATCTAAATTTTACAATAAATATTGGCAGTACAATTTAGTTTTGTTAAAGCTGGCCAGAAAACACTATTAACACTTCATTATGTAGCATTACAGCTAAAACAGTTATGGTGTTTATTTAGGTCTGTTTGCTCTGGCTGAAATTCAGTTTTCACTGTCAACCCGCAGGCCCCATCGACGGCGCCGCTCAGTGGGCGTAGCCAATGCTACTTTGCCAAATTTTGCGATCACACCTTCTAGCCTGCCCAACTTTGCCACCACTTTAATCCCAGAGGAGGAAAAGAGCCGGAAGATGGTGTTCAAAGCCAGCTCCAAAGAGTCCACGGTCATCTCCAACCTGCTCCACTTCACCAGCTACCAGATCGAGATCCAGGCCTGCAACCACCAGAGCCGCTGCAGCATGCCTACTTATGTCAACGCCCGCACGCTGCCTGAACGTAAGACCTCCGGACCACCTTTTACAAAATACAGAATACAGTAAGGTTTGGACTCGCGTTGTAATGCGTTGACTTCCCGTTTGTGTTCTTAGTAAAATCGGACAACATTGTCGGGCCAGTGACTCACAAATTTACTCCTGATGAACCAGAATTCGTCTACATCAAATGGCAGGAACCGAGAGCACCCAATGGCATGATCATACTATATGAAGTCAAGTTCCTGAGGATGTCAGATAACTATGTAGGTGTTTAATTAATTCTAAAGAAATTCAGTATTTCTACATTTAAAAATATACATACACATATACAACAAATATATATTTATTTGTTCACATATTCCAAAATAGTTTTTTTTTATATATAAAAAAATGTATTTAATGTTTTTAAAAATAAAAAAATAAATACTTTGTGTAATATTATTTAATATTTTTATATATTTAAAAATGATTTGTATGTGTGTATATATAATAAATATTTTTATATAATTAAAAATGTTTCATGTATTTTTTTTATATATATATAATTGTATAATTATAAACTATTTAACTATTTTGTGTCTTTGGTTAATTTTTTTCTTTTTAATTTCTTGTCTCTCAGGAGGATCAAATCTGTGTGTCCAGAATCACTTATGAGAAAAATCAGGGCTGTCGATTAAGAGTAGGGCATCCTGGGAATTACAGTGTGAGAATCCGCGCCACCTCGCTGGCTGGCAACGGTTCCTGGACGGAGCCCATGTACTTCTTTGTTCAAGACAGTAAGCTTTACTGTGTTTATTATGTTTGTTTTTTTTACTGTTAATTTGGCCACTATGGTCTCTAATGTACATGTTTTGCAGGGGAAATGAACATGAAAATCATCATCGGCCCGGTCATCTGCTTCATTGTACTGCTGTTTCTGGCCAGTACAGTCTTTATTGTCCTTAAGAAGAAGTATGTATAAGACACTCTTAAATTAAGCCCTTATTTGTCATATAAACAGTGCTCTCATGTATAATTTTTTTTCTCCCAGACAAACTGAAGGACCAACTGGCCCATTAATTGCTTCCTCGAACCCAGAATATATAAGTGCAAATGATGGTAAGATAGAATTTTAGATGTAACCCAATTAATAAAATCAATAATTAAAAGATTTTCAACAAATGATATTGATTAAATTTGTACTTATATATTATGTTCTTATACATTTGTATTTTAATAAATATTAAAAAAAATTCCCACACAATAAAATCAGCATAAATAAAATCCAATTATGAAATAAATAATCCTCTGACAAAATAAATGGAATGAAATATATAGCATATATTTACATTATTTTTATAGCCTTTAATTTTACATTTCATGCAGAGCAAAAATAAATTCTTGGAAATAAAGTTGGGAATTTTTATCTAATTATTCAAAGAAATAATCAACTGACTAATTGGTTACCAGAATAGTTATTAGTTGCAGCAATATAATACAAATATAGTGTATATTTACTTATTTTTGTTTTATTTTATAGCTTTCTCTTTTCTTTTTTTTGGTAAGCAAAACACAAAAAAAAGAAATTTTGTTTCAGTTAATTGAAAGAATAAACTAAACATCCAAAATTGTTTATCAAATCAAATGTGTCCACCTCAGCTTTGTGATAGTAATACTGAGTTTGTGTGTTCGCAGTGTACATCCCAGATGAATGGGAGGTGCCTCGGGAGAAGATCAACGTTTTTAAAGAGCTTGGTCAGGGATCTTTCGGAATGGTGTATGAAGGCATCGCTAAAGACATCGTGAAGGGCGAGCCAGAGACGCGAGTGGCGGTAAAAACCGTCAACGAGTCTGCAAGTCTGCGTGAGAGGATCGAGTTCCTCAACGAGGCTTCAGTCATGAAAGCATTTAGCTGCCATCATGTGGTGAGTGTGGATGCCCTTGAGAACCGAAATAATCAAGGTGAAAACAACCTTGTCTAAATGTTTGACATGTTCGCTTAGGTCCGCTTGCTCGGTGTGGTATCTAAGGGGCAACCATCATTGGTCGTCATGGAGTTGATGACGCACGGAGATCTGAAAAGCTACTTGCGTAGCCTGAGGCCTGATTCTGAAGTAAGACTTCCTGTTCCAGTTGTAGAATGACACCTTATCCCCAATTCTTGTATCCCGGACGAGCCCCCAATTTTGTTAGCCCTCATCTGAGGGCATTATAACAGTGAAATGAATTAAATGCTGCCATTTTGATGCTAAATAACCGAGTTTCCCTTCAGCGTAAATGGCTATATGAGTCCACGAAACATCACAGTCAATCATTAACAGTAGCCTTTGGCCGTGACCATTGATTTAATGTTTTTTTTTTTTACAGAATAACCCAGGCCGTCCACCACCAACCCTGAAGGAGATGATCCAAATGGCAGCGGAGATAGCAGATGGCATGGCATACCTCAACGCTAAAAAGTTTGTCCACAGAGACCTTGCTGCCAGAAACTGCATGGTGGCTGAAGATTACACTGTGAAAATTGGAGGTAAGCAGACTAGAATTGAGCATATTTGGAGTTAAACCTGGGGTTCGAAGGGCGAAACATCTTGATTTCGTTTTTTTGTTGCAGATTTTGGTATGACGCGAGATATCTACGAGACTGATTATTATCGCAAGGGCGGGAAAGGCCTTTTGCCCGTCAGATGGATGGCACCAGAGTCCCTAAAAGATGGCGTTTTCACCGCTCACTCAGACTGCTGGTGGGTATTTCTTTGGGTTTCTGTGGGATTTTTTTTGCTAACCAGGTTTCCTGAAAAACATTTAGATCACCTGCAAGCAACTAGTCAAGAAGTGCCTTGCAGATCCTGTTGGGTTTCCAATCCTGTTCCTGGTGGGCCACTATCCTGCAGAGTTTAGCGCTGATCCCAATTTAACATACCTAAACCAGCTAATTAATGTCTTTGAGATTACTAGAAACTCCCAGGCAAGGGTGTTGGAGCAGAAAGTCTGCTGGACATTGTCCCGCAGGAGTAGGATTGGACACCCCTGGGTTAGAGGATGGAGATGTTTCACCAAAATGAATGGATTGTGAATGGTCCCAGCTTATTGAGTTGGCAGTACTGTAATTAAAAATCTGTCCACTTCCAGGTCTTTTGGAGTGGTATTATGGGAGATCAGCACGCTTGCCGAGCAGCCTTACCAGGGACTGTCCAACGAGCAAGTGCTCAAGTTTGTCATGGATGGAGGATACCTGGACAGACCGGAGAACTGTCCAGAGAGAATGTAAGTACCGACGTAGACTTTGGTAAACTTTGCTGAAAAGACCATCTTAGACCATCATGAACCTAATTGTAGCTGGTTGAGTAAGTTTTGCTGGTTTACCCTAAGAAACCTGTTGACGTTCCCAGTATCCAAAACCAGGGAATTAATTTTTCACTGAAACAGAAAACTAACTCGATTGGGTAATTGGGTACTCATTGAACTCATTATGCCTGTTCAGGATTTCAAGTTCAGGTTTTCTTGAATTCAAACATCCAAGTAGGGGTGTGTGATATGTATCGCCTTACAATAATATCAGAATTGTTTTAACAATGTGCAAGCTGACCATATCTAGTATGTCACTTGCTTTCAAGGCACCTCTGAGCTGCATTAAACAGTCTGTGTAACTACAGCTAAATGCCACTTCAGATGCAGCATCTGATTTTGTTGATACTGATTTATTTTGATTGGTTACAGCATCTTATTATTCTAATTTAATTTAATATTATAAAATTTAAGTTTAGAAAAAAAAAGCCCTTATAAAGGTAAACATCCTTCCCTCGGGTCATTTTGACCCGAAACTCATTTTTTAAAAAAATTCAAAAATTGAGTGTTTATTGGAGTGGTCCAAGAACCTATGCTATGACTTTTGTCACACTTGAACCACGAATACACAAAAAAATTGACTGGATTCGAGTAGTTTGTGGTTAAAATGTAAAAAAAAGTCACAAATGCTTCCCTCGCGGGTTAATTTGACCCCCTTAGGAATGAATGGAATGTGAGGAATGCCTGAGGAAACCTCAAATGCTCAAAATTAAAACTAAAAATGCTAAAACTTTACTAAAAAATAATTTTATAATGTCTACATGTGTATCTGAAAGCAGAAAACTGACTTTAGGACCCAGCGGAACAGCTCATTTACAGCTCATTTCCATATAGAGCTATAAGGCCATCTAGTGGCAAGAGTCATGAAATATCATGATATATTATTTTTTTTTACACAAGAGGTCGGCAAAGACACCCAATGTAAGATATTTTGAGCTGAATTAAAAGGGTTATACATGAAATTTTTAGTTATTTTGAATTTAAGTTGAAAGAATGTGCTTAAATTATTTATTTATTTATTATTTATTGATTAAAATCTAGTAATTTAAAGGTAAATTAAATAAAAAAATCTAAAAAAAAAAATTGCATTTAAAAAATAGAAAAAATATTATTATTATTTCTGGGCGAAAAAAAAAGTATAATTTTAGGGCTTCGGGTCATTTTGACCCGCGAGGGAAGGATGAAGGTTAAATCAGTTCAAGGGGGCAAATATTGCCTCAGAGTGGAAAACTTAATCACTGCTGTGAACACTTTGGGAGTGGTCTAAACCAGTCAAGGTACCAACTCAAAAACATACTCCGCAAAATATTGTCTAATTATCGTTACTGACAAAATCGCAGATATATACTTTTTTTTTTTCCCAAATATCGCACACCTGTCAAGGAGACACAAGGCTTGGAGATTGAGGTTTAAGTGGTAAGATTGTCTTCTCTCGCTCTAACTCTTCTCCCAGGCACAGCCTCATGCAGATGTGTTGGCAGTACAACCCGAAGATGCGGCCCACCTTCCACGAGATCATCGAGATGATCAAGGAAGACCTGCATCCCACTTTCCAAGAGGTCTCCTTCTTCTACAGCGAGGAGAACAAATTGCCTGAGAGCGAGGAGTTCGATATGGACTTCGAGAACATGGAGAGCATACCACTGGACCCCTCATCCTATTCCCAATGCGATGAGAGCCTCAGTAGAGACAGCGGCCCCTCGGTAGGCCTTCGGGGCAATTACGAGGAGCACGTGCCCTATACGCATATGAACGGTGGAAAGAAAAACGGCAGAATTCTGTCTTTACCCAGATCTAGTCCGTCCTAACATTTGCTTTAGCTTTTCCTATCTCATTTTTTTTTTTTTTTTTAAATAAAAGTTTTTTAATGCATTATTTTTGCAGAGGCCCTTAAAGATACAGATCTCAGGTCTTTTTTGTTATTGTTGTCGTTTCTGTCTCATGCTACAGTAGTATGGTTACAACGAAAACGGACGTTTTTTCGCCAATCATCCGGCGCACCATTTGCTTTCTGACACTTTTACACTTTTGCCAAGTTTCCAAGACAGTTTGGTTGGGCAAACTGTGAACATGACTAAATCAACCAGAAAAGCTGCTTCAGCTATGTCACCTCAAAGTCCACTTCCTTCTCCCTCGGATGCTTATTTCCTGTCTTTCTTTTTTTTAAAAGTGGAAATCTTTTAAGATAGTGGCCTTTTATTAAGTGGCCTATAAAAAAAGAGACGTGTCTATCAATGCTTGTTAATTTCTTTAGAACAATGACTTTACAGTGTGGAACTATGGGATGGCTTATATTCTTTTAGAACAAACTTTTGTTTTCTAGAGGAATGACTTTTATTTTGTCCTGGAGAATTCCTGAATTCACATAGATGATTTTCACATGGTGTTCTGGTGAATGAGGTTTAATTTATTTTTTTTTTCTCTGAGCTTTTTACTCCTGTGTCCTTTTTACCGGCTGAAGGATATTTAACAGTTATGAATTGGACAAAAGAGTTACTCAGACTGACCAATAGCTGCTGCTCTGATATAAAGTGGGTATTTTATTTTATATATATATATATATATATATATATATATATATATATATATATATATATAGGTATCAGTATTTTAAATATAATATTCACGACATCTGAACTTTTGTACATAATTCTAATGTCTTTTTCTAATGTCTTTATCAGCTTTCCTTGTACAATTTTTTTTTTTTTTTTTTTTTGCGCAACAGTGTCTCTTTTTATGAGCTGTTTTTTATGTCTAACCAAAAACAATCGCATTCATTAACGTGCAGGTCGACTCACAGTGATATTCCAGTGTACAGAGGGGAGCATTTTGGTTTAGTTTAAAATAACAAAAATATCAAAATGTCCATTTTATTTTGGGATAATTATTAATTATAGAGTTAATAATAGTAATAATTATTATTATTTAATTAAAAATACATGCATTTGATTGCTAAACTCAAGAGAATAAACGTTCGTATTTCCTGTCATAAATCGAATTGTAGGATATCTGTTTAATTTTGGGCTTCCGGGTGCTGTTATGGAGAATGTTTTGGGAATGTTTTGGACCGTTGTCTTTAGTGGGATATGAGAGGTTGTTTTTGGCTCGATTTACTATTTACCTGGTTTTTCAGGGGGATTTAGGCTCTTATTGTGAAGGGTAAGCTTGTCAACCGAGGGATACTGGGTAGTTTTTCGACAGTGGAAATATACTAATTCGACCTGGCAGTATTTAAATCGGATCAATAAAGCATTCCTGTAAGTTCTCAGGCTCCGGTACCTGTTAAAGTATCCAAAAGTGAGTGTGAAACGCAACGGCGTTTACTCTGTAGTTCTAAGAAAGGGAAGTCTTAGAAGACCAATGGGAAAGTAAGCTTCCTTCTCTCTGTCAGAATGATGCCGCTTTTCCCAATTAACCCTTTTAAAGAAGAAAAAAGCAGCAGACAGCTTTCGTATGCAGTTGCTCAATTCCTCAACTTTGTGCCTTATCCCATCGCCAGAGGCAAGAGAGATGGCATTTTTTTACTGGATCTTACTTGTCGTCATCAAAAAATGTGCACATTTCATGTATGTGCGTGTATATTTGTGTATGTATATTTATTTGTGGGTAGTTGGGAGGAAAACGGCAGAACGGCTAAAATTCACACGTGAGGTTTTGTAAACATTTTTGCCATTTCCTCACCATAATGCTAACGTTTTTGTACCGTAGACTGATAGAAAAATGTTCCCTTTCTCGACCTTATTGGCTTTATTTTAGATGTACATAGCAGAATCAAAGAAATCCAACTTGCTTGTAGCTCTTCGTACACTATTACAAAGAAAGTCTTCAAAGGTTTTTTTGCTGTAGCAGTGAGCAGACATCTATATTAATTTTTTTCTAAATTACAAGATTACCATATCTTTGAAAAGGCAGATGTTGATATTTTTATTTATTTTATGATCCTCATAATTATGTAAATCCCTGCTAGCTTTTATTACAATACTCTAAGGCGGGTAAACCTAGTCTTTTAGGTGTTTTTTTTATTTTTATTTTTGTTTAAAGAGAGATACAGCTGGTGAGGTCGAGAACGCAGCGGGTTTACTAGCGCTTAAGTCTTTCTGTTGGTTATTTGGACACAGTCTACCTCAGTATGTTAGAAATTTATTAGAGCCACGTGCATCTCTCTTTAGTTGTTTGAATTTCTTTAACAGGCTTGTTTCGGGGCAGCGAACACCACATCCACAATCCCTAATTCGGCCACTAGAGGTTCTCTCGCGCGATTACGAACATAAAATTATTTCCCTTTGGCGATTGTTTGATTTTGGAGAAAGCTTTGAACCCAAAGAGTCACTTTAACGGGTTGCGTCTTTCTTTCGAGTCGTTTGAATTACACAGAGCTAGTTTCATTGTGCAACAATGAGATAAAATGATTGCTTAAAAAGTTTAACCGTGGAGTATTACGAAGCGTTAAATACTGTGAGGTGTGTGGGGAAAAACAAGCTTTTATTGTGCGGTACACCTTTTGGCTCTGTAACGCCAAACTGAGTTTTATATCGTCTATAACATAAAGCACTTATTTGAATAATACAAAATTTTCTTAAAGCCACTCGTCGTTACGCCACGAACACTTTAGTCCGTCATTTTTTTTTTTCTGCGATTTTAAGCTGAATTTAACCTTTTCAAGTCACTTCCTAAGAGTGGATGACTACTGAATCACAGTTTGTTGCGCAAAAACGCCCATTTTGTTTTGTTTTTTTTCTTTTATTTTTATTGGCTACATAGTTACAGTGGGCGTTTAACCGTTTGTGAATCAGCTCTTCTTTGCTCGCTGCTAGGGTTGCAGAGTTTCTAGAAACTTTCCAAAATTTTTGGAAACTTTTGGAAAGTTCCTGGAAATTTACCGGAAAATTTCTGCCCCTTTGCAACGCCGCTGCAATATCTTACCGAACAAACTTTCTGATGCCCCAAGTTCAGTGTAGTTTCGCATTAAAAAAAAAAAAATCGTTCACTGTTTCTTTTTTGTTTGTTTGCTCCAAATGTGATTGTCAATGTCTTTTTTTTATCATTGTGTTTTTCTACTGTGAAAATTTCTATCAATGCCATAGTTTATAGTAAACACGGACTTCACCTCTGCCTCTCCTTACATGTGCGTTCATAAATATTCTTGCGGACAATCCTATGTGCCATAGAAACTTTTTTTTCCTTAGGAAGATGTGAGCGTTGGGTTTCGTTTATCGGAGGAGCGTCAATTATCCACTGCTAGCTTAATCGTACGAGGAAAAACTAAGGATGGACAACTGCAAAAACGATGCCTTTGGATGCCTGTCGTGCATCTCTAAAGCATTTAGCATATTTCGTTGCCTCTCCATTGTGTGTCGGGGAATAAATTGAGCGCCCCCTGGTGGATCCGTAGTGCCTTGCACAAACCTAAGTATCCTCCATGCCAAACCTGGCCAACAAACTCCCTGGACCGGATTATTTTTCACCCAACATCCTCAAAATACTGGAGCCTATTGTACAGATTTCTAGACATAGGTACACAGGTTAGCACATCTTTGGCTCAATGCTTGGCTCGGTTTTACTGTATTGGTATATGTGAATGATATTCTTTTATTTTTATTTCGAATTAAGCTGAACTTGTCTCTTCTTGGAAATGCTACGGCTTGTTTTGTGCGCTTGACAAACTGCCCAACGTCGTACGATAGATTCACCAAACAACAACTTTGGCAGCTCCCAGTGTAGGCTAAATCTAAATTAAGAGAATATAATTTTGATAAATGACCTTACATTTTCACACAAACCCAAATGCGGTTTTCTACAGCAAGCTAGAAGAGCAAAACAGGTCGAGCGCAAGGCATTGTATGTATTTTATTGTTTTTAAAAGGAAAAAGTATTACACGTAGAGATATTAATTTCTATTTTTTTAGTCAAAATAGGGAGGGCAAATTCAATAACTTTTTTGACTGACTGTAAACTTTTACTATTCATGTACATTACGGAATTAACATTATCAATGTATATAGCTTTCTTTTCAATGAAAGTGTGATGTCTTTTGTTCATGGCATTACACTGTGATTCAGAGATATAAATGACAACGATTTTACTCTCCAAACTGATCGGATGACAATCCCGTTCAGGGTTTGGCCTACAATGTTCTTCTTTGTACGACGTTGCATTGTTGTTTAATTCTTTTATTTCATGTACAACTACTTGTTTGCCATCCAAGAAATGATTGCATATCCTTTGTCAGCATTTTGTATTTGTAAATTGTTGCCCTTTTCTTTGTACAATACGGAAAATTCCTCTACATGGCGATTCATAAAGGTGACCGTTTGAATAAACAATTGTTTTTCAATGTGAAAAACTGGAAAAGACCACTGCAGACTTTATTATAAGCTACAATCATACAAAAATAAAGGTATGATTGACATCTGAAACAATTACACATACAAAATCACGTTAGCCCCAGTGACATCGGCAAGTCAAGTTTTGTTAATATTGAATGTGTTATGTTTATTTCTTATGTAAATCTGACATCTTTTGGGGCTTATATATGATAGACGGACATGTTTCAAATGGTCTGGCCTGTTTAAACATCAAATTATGTGTATTTTGTTTCAACTGTTGTCCTGTTTCATAATTTAGTTTGTTTCGTTTATCCCTGCTGTTCCTTGTTTTTGTTTGTGCACATAGACGATCCCCACAACTGTTTTTTTTTTTTTTTTTTCTTCTCTTCAGTCCTGTCATTCACCTGTATTGTAGAAAATGTTATTTAATCAACACACACTTTCCCCTCAAAACTTTCCCTTCACTGCTTGAATTTGTGCCATTTATGTTGCGGTACACGAGCGTATGGAAAACCACCGTCAACTAAACAAAACTAATCCGTTTGACCAGGATCAAACTGTGCCATGATTAACTAGTACGGATCGACAGTTTTTAGTTTTTCAAGGAGAGCCAAGCAGTGACGTGTACAGTAAATGTTGGAATGAAATGAAAATAAATCTTGCTGTGTGTAAATTATTCAATTAACTGTTTATATGAAATTTATGAATTAAAAATTATTGGGAAAAAATGGCTCGCAGTTGTGTCTGTTCCCAAGATAATGAACAGTGTTATTATTACAGTATACACAGATCAGGCATAAGATTATGGCACGTGGATGGCCGGGTGCGTGTGCGTCAGTTACCTGGGGAACACATGGCACCAGGATGCACTATGGGAAGAAGGCAAGCCGGCGGATGCAGTGTGATGCTTTGGGCAATGTTCTGCTGGGAAACTTTGGGTCCTGCCATCCATGTGGATGTTACTTTGACATGTACCACCTACCTAAGCATTGTTGCAGACCATGTACACTCTTTCATGGAAACCGTATTCCCTGGTGGCTGTGGCCTCTTTTAGCAGGATAATGATCGACGGGTCAAGGCTGTTTTGGCAGCAAAAGGGGGACCAACACAATATTAGGAAATAATAATAATCATAATGTTATGCCTGATCGGAACAACCAAGATCAAAATTTCTCCTTTTATGTTCCACAGAAGACAGAAAATCTTACAGGTTTGGAACGAGATGAGGGTGAGTAAATTATTTTAAACCTTTAGTGCTTTTTTATTTCAATGAAATGAATGCACTATATTTTTATTTAATATTTTGTATTTTTAGGGGATTGTATGGTACTAAATTGTATTTATGGTATAGTTATCCATTTATTACCTGTTAATAACTTTGAGCATAGAGCTGAGAAAGAAATTTCCAACTTAAAGGTGCAGTGTGTAGTATTTATGAGGATCTATTGACAGAAATGCAATATAATATACATAACTATGTTGTCGGTGGTGTATAAAGACCTTACATAATGAACCGTTATGTTTTTATTACCTTAGAATGAACCATTTCAATCTTCATACACCGCGGGTCCCCTTACAGTGAAATCGCCATTTTGCACTGCCATGTTTCTACAGTAGCCGTAAACGGACAAACTGCTCTACAGAGTGCTAGATACTCTCTGCTGTCTCAGACGACGACATCTTTATCCTGTGTGGGCCACCGTAGCTTCTCTATGTGCTTCGAAAGGGAGGGATGAGCTGTGGGCGATTGCAATTCACAACCACACCAGTAGATGCCGCTAAAATGTACACACTGCACCTTTAAACTAGTGTAGATCTTAAATGCTTGGAAGCGAAGACTTAAGTTAAAAAATACACTTGGCAGATTATTGCTGAAGTGAGAAAAGTTAAAGTGAAACTAAAAAAATGTATAGAACTTTAAGTTTATTATGAAAAATGCATAAAAATACTTTTATGAAATATATATTTTCCAAAACATGTTTTACTCTAAAACTGTGAGAAAACCAAAGCCATAAATCTAATTAAGTTGTGTTCCAAATTTGAGGTTGATCTCAAAAAATGAGCTTTCAGTAAGATATTGTTTGGGCACGGTACCAAATGTTTCCACTAGATGAAAATCACTTCCTACTCGTTTACAAATTATGCGCTCACTTTTGACCATGAACAGTACAAATGTGACTATTTTTTCAGGACCATTTAATTTTTTCGAATCATGTCCTTAGACTAAATATGATTAAATATGAGATGTGATGTGTGAAGAAAAAAAATCAAGGTAAATATCACTTGTGGACAACATTTTGATTGTCATTTCCAATCAAGCTGTAATTTTGTTTAATTAGCCTACACATAAAAGTGTGGAAACGCTATTATTAATATATGGGATACATAGCTATAAAACGACAAAGGAGCGGAGTGATTATTACACCTCGGGTGTGCATTGTTTTCTAATAACCTAATTCAACGGACCTGAGTCAATTATTCCACTTATTCTACGGTTACAACACCTCAAAACATTGTCCAGATGATATATTTCAAGACATTTGTCACTTTTTCTGTCCTTAAAACGCTCTTGTGTGCAGGACTAATTTCTTACGCATCTTATCAAGCGTGTATGAATTGCCTGAATCTGTGTCTCTCAGCCGCGTCTCTACTAATCGCGAAACTATACTTGTATCTGCTCCAAAGACCGCGCCGTTACCTCTTTCACAAATAAAATCGAGCCGCGCTGACAACACGTTTCTGCACGAGTGTGTCCGTTATGTATGTGCGTTTAGTGGGAAAGAGAGCGAGAGAAAGAGAGTGCTTTCCGTAAATAATAAAACGTAATTTTGTGTCAAAAAAACATGGAAATAATTTATTGTTTTTATCCTATTGTTTACTATATTTATTTATTTGCTTGGTCAGTGTCGTTGTGGGTTTTAGTTGCTGTTGTAGGCTTAAGTACCTTTGAAATAACTGAAATCATTTGGCGAAGTGATATGAACAAGCGGTCAAGACCTGCCTGGAACTACTTTAGCCGTGCGTTTCCCTCAAAATAACTGCACACCTGTGGCGGCATTTTAATGCCATTAATAACCGAGCGCACAGCTGATGCTTGCGCGCGCAGTAAATCACTCCCGCGAGAGAATAACAGATCTACACGCGAGGAAACGGCAGCCCGCGAGCTCCTTTTAAACCCGCGCCCGCGCATGACATCTCCTCTGCGCGCAAATCAAGCTATATCAAGCAATCACGACTCGCAGCACGCGCGTCATCATTCCACACACTCGCGCTCGATCTTCTATTTTGCTCGCTCGAAAACGTGTTATTTTTGGCAGTCGTGAGGCGGGACTTTACTTATTTCATTGTAACCTGAAATGTCATTGGTTAATTCCGTTTTTCCAGAAGTCAGTTGTGATTGGACGCCTGTTGTAAAACGATTTGACATGGCTGGACCAGATGCAAGTGAGTTAAACTTTATTTACTGACTGATTTATTGCATTATTAATATAATATGTCCTTACCAGATACTATATTAACTTTATTTATTATTTTTATGGAGCTGTAGCTACTGGGGAAAAATGAGAACACATAGTTATATTTGCTGTTTTTCACCGCTACATTACCACTATACTTCCACTAAACAGTATCTATGTTTACTCAGCCACAATTATATCAGTTCTGAGAACTTCAGAAATGTCAAAAGTGTCCATTAAATAGTTGTAACTATGATTCTAAATTCAAAATTGCTTCATGTGGCTTTGGATGAAAGATAAATCACTTGTTCATATCAGTAAGCAAAAGTTGTTGTGTAAGCTTTTTGTTATCATTCTTTGTCAGTTTTGAGTGGTTAATATATTTTGCATTAAATACAGTATAAAAGGGTTTCAGCACTTTACCCCGTTGAAAGGTTGCAGTTACAGTACACAGCATGAATGATCATACCCCTCTGAAACCCAATTTAGAAATTAATCTATATATCTAGTTTTTAGACACATTTAGTTTTTAGTTTTTTTTAATAATAATATGTTCAGATGTGGTCAGCACAGTATGAGTACACCTGACCACATCTGAACATACATTTTATATATATATATATATATATATATATATATATATATATATATATATAATTTATTTATTTATTTTTTAATCATAGTTACAACTATTTAATGGACATGGGGTTTACCATGGTACATGGAGTTGCTGAACTGATATAATTGTGGCTGAGTAAACATAGATACTGTTTAGTGGAAGTATAGTGGTAATGTAGCGGTGAAACACAGCAAATATAACTATGTGTTCTCATTTTTCCCCAATAGCTACAGCTCCATAAAAATAATAAATAAAGTTAATATAGTATCTGGTAAGGACATATTTTATTAATAATGCAATCAATCAGTCAGTAAATAAAGTTTAACTCACTTGGATCTGGTCCAACAGGCGTCCAATCACAACTGACTTCTGGAAAAACGGAATTAACCAATGACATTTCAGGTTACAATGAAATAAGTAAAGTCCCGCCTCACGACTGCCAAAAATAACACGTTTTCGCGCGAGCAAAATAGAAGATCGAGCGCGAGTGTGGGGAACGATGACGCGCATGCTGCTAGTCGTATCCAAGCACACAAGGGCTTGATTTGCGCGCAGAGGAGATGTCATGCGCGCGCGCGGGTTTAAAAGGAGCTCGCGAGCTGCCGTTTCCTCGCGTGTAGATCTGTTATACTCTCGCGGGAGTGATTTACTGCGCGCGCAAGCATCAGTTGTGCGCTCGGTTATTAATGGTATTAAAATGCCGCCATACACACCTTAGAACGTTCGTCAACCAATCAGATTCAAGCATTCAACAGCCCCCGTAGTATAACTGACAATAAAAAAATACATTTGTTACAGTATTTATTAAACGTTGTTAACATAAGTTATACAACAATAAAAATACAACTTTTCAGTTGTCAGTTCGTCCATTATTAACAAATACAACTTTTGATAATTAGTAAATGTTGAAATTATGTAAACTATGATTAATCAATGTTTTAGAAGTATTTTTCAATGTTGTTCTTCAGTGTTTCATGTTGACTAATGTAGTTAACATTAACATTATTGTAAAGTGTTATGAATTAATCTACTGAGAGTGTAAAAAGTGTTTAATTTAAATTTTAGTAATTTTGTTATTGGGTTTTGTCTTTTTATTCGTTTTTTTAAAGTATTTATATAGCTTTAATTCATTTTTAGAGAAGTTTTTGTAATTCAACTTAAACTTGTGTTAGTTAGTTTGTGTGAGTACATAGTACATTTGTTATATCCGTTTTAAGTTTTAAGAGCAGTACTGCTATTATGCAGCAAGGGAAGTCAGTAGTCAGCGAAGTGTGAACAGCAGCTAGTTTAAGCAAAACAAACTCTTCAAAAAGGGTTCGTTTTCACCACTGTAACCACCAGCATTTGAGTTCAGCTTATCTTTTCCAAACCCTGCACAAGTGCACTCATTAGTGTGAGAATGCTGCAGCTATCACGTCATCACATGCATATGCAAAAGACATTGGTTTTCCTACAGTTTGAATTTTAACGTCCCTTGTCAACATGTTTTGATCGTATCATGTCCAAATAGAAGGGCCCCGTATGGGTGTTCATGTAAAGGCCATGTGCCTGTGCTGGATGTCAGTCTGAAGAGGAAGTTGTAGCAGTGTTGTGTGTTTTAGGCTGTGGTTAACGCAGCACTCTGCTCTTTTCAGACGTTTCAGCTGGCAGAAAGTCGTGTGTTAGTCTCAGAGTCCTCATTTTTCTAGTTGTGGATGGTTGTTTATCTCATTGGATTGGGGTAAGTACATAAAAACATTTAATTTTTGCTTCACACACAAAGTGCTAACTTTGAACTGAATCTGTGCCTGGCAATTCATTATCTTCTGCAGTTCCAGATAAGCTGAGATGCTATCATGCAACCTTTAAGCGTTTAACCTCGAGTTTTGAATGAAGTTTGGATATCTTGACCTATAAGAACCCAACATTAACTCGACTTGATGGAATTCACTGGTGCTTTCGGCCATTATTGCTTCACCGGTTTCATTTAAGGAACTGTCTAAGCAGAAATGCTGTGGTATGGGGCAGGATCAGTGTGGTGCAACTGCATGACAAAGTATAGAAAATCACACTTGACGTGGGTTGTGTCGTTTTGTCTTGAAAAGAAGGTTATTTTTCAAGAGTTACCATCATGACGCTTGTTTGTGCTCTTTGGTGCATCACGGATGGTGTTTTCCACTTTCAGTCTTGTGCACCAGATCACACACACAGTTGTAATTTCATTTTTGTCCATTTTGCAAAAAATTACCATGGTATTACTGTGTTTTTTGGGGTGTGTGTGTAACAGATGGCAGTACTTTGAAATATATTTTGTACCATGATTTTTATATGGTATTTCCAAGAATACCATGGTAGTACCATAGTACTTTTTGGTATTTTTATTTATTTATTTGTTTATTTTTGATAGAAATACAATGTATGAATATAGCATTTATACAATATCGTGGTATATACAACAATACCATAAAATCACATTGTATGATTTTTAAATAATTAATTTGCATTTTATTGCATGACATAAGTATTTGATCACCTACCAACCAGTAAGAATTCCGGCTCTCACAGACCTGTTAGTTTTTCTTTAAGAAGCCCTCCTGTTCTCCACTCATTACCTGTATTAACTGCACCTGTTTGAACTCGTTACCTGTATAAAAGACACCTGTCCACACACTCAATCAAACAGACTCCAACCTCTCCACAATGGCCAAGACCAGAGAGCTGTGTACGGACATCAGGGATAAAATTGTAGACCTGCACAAGGCTGGGATGGGCTACAGGACAATAGGCAAGCAGCTTGGTGAGAAGGCAACAACTGTTGGCGCAATTATTAGAAAATGGAAGAAGTTCAAGATGAATCAGGGTCAATCTCCCTCTGTCTGGGGCACCATGCAAGATCTCACCTCGTGGGGCATCAATGATCATGAGGAAGGTGAGGGATCAGCCCAGAACTACACGGCAGGACCTGGTCAATGACCTGAAGAGAGCTAGGACCACAGTCTCAAAGAAAACCATTAGTAACACACTACGCCGTCATGGATTAAAATCCTGCAGCGCACGCAAGGTCCCCCTGCTCAAGCCAGCGCATGTCCAGACCCATCTGAAGTTTGCCAATGACCATCTGGATGATCCAGAGGAGGAATGGGAGAAGGTCATGTGGTCTGATGAGACAAAAATAGAGCTTTTTGGTCTAAACTCCACTCGCCGTGTTTGGAGGAAGAAGAAGGATGAGTACAACCCCAAGAACACCATCCCAACCGTGAAGAATGGAGGTGGAAACATCATTCTTTGGGGATGCTTTTCTCCAAAGGGGACAGGACGACTGCACCGTATTGAGGTGAGGATGGATGGGGCCATGTATTGCGAGATCTTGGCCAACAACCTCAGTAAGAACATTGAAGATGGGTCGTGGCTGGGTCTTCCAGCATGACAACGACCCGAAACACACAGCCAGGGCAACTAAGGAGTGGCTCCGTAAGAAGCATCTCAAGGTCCTGGTGTGGCCTAGCCAGTCTCCAGACCTGAACCCAATAGAAAACCTTTGGAGGGAGCTGAAAGTCCGTATTGCCCAGCGACAGCCCCGAAACCTGAAGGATCTGGAGAAGGTCTGTATGGAGGAGTGGGCCAAAATCCCTGCTGCAGTGTGTGCAAACCTGGTCAAGAACTACAGGAAACGTATGATCTCTGTAATTGCAAACAAAGGTTTCTGTACCAAATATAAAGTTCTGCTTTTCTGATGTATCAAATACTTATGTCATGCAATAAAATGCAAATTAATTACTTAAAAATCATACAATGTGATTTTCTGGATTTTTGTTTTAGATTCCGTCTCTCACAGTTGAAGTGTACCTATGATAAAAATTACAGACTTCTACATGCTTTGTAAGTGGGCAAACCTGCAAAATCGGCAGTGTATCAAATACTTGTTCTCCCCACTGTACATTGGCCCCAAAAGTATTTGGACATTTAACACTTATAGAGTAACAGAGTAAAACAATATTTTCAAAAGAAGAAATGATATTGGGAAAGACTTTGTCCATCAGGAATTGATTGGATGGTGAAAAGTATCTCTATATGGCAGGATATTGAAGGGGAGGAGCCTAAAAAGAAGTGGCCTTGATGATGTCAGCAGAAAAGGAAATTCGTTTCGGGGCAAGTTTATACGTTTTGATGAATGTTTGCAAAACAATAAATATGAGTAAAGTGTTACTTAAGTGTCTTTGAAGGGACAACACCATGGTATTTGCCACCTGATACCATCACTGTACCATGGTACCATTTTTTTATACCGTTAATATCAGACACAATTCCCTCCCGTTCAGATCCAGTGATGCTTCCTTTCTCTCTTTCATCCCTCCCACTCTCTCGCTGTGAGCCCCCGCTGCCGTGCCTCTTGACTTTAAATCATATGTTAGTTAATCCCCGGCGGTTCCTTCCTCTGATCCGGCTGTGGGACTCTATAGTTTTCCTAATATCTCGCTCACTAACTCCTCTGGGAGAGACCCACACCGTCCACATGGCAGATCCACCTCTCCACAACTCCTGGCCGTCATTCTCATGGATGAAACGATGGTCTTTCAAAAGAGGTAGAGAGGATAATTGTGTCTTTCTGGATCTCTGGCATCTTTCTTTTATACTTTTCTTTGTTATTTCTGACCAAAAAACATGGTAGTATTTGTTATAATAAATGATACGTTATTTTGAACCGTTTACCATGGTACATTGTTGTTTTGTGTTGGCTTTTTGAAGTGCACAAAATCAGCCATGTGTGTATCTTGAGTTGTGCAGTGGTGTGGTTGTCTTTTCTGCCTTAAACTATAAATAGTTGAGGAGGTGCTTTGTTTGTTTGTGGTTGAGTGTGTCACTGATATGATGGGACATGTGTTTGTGGTCTGTCAGACCGCTGGTGCTCAAAAGGACCGATCACAATGCAAATGGGATGCACTCTTGCATGCACCTTTCATGACCTGACTCTTTGTTAGCACATATAAAACCACACTTCTGACAATTGTGTGGGACTGTCATTACTGTAATTTGAGCTATAATTGGAAATCACTGGACTCCAAAAGTATATATTCAAATACTAAACAACATGATACTTTGAGCCATGCTCATACAAGTGATGTAAGTTTTTTGAACCCACGTTATTTCCTCTCGTTTCTCTACTATACTTTAAAGAGAAAACAGCAAAAACAAGCTATTTGCGTTTAGCTATTAGCCATTAGCACATTTGCTCCAAAACATTGAGTTTCTCTATCAGAAGGGACAGAAGGGTAGATAGACAGACTCAAAAAACAGAAGTAGCCTAGTTCTAACAGAAGTCACACCAATTCAAATTAGTGTACTCAAGCTGCTTTTCATCTGTTAATGAAGCTTCAAATATTGTGTGCATTTTCAGAGAAGGCAATTTCATGGAGCTCTGCATTGCTTTACAGATTTGGGGTTGCCCCCGTAATCCTCTTGGAAAAGCTCAAGACTCGCGTAACATAATTCTGCAAATTGCTATTGGCAAATGTTTAGCTTCCTCCAGGGATTTGGCTACTCAAGTGCATGGCACGGTTGAGCTATTTAGGGCCTGTTTCATTTTTTTTAGACCAAAAATGCATCTTAGTGTGTGCACAGACATTGGAGTGTGTGAAAAACAGAAGTTTTCTGCTGTAGACCTACAGTAACCCTGGTAAAATCTGGGAGGCCCCTTTAAGTATTCATGTTGGAGCATATGGTAAGAAGGGGGCAGCCATAAAAGGATATTTGAACATGACAAGCATCATGGTGCTCTTATAGTTTACATATCACATGTCTGATTCAGATACAAACCACCTCACCGCACTCAGACTCTGTCATTCGTCTAGGGCCGAGATGATTTACGGCAGAAAAGTACTGTAGGCTTCATCCATCCATCGTTTAAGGACAGGCAGTCTGTGAAGGAGAAAGGTTCTGGTTTGGACTTTGGTGTCTGGGTTTTGTCATAGTCCATATCATTGTTGTTATCAAATCAACAGGTACTCTGATGTTTGGAAAGGTCACTTCAGCAATGCCCCAGTTCTGATGAGCCTTAATTTAGCTTCAAGGTAAGTTCTTAAGAGTTGAGGGAAAATTTAGCAAATCTCAAATGATGGCAATCCCAAATCTTTGCAAATCTCAAAAGATGGTGAACGTTACATCTATATTCGAAATACAGGTTCTTCAGGGTTCTACAGTTGGTTATATGGCTATTTTGGAGAATAAACAAATTAATTTTCAAGTTCATATATTCTTCAGGTCAGCAAATTGGTTCAGAGTAAAGGAAAAGTCATGCATTTCTTGGTTCTTTGAAAGCATAAGTATTTCGATGGCTTCTTGAAGAACCATAGGTTCTCCTATGACCTCAGGCTGTTAGCTATTATATACCTGCTATCAAACACAACACAGAGTTTTGCCTCTGTAAACTAGTGCTTCCATTTCACATCAGATTAAGATCTGTTTACAGGAAAATGCTTCCAGCTTCTACTAACTCCAGCTGTGTGTTGATGTAATAGGCTAGAGTTAATGGAAGCCACTGATAAGTTCTGACAGTAGCTGCTTGAAGTTAGAAGATTTTTATTTAGGGTATGCCGTCATACTGGCTCTCCAGAACCATATCTCTATTATTGCTTTGTCACAATCCTCACAAATAAACACAAAAGATATGATGCAATTAGATATCCAGAATGTCACATCACTCTTAATTTGTTTTGTCTGGTGCACAGAAAGTGTTGGCAACAATATGTTTGATAAGGCACTTCGTCAAAAGCAACACGAGAGCAAGAGTTCTCTCAGTTGTGGATAATATTCCTAGCAAAATTCATGGTGGAACGGTTTGTATTTCAGCTTCAGATTGCAAACCATGCACACAAATTCGTGTCCCAGTCTCAGCACCCAGCTCCTCCTCTTCCTTGTCCCCGGCTTCCATCCCAGAAGACGTCTTCTTCAGCAGTTCTCCTGAGGATAAGGTAAGACCCTAAACATAACCTAACCCTTAAACTAGAGAGAATGATTGGTTGATGAGAATGATGCATCAGCCCCAAACCCAGTCCTAAACTTAACCACATCATTAGCCCTAAACCCTCAAACTGATTGGTTTCCAGGAATGTTGGCAGGATGTTGACCCAGGAACATATCAGCAAAATCAGGTTCACCAAAAATAGTCTATATGAATTGTGCACTATATATAGGACTTCTGAAGTTGCAATAGCTTTGTAAGAGGAACAGACTGAAACTGAAGTTAAAAGAGTAGTGTAATATCTTGAGACATTGATCAATGCCTTGGTTCCTCCATGGGGATTTTCCTTGTAACAAGTGTAACGATACTGGGATGTGTCTACTAGTGGACTGTGTGCTTCTTTCATCACACAAGAAGTTCAGCTGACTGCTTCCACTTTAAATCCATGAATGACATTAGCAGGAGACTCACTTAGACTTCACGTTATTACTCATGTAGTGACCTTGCTGTAAGAAAGTCAGCTGTCTATGGTTTTCCTGTTTTCAGAGGAACTTCTTGGTTGAGAGTGACGAGTGCAGCAGCGAGGAGGACCTTTTAGACTTCTGCTCTTCTCTGAGAGATTCTGAATATTTCAGAGACCTGCAACTTGGATCCACTGATCTACCAGACGTGCAACTTCCTGTCTTAACTGCACCGGTTTCTGACAAGGGTCTTACCCCTTTGGTACCTCCTGTGTCCACATCAGAGAGTGGATCTCGGCAGGATTCCCATAAATTTGCCCAGATAGACCAGACTGTGAATTCTGCTGGAGGGGAAGCCATGGATCGTTTGGTTGCTATCAGATCTTCAGAGTTCCAGGATTATCCTGAATCTGAGCAAGATGAGGACTCGGACACAGATAACTTTCCTACATTGGTTAGATCTATGTCCACGTCACGTAGACACAGCTGGGAAGTGCCAGTGTCGCCAATTGACCTGGGAAGAAGGTAAGACACACTTTTTCAGTGGTCCCAATGTCTAAATGTCATTTCCAGAGCTAAATGTGATGTTATTTCCAGCAAATGTCTGAGAAGTTTGCTAACTGACAGAGTAACACTGTTGTATGTATGTATGTATGTAAACACTGTATGGTTATGTATGTAGATTCAGTCTAGACACCACCGGCATTGACAGTGATGGGGAAAGAGAAGACCAATGTTTGGACAAAAGTTCCCATTTACCATCTTCCTCCTTCTCCGAAAGCTCAGTGGAAGAAACGACCGGTGCTGTGGAAAGTGAAAGCCCCAAAACAACAGTAACTGTCCCTACTGATATCTGTGTCTTAGTATGAACAGAGCAAGACATTCACATAACTCTATAAACCTTACTCTTGCTACTGGAGGGCTACCATTCTGCAGAGTTTAACATTAACCCTAATCAAGCGTACCTGAACTAGTCAATTAAGGTGTTCAAGGAGTGTTGGAGAAGGGTAGGAACTGAATTCTGCAGGAAGGTCCTCCAGGAGCTGGGTTGGCTACTCCTGCCATAACTCTTATTGATAATGTTTTCCCATGGTTTGTTTTTGACCATGACAGCAGCCGCCCTCGCCAGTGAGGACAGTGTATTCCAGATCTGAAATTCTCGCGACTGATGAAAAAGTACAAGCTGACAGAGTCTCCCGCATACTGGAGACTTCTAAGCAGGCTGCCAGAGAGGCCAGAGGTTAGTGAAATGATTCTCCAATTAGGCAGACAACTCCAGTCTGAAAGGATCAGGTTCTCATGGGCTCTAGCACTGAAGCGATCAGATAAATCCTATGCTAATTCTGTCAGGAGGAATTCTAGGATCAAAACACAATAATTTACCATTTTAACATCTTCCACAAAGACCTTCTTTGTTCGGTAGCTCTACAGATAAACCATGTTATGGTGCTTTCAAGAAATGAGATACTGAAACACTGATAATGTAACTTTTTGAGCCTCCAGGGAACCATATAGAAACTCAAGAACCCTATACAGCCACATATTGTTGTAGCTTAGAAAACTGAACCTAAAGTGCTACAAAGAACCATTAAAGAACCTTTATTTTTCATAGTATACATGTAGTCCTGACTTTGTATTGCTTTGGAATTCCAGAAGAGCAGGAGTCGGAAGAGGGGCTGCAGTCTGTGGAGGGACGAAGTCATGTGTAAGTTTCCACATTTATGTTTTGCTGAAGAGCACCATAGTTGCTGCCAAAAGATTATTTTGAGTCGGTGGCTCAGTGGTTAGCATTTTTGCCTCTCAGCAAGAAGGTCCCCGGTTCTAGCCCCAGCTAAGCCAGGAGGCCTTGCATGTTCTTCCCATGTGGGCATGGGTTTCCTCCGGGTTTCCCCCACAGTCCAAAGACATGCAGGTTAGGTGAATTGGAGAGTCAAAATTGCCTGTAGATCTGTGAGTGTGTGTATGTGTGAGAGCCCTGCGATGGACTGGTCATCTATACAGGGTGCTTTCCCCTGCCTCTGGCTTAAGAAACTGAGATAGGCTCCGGCCCTATGACCCTAGAAGGTCGTATAAGGATCAGTGAATGAATGAATATATATCAGCTTTTAGGAGCACACTAGCATATAGATTAGCCTCAAAGCTAATAGAAAGTAACGGAAAGTTTTTGGCATTTGGCATTCTTCAGTTAAGCTAAAGGAAAGCCGTGGGTGATTTGATCCTAGCCCACCATTGATGAAGTCTGCCCCTGTATGTGTGAGCTAGGCAGTAGATTTTGTGCTGATGGTTTTATTTGGACAGCGGCCCGCCGTGTGCCCTTCCACTTCCACACATACTTAGCCTCAGTGTCTTGTTTGTCTCAGGCTGATGGTACAGAAAGTTCTACAGGAGCTTAAGCAGTATCATGGGTAAGTAAACAGTGTGAAGGAGCCTGTCGTGCCCTCCTACAAACTAACAGCATTAACATGAGTGCCACTGGCCCACGTTTGGTTTGCAGGCCCAAAATAGAAAGCATTGTTTGTCACTCGCCTGTCTTGAATATGTTGTGTACGTTTGCGTGTTTATGACGTGTTTTATCTTCTGTGTTTACCACTCTCGCTGTATTTTTAAACCTGGTGAGGCTTTTCCTGGTTGGGACGTCCTTATTTTATCTCAAAAAACCTGCATGAGAAACCAGAGCGTGCTTTTAACAGGGTCATGAAACATTTGCACAGTAACTGACGCTTCTAACAGCAGGCTAGCAAGAGGCTGTGTTCGGAATGGAAAACTAGCGTACTGCATACTGCGCAGTACACACTTCTGTATACTATTTAAGTATACTATTTTTTTTCTAAAAAAAACAATTTAAAAAGTATGTGTGCTACATTGTGTATACTGGCAGTCTGGGTAAAATGAGACAAGTAAGAGATGTTAAAATTTAGGTTAAATTTTCAAGCTTGTTGCATTTGTGGGATGCAAAAAAAAATATGGTAGTGTACTATTTTCAAACATAAAAATCATATACTAGCATACTGTACTACTGTATACTACATGATATGTATGTAGTATGCACATTGTCACATGACCTCATATATTCCGTGTATAATTTGGTAATTATGGTTATGATCTTTTTTTTTTTTTTTTTTTTAAATGTATTAACATTTTTAATGCAAAATTGTTGTACAAAATTGTACAAAATATGTTTTTGGTTGTACAGTCAAATAAGTCAAGAATGCTGTAAAAAAAAAAAAAAAAAAAAAAAAAGTACAATCAATCATTTTTAAGTCATTTCAACTTAAATTACATTAAACTGACTTTTAAAAAAATGAGTTAAATCTTGTATAACAAAAAAAGTTGAAAATTGCTTAACTTATTTTGATAAGTTAAAGCAATGTAAAAACATATGTTGTCATACCACAAACATAAGTTGTCACCCAACCTTCCATGCTCCAAAGTATGGAAGATTGGATGTGTTGTATACTGTACAATTTGGCAAAGTTGTAGGTTATGCAGATACTGCATACTGAAAAAATAGTTGGACTAGTATGGTAGTATGCTATTCCGAACATATCCAGAGTTTTCTTGTGGTAGTAAGCATGCATGTTACCAATGGAGAGTCTTATACTGAATTCATTTAATCTTGATCTTGAATATCCTGGATTTTCCCTCAGAGCTAAACACAGAAATTCAAGCATAGAAAGAAAAGAGGTGATGGGGAATGTCACGTGGTACGAGTTTCTCGCCATTGAGTAAGTCTTGTGCTGTTATCTATTTAATAATCACACTAATTTGTGTTGCATATACTCTTGTTCACTTGAATTTTAATTGGGTTTGGTGTGTGTTTTTGTAGAAATGATGAGGAAGAGGGGGAAAGACCGGAGCGTCCGGAAAAAGGTACCAAAGTCAAGCGGACTCTGAGCTCATTGAGAAGCCGCATGACTGGATCCTTCAACAAAGACAAAGTAATCAAACACACACTGACATCACTCATGCTTGGACTGTGTTTCTGCCGTGGGAAACAATCATGTTCATTTCTGCAGATCTAACTTCTGTGTCCTTGCAACTTCCTCCTTTTCTTGAATGTACTGTAGAAAGACTTTAAACTTGCTCATGCAGACTATGGGGAAGTTTTAACCTGTTCTTTAAACTAGATGTGCCAACTGTATATTATCTACTTTGTCTGTCTGTCTGTCTATCTATCTATCTATATATCTATCTACAAACCCGATTCCAAAAAAGTTGGGACACTGTACAAATTGTGAATAAAAAAGGAATGCAATAATTTACAAATCTCATAAACTTATATTTTATTCACAGTAGAATATAGATAACATATCAAATGTTGAAAGTGAGACATTTTGAAATGTCATGCCAAATATTGGTTCATTTTGGATTTCATGAGAGCTACACATTCCAAAAAAGTTGGGACAGGTAGCAATAAGAGGCCGGAAAAGTTAAATGTACATATAAGGAACAGCTGGAGGACCAATTTGCAACTTATTAGGTCAATTGGCAACATGATTGGGTATAAAAAGAGCCTCTCAGAGTGGCAGTGTCTCTCAGAAGTCAAGATGGGCAGAGGATCACCAATTCCCCCAATGCTGCGGCGAAAAATAGTGGAGCAATATCAGAAAGGAGTTTCTCAGAGAAAAATTGTAAAGAGTTTGAAGTTATCATCATCTACAGTGCATAATATCATCCAAAGATTCAGAGAATCTGGAACAATCTCTGTGCGTAAGGGTCAAGGCCGGAAAACCATACTGGATGCCCGTGATCTTCGGGCCCTTAGACGGCACTGCATCACATACAGGAATGCTACTGTAATGGAAATCACAACATGGGCTCAGGAATACTTCCAGAAAACATTGTCGGTGAACACAATCCACCGTGCCATTCGCCGTTGCCGGCTAAAACTCTATAGGTCAAAAAAGAAGCCATATCTAAACATAATCCAGAAGCGCAGGCGTTTTTTCTGGGCCAAGGCTCATTTAAAATGGACTGTGGCAAAGTGGAAAACTGTTCTGTGGTCAGACGAATCAAAATTTGAAGTTCTTTTTGGAAAACTGGGACGCCATGTCATCCGGACTAAAGAGGACAAGGACAACCCAAGTTGTTATCAGCGCTCAGTTCAGAAGCCTGCATCTCTGATGGTATGGGGTTGCATGAGTGCGTGTGGCATGGGCAGCTTACACATCTGGAAAGGCACCATCAATGCTGAAAGGTATATCCAAGTTCTAGAACAACATATGCTCCCATCCAGACGTCGTCTCTTTCAGGGAAGACCTTGCATTTTCCAACATGACAATGCCAGACCACAGACTGCATCAATTACAACATCATGGCTGCGTAGAAGGATCCGGGTACTGAAATGGCCAGCCTGCAGTCCAGATCTTTCACCCATAGAAAACATTTGGCGCATCATAAAGCGGAAGATGCGACAAAGAAGACCTAAGACAGTTGAGCAACTAGAAGCCTGTATTAGACAAGAATGGGACAACATTCCTATTCCTAAACTTGAGCAACTTGTCTAATCAGTCCCCAGACGTTTGCAGACTGTTATAAAAAGAAGAGGGGATGCCACACAGTGGTAAACATGGCCTTGTCCCAACATTTTTGAGATGTGTTGATGCCATGAAATTTAAAATCAACTTATTTTTCCCTTAAAATGATACATTTTCTCAGTTTAAACATTTGATATGTCATTTATGTTGTATTCTGAATAAAATATTGAAATTTGAAACTTCCACATTGCATTCTGTTTTTATTCACAATTTGTACAGTGTCCCAACTTTTTTGGAATCGGGTATCTATCTATCTGTCTGTCTGTCTGTTCATAAAGAAAAGGGCATTTGGTTATTTCTCTATTCACACACTTAAATATGCAGATATAAATATATGATATTTGTAGATATACTGTGCATATATAGATTTAGATATTAAAGGTTATATTTATGTGTCGTGAAATATGACCTGGGGCCGTATATTCACAAAACATCTTAAGGCTAAAAGAAGCTCCTAACTTGCCGATTTAAGAGAAACTCTTAAAAATAATGGGCGTGTCAGTCCTAATTTTAGGACTCCTAAATTTTTGCTCTAAGAGTATTTCACAAAGCATTTTAGCCCTAAAACTAGCTCCTAAATCTGTGAAACGCTAGGAGTAGTCAAGAGGACTCCTAAGTCATTAAGTCCAAATCACAAACTATCCTAATGGATGTTGCTGCAGTCCGCCTCAGCAATCTGCCAAAAGACACTGTACACCATTGAGGAAGTAGGTGATAGAGCCTTGAGTGCTGAACCTTTTCTTCATAAATGCAATACATATTTTAACTTATAGATTTTAATCTACGATAAAACGCCAAAAATAAATCTTAAATAAATAATGTCTGATTACCTGTGGCAGTTGTTTTCACAAGTTCACACTTACAAATGATCGAATAGAGTAAAAGAATATAAGCGTATTTGGCGTGCTGTCCGAGAGGATCGAGGGCTCCGAGCTTGGAATTTAGCCCAAACCCAGAGTTCTGCCCCGTATCGCCGACCGAGAGTGAGGTGTCGGCTGTCGGGGTGGCGGAGGGATGCAGAAAACTGTGGAGGTAACTAGCCGGAGTCTCGGATGTGTATATACCTCCTCTCGTGCTGATTAGATAGACCATTTGAACATGCTCCTCACGAACTTTGTTTGTAAAACATAATTTTCGCTTGAATTCTGAAATCTCTCGAGATGCAGACATATAAGAGGCTGCAATTAGCTGAACATATACTAGTTTAATTAGTGACACTTGGCCTAATTTTTAAAATCTTTATTTGAATATGGCAACATTTTTATTTTAAAATCTTTATTCAAATATGGCAGCATGATAATATTTCTATGATTAAATCACTGACAGAGACTCCTCCCCTGTCAGCCAATCACTGTGGTCATAGTTAGTAAGCGTGATGACATCATCCATAGCAAAGAGGTCAACCCCGCCCTTACTCTTAGCTTAAGACTTCTCTCTATTCATTAGTAAAAGTTGGTCTCAGCAGCTTTGTGAATAGGTTTTAAGAGAAAACTCTTAACTAAGATAAAATATTTTGTGAATACGGCCCCTGGACATGTTCTAGAAAAATTGAGTGTGTTTCCCCTCTTTGTTTGTGTGTGTGTGCGTGTGTGTGTTTTTGTAACTATCAGAAGATAATGCTACACATTTCTTGATTTCTCTGTTTTCAGGGTAAGACTCGAGAGAAAGAGCAACACAAAGAGAAAAGCAGAGAGAGAGAGAAGGACAAAGAGAAAGAGAAAGAGTTGAGAGAGCGTGACAAAGTGCGGCGCCGCAGTGTAAGCGGCCACCAGCTTGTGCCTGGCTCATTTTCCAGCTGGGCAACATGTTCACTGTGCAGCAAGACCCTGCAGAGGAAGCATGGCCTGCAGTGTTTGAGTGAGTAACACGAACACACACCTGTGCACACGCGCATCTGCTCCGCTACCCATGTGACGCGCTGCTCTGCTCTGCTCTGCTCTGCTCCCACCACAGCGCATGTCACAGTAAACCCCAGACTTTCTTATTTTGATGAGGCTTTTGCATCTTTCATGGGTTTTCGTTAGATCATAAGGACTGATAAAGCATCAGCCGCTTGACCTACTGACTCGTTCTGTCACGTGATGCAGCATTGCTTGTGCTTCGGCTGTTTTGCAACCAGCTTTGTGCTGCGGAGAACTACAGGTTTGCATACAGATGAACTAGTTTGATATTATCAGGTTTCTAGTGACTGAGAGAATTTAAAAGAGGATGTTCTTGTGCCTTAAAGGGACAGTACACCCACAATTAAAATGCTTATTATTTATTCACTCTCATGTTGTTCCAGACCTCTGTGACTTTCTTTCTTTCTTTCTTTCTTTCTTTGTCTGGAACTGAAAAGGTGGATTTTTTTTTATCGGGTATCCAGACCGCACCTTTTCTTACAGTGAAAGCAGATGGGGACTAGAGCTATCCAGCTCCAAAACAAGCATAAATGTTATAATAAACATAGTCTTAATTACTATATCCCAAGTGTTTTGATGTCATATGATAAGTTAAGTGAGGAACAGATCTAGACGTAAGAAAACCTGGACTACTTTGCTGGTGTTTTTTTGTTGTTTTGGAGCTTGACAGCTGCAGTCCTCATTCACTGTCATTGTATGGAAAACAGTGGCCTGGATATTCTTCAGAAATGCTCCAAAACAAGCATAAATGTATAATAAATTACTGTATCCCAAGTCTTTTGAAGTCATATGATAAGTTAAGTGAGGAACAGATCAAGTTTTAAGAAAATCAGACTATTTTTCTGGTGTTTTTTGTTGTTTTGGAGCTTGACAGCTGCAGTGCCCATTCACTGTCATTGTATGGAAAATAGTAGCCTGGATATTCTTCAGAAATTCTACTTTTGTCTCCCGTTCAAGAAAGTAAGTTTCACAGGTTTTAAATGACATGAGAGTGGTAAATAGTGACATTAAAATTATTTATGTAATCTGTCCCTTTATAAATCACTAAGTTGTAAGATGTCGGGTCCTTAATTCAGCACTGTGCTTGTGTTTAATGTAGTCCCTTCAAGTAGGGCACAAGTAAAGTTGTTTCAGTAAGTCCCCGAAGATGTTCATTTAGAAACTATGAGTTCATTTGCTTACTGTTTGTTTCCCTATTTTGGGAAAACTTCTTTTTATATTCAATGCTTTGTCAATGTCGGCAGAGTTCAAGACTTACAGAAAAGGAGAAACAGAAGTGTTGCGGTAATTCATTTATTTGTTACGGTCCGTTACTTTGAACTTGTTACTTAACGGCATGGGAAATCCCCTCATATTCTATTCTATCAAACAAGAATGTTTAAAAAAAGGATGGTAATACACTTTTGGCTACATAAAGCCATATATTTATTATTTTCTTAAAAATACTTTAATAAAATGTATTTTAATATACAGTGTATATATATATATATATATTTATTTATTTATTTATTTATTTATTTATTTATTTATAAATGAATTTCTTCACTGGCATCTCCTGGTCAGTGTGCATGTCCTAAGAGTGACTCATGTGTTTATATTCAGAGTGACAAAAGCACAATCATCCAGTACAAATTGTAAATTTAAAGCCATTTGGTGGCGACTGGGAAATATTATTTATGACTCTCTGCATGGCACTGCTTATTAAACAAGTCATGCTGATGTATTTTCTCAGACTTAATGCTTCAGATTTATTTGAACCCGTCATGACCGTTCACCAGTGCAGCTTTATTACAGCAGACATAAAGTAATCACTAGTGTGACGCTGAAATATTACACTACATGGCATCATCTGCCATCATCTACAACAGACTTCTGATGGATTTGCAAATTATGGATTTGCAAATAGATGGATTAATGAGATAAAATTATGGATAGCTTCATCTTGTAAGTATGGGAGATCAGGGCTAGTAACATTTCCATGGTTATTTGAAAATATGAAAAAAAATATAGCAAATAAATGTATATTTATTATATTTATTTTAGAAATTAAATTCCATACATATGTGAAATTATGTAGAAATAAATTAAAAAGATATTTTTTTACTGCATATATATATATATATATATATATATATATATATATAAAATATATATAAATTATGCTTTTTTCTTTCATCTAAATTGGTGAATGTATGATTGAATTGAAAGATTGAAAAATTATATATACACAATCAATAATGGAGGAGATTTTAAAAACTACTGTTGTGTATATTATATTTATTATATATAATTATATTATATATAATAAATATTATATTATATATAATTATATATATTTATATAGTGCTGTAATATAAATATATGTGCAGTAAATTTTATTTTAATATACTGTATATATATATATATATATATATATATATATATATATATATATATATATATATGATATATAAGATCAGATTTATTTATTTATACATTTTTTATGTTTATATATTTTTCTAATTATTTTCCATATTTATTTTTTTGGTGAATCATGGTTGGTTGGATGGATATTATATTTTTAAAAATATATTATATAAATCTAAAACCACATAATCATACATAGTTTTTAAAATCTCATTCTTTCATTATTCATGGAAAATGTGAAAAGATATAGAAATATGTGAAATATATGAATTATTTATATATATATATATATATATATATATATATATATATATATATATAATATAATTTAAAATTTGTAAAATAATTTTCATATTTATAGCTAAAAATATATATATTGTATAAATATATATTATATTATATTATATTATATTATATTATATTATATTATATTATATTATATTATATTATATTATATTATATTTTATATTATATTATTCCTCGACCCATAAACACATTCCACTCCATTCAGTGAAAATCGCGCCTGTCACTTTAAATGTGGGACTCAGCCTGTGGAATGCTCCTCCTGTCCCATAATGCCGCGCGGCGCAGTGCGGGGACAGTCAATCTACATACAGCAGTCGCGATTGGCGCTGCTTTTTTTTTTTAGGTTGCCAAGTGATGTGTTGTGTGTTTCTGTGTGGCTGTCATAGTAACCTGAGTGATGTTTGAAGTGATGCGATCGTAACGCGCGTGACGGCGTCATAAAAGGTGAGTTTGTTCAGTGCAACAGGTGTTTGCTAACAGAGCTAATAAACACACAGCAGCTAAAACACGTTCAAATTCTTTACAAACGTCTGTTTTTTTACTTCACGCAGGTGATGGTTCAGCTACAGGTGTCTCTTTTTTGAACTTCTGAAATGACAGTCGCGTTAAAACAGTGGAAAGTTTGTTCAGTTGCGGAGAGGTCAGCTGTCCGCTGGGTTTAGTTTCATTGGCTAGTCAAGCAGGTCAGTGTTACGCAGGACTTCAAACGCTTACAGACGCTTTATTTCTCAGGCTTTTGTTCATACTCGTTCATTTGGCTGATTGCAATACATTGAGATCATTGTGTTCAGCATAAAGATTTAATATGCTTACATTACAACATAAGACCCGACTATTCAAAAATGACGTCAGGTTCCCACCAGAAAGAGTTACTAGGGTCTTCTGGCTGGTTGTTCTGTGGTTGCTAGGGTCTTCTGAATGGTTGTTCTGTGGTTGCCAGGGTCTTCTGGCTGGTTGTTCTTTGGTTGCTAGGGTCTTCAGAATGGTTGTTCTGTGGTTGCCAGGGTCTTCTGAATAGTTGTTCTGTGGTTGCTAGGGTCTTTTGAGTGGATGCCTCTACCACCAAGTCTCTATTGATTTTATTTTTAAACTTAAGTCTGACAAGTTAAAAAATGTAGGTTACAACCTAATAAAAACTTGAATAACAAAAGTGAATAGTAATCATAGCAATATATTTTGGTTCTGGTTTAACATGAAATTGATTTTTTTTAATGTAACAGTGTCTTTAATATTACATCCTTTATAATTCAGCCTTGGATTTTTTACTAGTCTTAGTTTGGATTAATAATTTATATTATTATTGTTGTTGTTGTTGTTATTTTTATTATTTTATCCTATGTTTTTTTTTTTTTAAAAATACAAAATTAGCATTTAGTATTATAATTCAGTTATTAAAGACTAAAATTTGACCAATATTGAACTGTTTTTTTTTATTGTTTATTTCTGCTTATTTGACAACTAAGCGATTATTATATTATAACAATAGACATATGTAATGTGAATTATTTTACTTTATTATTACTATTATAATTATTATTATTATAATACCATTGTTTGTCGATTTGCTTTGCAATCTAAAATAGTTGGACAAGATCATATAATTTTTGTTTTGATTTAACATTAAATTTGTTTTTTAATGTGACAGTGTGTTGAATATTACATCCTGTGTTATAATTATTAATTATTCAGTCTTGCAGTCTTTGCTTGTTCTGGGTTTGGCTGAAGAATTTATTAGATAATTTTAAATCAGTGCTGTCAAATTGATTAAACATATATATATATACACACACACAAACATATATATTTACGAACTTTTCTGTTGGATGTTATTAATTGCTATTAATCGATTTGACCGCACTATTTTATATTATTTTTCATGAGGAAAAAAATCATGTTTATTATATTATTTATTATTTTGAGTTTCTATTAACCTAAAACTGTTATTATTAAAAACTAAAGATCAGCCAATGTCAGTTTTTATGACTGATATGATGCAGATTATTTTTTGTGCAGTGACAGATATGTATTTTATTAGTAAATGCTTTAGTATTCTTGACAGTTTAATTCTTGTGGTTTTGATTCTTGACCTTTCTAAGCACTTTTAGTCTGTTTTTGGAGGAATGATGATGTTTCGGTTCCTTCTGTCCTCATGTAGCCGTTCTTAAGATGGTTTGTCTGTCAGTGTGATGATGTTGTTTTTCTGCACGGTCACATGCTGTTAATTGCGTTTGGCAGTATCCACCCCGTTCAGGGATTCTCCTCCTCTGCATGCCTGGCTTAAGTCCACTAAACTTCCCCGGCCGGTCAGGTTCACCTCAGTTTTGTCACACAAGCTCGTTTTATGTCTTTGTCAGAGCGTGAGATAAATAACCACATGTCGTTCTTCTTAAAACACTGTCCACATTCACATTCCAGCGAGCGGATCATGTGATGTGATAATAGGATTATGAATGATCCTCGTGGAGTTCTGGTTCCTGTTCCGTTTTCAAGTCATTAGTTGCTGCTTGATATCGACGCTGAGCTGAATGTGTTTTGAATAAAGCCTCATTAATGTTGATCATAGACAGAAGTCATTTATTGCTAAAAGAATTAAACAGATTTGCAAAATTAAGCAGCTAAAATAAATGTGATATTGGAATTCTGCCTCTGGCAGCAATTATCAATTATTGTCTGGATCAATTATTGAGCATATTTAAATGTGACCTGCTAAGTTGTTTTGTTTCTTATGAGGAAATTAAATAAAAAATAGTTAAAATTAATTTTAATGTTTTAATTATTTATTAGATGATTATTAAAGATTAAAGATCAACTGATATTACTTTTAATGACAGAAATGATACAGATAATTTGGTAACACTGGTAAGGTCTCATTTGTTAACATTAGTTAATGTAACTAAAATTAACCTATTTTTACAGCAATTGTTACTTAATAAAAATGTTCATTTTTGATCTTAAAAGTGTATTAGTAAATGATTAGCATTAATAAAGATTAATAAATGTTGTAGAAGTATTGTTAATTGTTAGTTCATATTAACTAACAAAACCTTATTGTAAAGTTTTACCTATCATTTTTATGTATCCGATTACTGATATGCAGAAAAGATAGTTTTTTTTTTTTTTAGCATCTATTTTTTATTAAAGGGGTCATGAATTGAGAAGTCAACTTTTCATTCAGCCTTTGACATTTAAAAGTTAATCGTGATATAAGAATATCCTGTAAGTTTCGGAGCTGAAAACTTCCTTGTTAGTCAAAGAAAAGCTTTTATTGACACCAGGCCCAGCAAACGCTCGATCTCAGAATATGCCAACCCTTGACGTCATCGTGTGGTTAAACGCCGCCTCAACATAAGAATAAGTACGCCTGATTCTGTAGCCCCGCCCACCGACTCGTGGAGCTAAACGGATCGCGCTACCGAACAATAAACATGCCGATCATAGCAAGATATTGCGCTGTGCCTGGTTGTGGAAGAACACAGTCGCTGCATAAGTTTCCTTCGGATTCTAATATTAGGAATGTGTGGTTGAACTTTATTTTTAATGAAGTTCCAGCTCACGTGCGTAAGACATTGCGCGTTTGTACGCTTCATTTCGCCGCGGAATCGTTTGTAAACAAGACACAGGTCGAGACTGGATTTGCAGACATATTGAGATTAAAACACAATGCTGTGCCTTCTATATTGGATCCGACAGGAATGGTGCAACACACTTATGTGAGTAAAAAATGTTTTATATATGTGACAGTATTGCATTGTTACAGATCGTTTGATATCTACTGATTATGTGTACGTGTCTAATCAGTCACAGAAGGGTCCAACTATGAAGGATGTAGCTTGTCAAACAGACAGTTAAAAGATTAGAAAAACCTAAAAGATACATTAGAAATAAACCTAATTAAGGATAACTTACCAAGCTGTCACAGGCTGTAATATCCTTTGTATTTGAGGTGTTCTTGGTTCATTGTCCTGGGATTCGGGATCAGACTCTGGGTCGAACATGTATGGGCGAATCATTCCGGTTGCCATTTTTCCACATTGGACGATTTCAAAACAATTCCCCCAATAACCCTGATCATTATACTACCACAATAAAGATGTAGGCTATGCATTATAAATATTTTAATATAACAATAAAAGTAATAATAATTATTTATGCCATATTTGTTATACGTCCGACAACTGATCAGAACTGATTATTTTCTACTTCCATTTTAGTTTTTTTTCTTTAGTTTTTTAATTCATTTTTTGACTCAATAACTGAATAAGTATGCTACTACAATAAAGATGTATGCATTATGAATATTTTAATATAATAAAAAATATTATTATTATTATTATTATTATTCATGCCATTACGCTTATGCCAAATTGTTTTCACGATCTAAATATAGTGATCACGTTTATTTCCATCTTTGTTTTGAGCTGTTTCATTGTTTGGCTACACATGTATCACAAAAGTATGAATGATTGATGATTGTTATTCGGTTGTTAAATTATTATCCAACGTTTTGTTAGACGGTTGCAGGACATTTTGAGAGCATTGTGTTGGCCAAAAAAAATGATGTATGTCTGCTGAAAGCTCAGTGTTCACACACTAGCATATATATAAGGGTATGTTTACATGACAACAGTGTACTACAATGTAATAGTTTTTCCTTTGTGTTTTTGAACAGTTTTGCATACAGACTACAACCTTGTCAAAACAATCCCCGTTCTCACGGATCTGTGAAAACAACTAAAAACACTGTATTCTGCTGCCACTATGCCTGTACATGGCGATGTTTGTAAAGAAACACGCGTCTACAGACTTAACACATAACACGCATGCGCATGACGTCAGTGTTTTCCTAAGTTTGCTTTTTTATAGTTTACATAAAGACGATAATGATAAAGGTTTCAAAATCTTGCAGTTTGACACCTGTTTTCAAATGTTTGCGTTTTCAGGCCCCCAAAGAGGTGTTGTCGTGTAAATGAAGAGTTTTTAGTTCTCGGTCTTCTCGGGTCCTAAAATCTTCTTCTTCGGGTAACTGACCCGAATCAGTTCTTATTCGAACCTGATGTGCATAGATCGATTTTTAAAAAAAAAAAAAAAAGAAAAACCCGACCTGAGACAAACCCAATAAAATTAGACCCGAGTCCGACCCGTAACTGCTTTTTTTAACCCGTGTTGCCAGGTAATGTAGCCTATAGCCTACTTAGTTTATGTCAAAAGTGTAGGAGAATGTTTTCTGTGAATTTTCACAAATTTTGTTTGAGATAAACATGAAAATATTCAGTTATGATTTAATTTTTAATTCATTATAATAGTTTCCTGTAATTGATCTGGCAACAGTAGCGCACATAATTTTTCCGCTTGGGCGAGCACCTCATAAGCGTTATGTTCCACTTCAAATGACAATGAAATTTATATTTATCTTAATATTAAGAAGCAAATCTCCACAGTCCACTCTCATCCTCTCGCCACTGCTGCACCAGTATCCTGGAGGGTTTGGTAATTTACACATATAAGTGCGCTGCGTATTGACAGAGAAGAAGGGACAAAATAACGTCATTGTCATAGAATTATTTAATATTTATTTGTTTTAAATTATAAAATATTGTTAAACACCTGAAACTTATAGTGGAAAGTTGGCATATTTTAGGGTCTTCTTGGGTTCAGTAAAAGCACATTTATTTTAAATTACTTGAGGCTACTGATTTCAGACCTGACCTGTGTCCGGACCTGAACCCTCTCGGTTCAGACCCCAGGTTTTCGGATCCAAGTGGACCAGTGAAGATCTCTAGTGTAAACGCCCTCTAAATTAGGGATGGACCGATACCCTTTTTTCAGAACTGAAAAAATGTTTCTCTTTCCTTCAGTGATTCTGCTCATTATCATCAGGTGTTCATCACTAATGCTCAATCATCACTTAAATATCTCATTTACATCAACACTGCTTCAATGGTACTTTAACTCAGTAGTGAGCATACACATGAACACTAGGAAGTGTTCATTTAACATGGGCGTTTTTCTGTGTACTATTACATAATTCTTAACTGTTTCATTTACGTATAACTGGCATATATGAATCACATTCAGTTTATTAATACAATTACATAAATCTTACCTGTTTCATTCATGTATGACTTACAAATATGAATCACATTAAGTTTATTAATTTTTGTTTGTTAAAATTATGTAATCCAAATGCATGGAAAATTTATATGCACATAAATCTACACATGCACATATATACATAAATCTTATGCTTTGTTTCTTTTAGTCTTTAAATTTTAATGTAATACTTAGTGTACTTGTTTTCTGTTTCTATTTATTAAAAAAAAAAAATAATATAATGTATCATTATCACAGGCTAAACAACCTAACAGTGCCTCCATTAACCACAGACTTGTACTTGTCCTCTCTCGTTTTGAGAGTCCGCCTAATTTTGAATTTCATAGTGTGCAGATGAAGCTCGTCTCTGATTGGATAATGACGTGAGGGCGGGAGGAGCGGGAGAAGTACCTCGTTCACGGCTGCGGCTGACGTCAATAACGAGCGAGCCAGAGTCATTTTAAAAGTTTTTAGGACAAATCTACGAAGTTTTTTGGAGGGTCTGCTGCTGTTCAATTGGAAAATTGAAAACTTTTGGAAACTGCACAGTAAACTTTGTTTGAAAAGAAATGCATCCAGTTGTTTACAACTATTGACGATGGCTGTTAAACGTGATTATTTTCCTCTCTTGTCTTGTCTCAAGATGTATTTTTGAGGTTTACCACAATATAACTTCATGATTAAAACAAAAAAATACAGCATGTTATGAATAGTTTTTATGTATAATATACAGAACATCTCCATTTAAAATGCAAAGTTTTACTGTTGTTTTACCAGTTTAAATTAGTTTTTGTTTGATATTTTGTTTGAAATACAGGAAATGGTCTATTTATATTAGGGCTGCAACTAACGATTATTTTGATAATCGATTAGTTGGCCGATTATTTTTTCAGTTAATCGATTAATTGGATAAAAAGCCCATTTTTTTAAATTTTATTGACAAAACACACTATTCCACATCCTGCCCAATGCTGTCCTTCAAACAAACATGTCAGCTGAGTGCTATGAACACATACATAGTGAATATATCTACCATTACATAAATTAACCATGGTTTTACATCGAATAAAACAAACAAAAATAATAATAATAAATAACAGGTTTATTGTAGTTATTCCATGGTAACCACAAATTAACCATGGTTTTGCTTCAAATCCATAGTTTAACTACAGTGGGGAGAACAAGTATTTGATACATTTTGCAGGTTTGCCCACTTACAAAGCATGTAGAAGTCTGTAATTTTTATCATAGGTACTCTTCAACTGTGAGAGACGGAATCTAAAACAAAAATCCAGAAAATCACATTGTATGATTTTTAAGTAATTAATTTGCATTTTATTGCATGACATAAGTATTTGATACATCAGAAAAGCAGAACTTTATATTTGGTACAGAAACCTTTGTTTGCAATTACAGAGATCATACGTTTCCTGTAGTTCTTGACCAGGTTTGGACACACTGCAGCAGGGATTTTGGCCCACTCCTCCATACAGACCTTCTCCAGATCCTTCAGGTTTCGGGGCTGTCGCTGGGCAATACGGACTTTCAGCTCCCTCCAAAGATTTTCTATTGGGTTCAGGTCTGGAGACTGGCTAGGCCACACCAGGACCTTGAGATGCTTCTTACGGAGCCACTCCTTAGCCACTCCAAGATCTCGCGATACATGGCCCCATCCATCCTCCCCTCAATACGTTGCAGTTGTCCTGTCCCCTTTGCAGAAAAGCATCCCCAAAGAATGATGTTTCCACCTCCATTCTTCACGGTTGGGATGGTGTTCTTGGGGTTGTACTCATCCTCCTCCTTCCTCCAAACACGGCGAGTGGAGTTTAGACCAAAAAGCTCTATTTTTGTCTCATCAGACCACATGACCTTTCTTCCATTCCTCCTCTGGATCATCCAGATGGTCATTGGCAAACTTCAGACGGGCCTGGACATGCGCTGGCTTGAGCAGGGGGACCTTGCGTGCGCTGCAGGATTTGAATCCATGACGGCGTAGTGTGTTACTAATGGTTTTCTTTGAGACTGTGGTCCCAGCTCTCTTCAGGTCATTGACCAGGTCCTGCCGTGTAGTTCTGGGCTGATTCCTCACCTTCCTCATGATCATTGATGCCCCACGAGGTGAGATCTTGCATGGTGCCCCAGACCGAGGGAGATTGACCGTCATCTTGAACTTCTTCCATTTTCTAATAATTGCGCCAACAGTTGTTGCCTTCTCACCAAGCTGCTTGCCTGTTGTCCTGTAGCCCATCCCAGCCTTGTGCAGGTCTACAATTTTATCCCTGATGTCCTTATACAGCTCTCTGGTCTTGGCCATTGTGGAGAGGTTGGAGTCTGTTTGATTGAGTGTGTGGACAGGTGTCTTTTATACAGGTAACGAGTTCAAACAGGTGCAGTTAATACAGGTAATGAGTGGAGGACAGGAGGGCTTCTTTAAGAAAGAGAGCCGGAATTCTTACTGGTTGGTAGGTGATCAAATACTTATGTCATGCAATAAAATGCAAATGAATTATTTAAAAATCATACAATGTGATTTTCTGGATTTTTGTTTTAGATTCCGTCACTCACAGTTGAAGTGTACCTATGATAAAAATTACAGACCTCTACATGCTTTGTAAGTAGGAAAACCTGCAAAATCGGCAGTGTATCAAATACTTGTTCTCCCCACTGTATATGGTATTTGTGTGGTTATACAAATGGTAATCAATATGGCAAAAACATGGTTTTATTATAATAAAAACATGGTTTTACTATCTAATAGAACCATGGTTAATTTTCGTAAGGGTGTGTTTGTTCTATACATTGTTACTAAGGTACAAAGCAAAAGAAGTTTAAATCCCTACATTAAACAAAACAAAAACACAAATCAGTGTTAGCAGATTAGAGGAATGTTCTGCAGGAACACACACACACTCTCTATGGACACAGTACCTCTTAGTGTCATTTCTTTATCCTGTAGAAACGTCTTACATTTATATTCAAATTACACGCTGTTATCCCTTTACAGTTACTACTCTCATAAAATACTTGAATAACATGTAGACTTTTATAACTAAATTTAGCATCCAACAGCAGATATTTCAGCTAAATGAATGTTTTTGCGCTGAATATAAATCGTCTCTCTATCTACTGCGTTCTGTCTGATTGCCGCGCATGCGTGCGCCCGCCGCACCAGCGCTCGTTCAGTGAAGTTTGAAGTTTTAACAGACTGTCAGGACGCGCTTTCATGCAAAATGGAAATACTCACGTGAATTAGTAGCATTTGCAGATGAGGATATAACTACTGTTCTCTATATAGATCAGTGGATATAACCTGTAAAATTAACGTTTTGCGCTGAGGACGCAGACGCACGTACACATCTGTCAAAGTGCATGACAAGGTATGTTAAACGCGTTCGCTTGAAGCTTAAAATAAACAGTTCTCATGTTTTGGGCACTTGGATCATGTACCTTTCCCGCATCAGCTCACTCTGTTTCCACTCCACTATTTCTAGATGCACATTTTGTCCATAAAAATGCGTTATTTCGTGCTGTAATTTGGCGCGACTGGTGGAAGCTTATCTTGCACAGAGGGCAGACCCGACTAATCGATAATGAGAATCGTTATCGATGATTTTCATTATCGGTTATTATCGATTTTATCGACTAGTTGTTCCAGCCCTAATTTATATACAACACAGTTATGCGAAATGAACACATTTTTTTTTTTTTGTAGACTTAGCAGTTTTGTGATTCAGCCGTGATTTCATTCACTGTAAATCAATTTACATATTTCGTCAGTAAAGTTATCTACTGTGCTGCTGTATTTTTTACAGTAAAAATTTACCCCGTAAAATTTACGGTAAAAAAACGGCAGCTGTGGTTGCCAGAACTTTACCGTAAAAAATACAGCAGTAACGTTTTAGGTTTTACGGGACAGCACCATATAATTTAAAGGCTTATAATGTAATAATCATGGTTAAAAAAACTTTTATTTTACAGTTCAAAACTTTATAATTTAAAGGTTTATACATTTAATACATACAGTTTTTGGAAGTGAAAAAGAACAAGTCATTGTGTAATTTACAGTGAAAAACCGTAAATTGAAATCGTAAATTTTCTAATCAGTTATGTACATTAGGGTTTTATGTTACATCTAATGTTGTTAAATTAATGTTTATTGCATTTTTAAAATTTCATGTGTGTTACCATGATGGTGTTTGGTGTTTAGTGTTTGTGTGAATGACACTGTGCACCTTCTATATATTAGTATCGTCCTCCTAAAAGCTGCTTGTGATGAGCTTTGATTCATCACGTGATCCTCATCACCACTGTGATTGGTGGTTGTCAGTAAATATCAAAGGTACATAACCGATATTAGTATTTCAATAGGTTGGTAATTTAACCTTATTTCAGTTAATGAAATACGTTTTTTTTACCGTAAATTTACAATATACAATATAAATTACAATATAAACCTTTAAATTATACGCTTTTGAACTGTAAAATAAACGTTTTTTAACCGTAATTATTACATTATAAACCTTTAAATTATATGGTGCTGTCCCGTAAAACCTAAAATGTTACTGCCGTATTTTTTTTACGGTAAAGTTCTGGCAACCGCAGCTGCCGTTTTTTTACTGTAAATTTTACGGGGATTTTTTTTACAGTGTAGGGCAGAACAAGAAAGGCTATTAATAATCTTTCATTGCGCGAAAGTATTATAATATGAAAGGCTCCAATATAGAGCGGCACAAAGCGCTTATGCTTATCCCGTGCGCAGGATGATACGCTTGAAGCAACATGGAGTCACAGCGCACAGCGCTCCGTCCGCATTGAAAAGTTCAAAACACAAAGGGAAGATATATCGATGCGTAGTGTATCTGTCTGTGCAATATTTTATTGAGCCTTTTCTTTTAACAGTTTAAAAATTCAGTTACCGTGCGTGTGAAGAACAATACAATCTCTAGTCCAGTGTTGTGATCAAACAGACACCCGGTAGAAAGTAACACGATTTAGAAACCGCAATAAACTCCAGCCAGATAAAGTCATTTTATGCGAAACCATAGAGCGTTATCTACAGCTCAAGCATAATAACAGGAACATTGAATCATCTTGGAGATAGTTTCATCGTGTTGACTGTCATAACCGAACGCGATACGCAGTTTGAAAGCTGAATGGAGAATGACTGACAGACGCAGCGGAGGGAAGCATTCACGTGAACTTGAATTTAATGACTTAAATATTCATCTGTACCTCATATTAAACTATGGAATGGCTTCAGAACACTTCATATAGTGCACGGAGAGTTGATGATGCTTTGTAATGTTTTTGTGCCTTTTGTGGGGCACTGGGGCTTAACAATAACACAAAATATTATACGCACAGTATCGGATTTGGATCGGTCCTGTCTGACCGATACCCGATCTGGCAAATAATGGCGGTATCGGAGCCGATACCGATACTGAGTATCGGATCGGCGCACCCCTACTCTAAATGTCCTCAAAGCCAATGGAAATGAACTAGAAGAAGCCACAAATTTTGATTTATTATATGTTATATTCAGGGCTTGACATTAACACCCGCCATCCCGCCATTTGCGGGTGTATTTCAGCTGTGGCGTGTAACACAGTCACTCCCACTAGCCACTTTGGTGGGTTGAATTTTACTGTAGTCTCAAAAGGCATCTGTTATGATCGCGTTGCGCATTACAAACAATCACATGCGATTCTGTTGAGCTTATGAATGCAATGTCTAATAATCGGAGGCGTTCAGATTAGTCATCGCTGAAACGGCGGAGTTTTGTTCAGAGCGCGCTCTCACTTACTGAAATCTGCACTCTCATCATAAACAATAAAGCAGAGATGTGTGCGATGTACATATGAGATTCATTCATCATACAGTGATTGACTGTTTTTGTTCTATTTCAGCAGCGAAAATAGTTTCAAACAAAGATCGCAGCAGAACCATAGCGCATCTGATGTGACTGACATAAAGTTGGCTTGACGTTCGATATTCGCGTATTTAGGCATTAGTATACACGTTTCTAACTTCAATAGCATTTGAAGAGAATGACTTTATAAAACCAACTATAAAGTATTCATCTAGCTGTCAGGTATGATGCACACCTCTTAGTTTTTTGATATTTAATAAAATAAACTGTCAAATCACATGAAAATATGGATATGTATTTCATTAGGCTACTGTCTGGGCTCATACACAAAATATGCTAGATTTAAATATGTCATAGCTGATAGAATGAATGAGAATAAATTATACTGTATTTACACCAAAAAATCTCATTTTTTTCAGACAAGCAACTAGACTAGTGAAAAAGCTAATAACTTTGGAAAACCACTAGCCACAGTGCAACCCTCTACAATGCGAGTAAATCACTCGCATATGCGACTAAATCTTCACTCTGGGCGACTAAACAATATCTATCATTAGTCATTGGCTAATAAATTCTTAGATTTTACTCGCCAGTGTGTGTGTTAGAGGCTAAGTATGAGTTTAGCATAGATATGTTTTCACCCGCTGAATGAGCGCGTGAGAGTTTCTCTCTCCGTCACGCAATCAGTACTGTTTCAATTCAGCTCAATGGATGCGCAGCGTGCCTGAATCTGACGTACCGTAAACTCTAGTGTGAAGGCGCACGACTCGCCGTCGCTTTGCTGAGAGCGCTAAGAGAGAGAGAGAGAGAGAGAGAGAGAGAGAGAGAGAGAGAGACTTACATACCTCGCAGAATTGACACGCTACATGTAAACCATATTCTTTGTTGTATTTTCCTGTCAAAACAATGGAGTTCATTCGGAATTATTCAGCTTTTAAAGGATTAGTTTACTTCAAAATGAAAATTTCCTGATAATTTACTCACCCCCATCTCATCCAAGATATTCATGTCTTTCTTTCTTCAGTCGAAAAGAAATTAAGTTTTTTGAGGAAAACATTCCAGGATTTTTCTTCACATAATGGACTTCTATGGCAACCAGCGGGTTGAAGGTCCAAATCAATGCAGTTTCAAAGGGCTTCGAAGGGCTTCAGAGGCTCTGCACGATCCCAGCCGAGGAATAGGGTCTTATCTAGCGAAACCATCGGTCATTTTCTAAAAAAATAAACATTTATATACTTTTTAACCTAAATTGCTCATCTTGCGCTGCTCTGCGACGTGCCTCGGGGCAGCGCAAGATGAGCAATTTAGGTTAAAAGTATATAAATGTTTATTTTTTTTAGAAAATGACTGATGGTTTCGCTAGATAAGACCCTATTCCTCAGCTGGGATCGTGCAGAGCCCTCTAAAGCCCTTTGAAACTGCATTGATTTGGACCTTCAACCCATTGGTTGCCATTGAAGTCCATTATGTGAAGAAAAATCCTTCACATAATGAAGAAAGAAAGACATGAACATCTTGGATGAGATGGGGGTGAGTAAAATATCAGGAAATTTTCATTTTAAAGTGAGCTAATCCTTTAAGAACAAGCAGAAGATACGCCGGTTTCTCCGGTAGTGGGCCGGAGCTAATGCGCAAACGGCAATCTCATTGGCTGGCGCTCATTTATTACAGTCCCTGTTTTGATTTCAGCAAATCAGTTAGAGTGAACGCTGACAACGTGATTAATATTCATGAACCTAGCAGCTCATCAATCCTTAGTTAGTGCGTTGTATATTGTTATTAGTAGTAGAATTAGTAGTAGTAGTATTATCTTTTAATAATAATTACTATTATGTATTTTATTTCTGAAAAACTGAATGACCAACAATGTCTTAAGCACCACCACCAGTCATAAGTTCAGTTAAAATGACAAATATGCATTCATACATGGTTACCAAGTTTTAGTTCTAATTATTAAAGTTCTATCATTAAATAGTGCTTGATTTATCATAATATCTTAATATAATGCTTGATTGACTGATGTTAAGAGTGTACGTTTAGATATTTAAAAAAACTGTGCCATTTTACAAAGGTAAGCTGATTTGGTGGAATCATATATATATATATATATATATATATATATATATATATATATATATATATATATATATATATATATATATATATATATATATATATATATATATATATATATATATACACTCACCTAAAGGATTATTAGGAACACCATACTAATACTGTGTTTGACCCCCTTTCACCTTCAGAACTGCCTTAATTCTACGTGGCATTGATTCAACAAGGTGCTGAAAGCATTCTTTAGAAATGTTGGCCCATATTGATAGGATAGCATCTTGCAGTTGATGGAGATTTGTGGGATCCACATCCAGGGCACGAAGCTCCCGTTCCACCACATCCCAAAGATGCTCTATTGGGTTGAGATCTGGTGACTGTGGGGGCCATTTTAGTACAGTGAACTCATTGTCATGTTCAAGAAACCAATTTGAAATGATTCGAGCTTTGTGACATGGTGCATTATCCTGCTGGAAGTAGCCATCAGAGGATGGGTACATGGTGGTCATAAAGGGATGGACATGGTCAGAAACAATGCTCAGGTAGGCCGTGGCATTTAAACGATGCCCAATTGGCACTAAGGGGCCTAAAGTGTGCCAAGGAAACATCCCCCACACCATTACACCACCACCACCAGCCTGCACAGTGGTAACAAGGCATGATGGATCCATGTTCTCATTCTGTTTACGCCAAATTCTGACTCTACCATCTGAATGTCTCAACAGAAATCGAGACTCATCAGACCAGGCAACATTTTTCCAGTCTTCAACTGTCCAATTTTGGTGAGCTCGTGCAAATTGTAGCCTCTTTTTCCTATTCGTAGTGGAGATGAGTGGTACCCGGTGGGGTCTTCTGCTGTTGTAGCCCATCCGCCTCAAGGTTGTGCGTGTTGTGGCTTCACAAATGCTTTGCTGCATACCTCGGTTGTAACGAGTGGTTATTTCAGTCAAAGTTGCTCTTCTATCAGCTTGAATCAGTCGGCCCATTCTCCTCTGACCTCTAGCATCAACAAGGCATTTTCGCCCACAGGACTGCCGCATACTGGATGTTTTTCCCTTTTCACACCATTCTTTGTAAACTCTAGAAATGGTTGTGCGTGAAAATCCCAGTAACTGAGCAGATTGTGAAATACTCAGACCGGCCCGTCTGGCACCAACAACCATGCCACACTCAAAATTGCTTAAATCACCTTTCTTTCCCTTTCTGACATTCAGTTTGGAGTTCAGGAGATTGTCTTGCCCAGGACCACACCCCTAAATGCATTGAAGCAACTGCCATGTGATTGGTTGATTAGATAATTGCATTAATGAGAAATTGAACAGGTGTTCCTAATAATCCTTTAGGTGAGTGTATATATATAATTGTTTTTTATATATATATATATATATATATATATATATATATATATATATATATATATATATATAATATTATATATTATACACTAAACTAAAAAATGTACTAGCCAATGGCGATTCTGTTGCCAAGGTGTACGTAGAGGGTTGCAGTGGCTGGTGAGCAAAAAGTTAATGTCAAGCCCTAGTTATATTCTATATAATACTGTGATATGTTGATCAGTTGAAGTTGATCAGATGTCAGTGTTTCCTGCTGTAATCTGCTCTGGAGGTCCTGTGATGGAGGCATTGATCAGACTCTCAGTCTGTTGTGTTTCTATTTAGGTTAAATGGATGAAATCAGTCACTTTGTGGGGTGAAAAGTGGAAAATGGCCTTCAGGGATACGACAGAGAACTTTTGAATGGTTAATGAGCACTTCTGAAAGCTCTTTACCCCCGATAAACCTGCGTTTGCGGGCGTTATCAAGTCTTTTTGTAGCAAAAACCAATGTTAGCAAGAAAAACACAGTTTCATATCTGATAATCTGATTTCTTAGTGCATTATTTCTTTGCTATTCTTTCAAAATGAAAGCAGTATTGCGAAACATAAAGGTCTCGTATTACAATCCGCCCCAGTTCTTCGAATCCTCCCTTTCATGTGTAATTTCAGTTCTCGGGACAGCCTATGTGTTGGTTCTGATAAGGACAGTGCTAACCTGTTTCTCTCTCTACCACCGTCTCTTTTTGGACCGACAGACTGTGCCGTGAACGTCCACAAGAGCTGCAAGAACCTGCTGCCCGAGTGTAGCAGTAAAAGCAAGGTAAGAGTCATTCACATTTGTACATTCACTTGAAATATTGAATAAACTTCACTCTGTATTAGTTTAAATCAAATTAAGTTCCTTAAAGATAATAAAAGGGTTTATCTTTGGTCAGAGGAGTGGCAGGTTGTGTCATTGGTGTAAATGATAAACTAAGCCGGTCACTGTGTGTTTGTAAGAACGTGTGTTTTTTTTGCTCTACAGACAAAAGACTCAGTGCAAAAGTCGTCAAACACCGCAGCTCAGTCGTATAGTCAAGGTAAGCACATTTGCAGACTAATTACCATGTTTTTAGCATTATATTTGATGATCAATGTTTAGATGATGTGTTTGGATCATATCGCTCAATCAATGCTGCGTCGCTACTGGTGAAACATTATGCAGTAAAATGCATGTTTAAAAAATATATAATTATGTTGAACATGGTTAAACTACAGCCAAACTATCCTAAAATTAAGTTACCGACAATGCAAGGTGCAAGTCATGGGGTCAATACTGATGAAAACATTTACAGTGGTGGTCAGAATTATTGGCACCCCTGGTAAACATGATCAAATATGGCTGTAAAAAATAAATCTGCATTGTTTATCCTTTAGATCTTTTATTCAAAAAATTCACAAAAATCTAAACTTTCATTGAAGTAAAAGAATTGAAAGTGGGGGGTAAATCACATTATGAAATAAATGCTTTTCTCCAAAGCACGTTGGCAACAATTACTGGCACCCTTTTATTAAATACTTGTACCTCCTTTTGCCAAGATAACAGCTCTGAGTTATGATATTATTTATAAAATTAAACAAACAAAAAACAAACATCAACAGTAGCTATAAAAGTGTGCACGCATTCTGAGCGAAATTAACAGCAGATGGCTTTTTCAGACAGTTCACGTTAGCAAGTATAGCCTCAAAGACTAAACACCACATTAACTGATCTCTAACTTCTTTAACTTAAGCAAACGCTGGTAATACACATTTAATTAACAAAACCAAACATTTAAATGCTATAAAAGTGTGCACACTGAGACTGAGAGAAATAAACAGCAGATGCTGGCTATTTTCAAGACAGTTCATGTTAGCCAGTAGTCCACGACTAATAATAAACACCACTTTAACATGATCTCTAACTTAAGCAAACGCTTTTAATACACATTTAGTCGTAACAAAACAAAACCATGCCCGTTTTAATGCTAGTAAAAGTGTGAGTACAAGGAAACGATCCACCCGCATGCCTCTCAGCCATGGTGCCTTCATCCGTGCTGATCTGCGTCTCGAGCAGATGATGTCACTCGGAGGGAGGCGTGACCATGTCCGCTGAACACGCCCCAGTTTCTTGACTCCACCCCCATGTCAAAACAGTGCCATGAAGTGAAACGCACAGAAAAGTGAAGCGCAAAGAGGAAACAGTATCGCAAACTCACTTGACTGAAATGCAGAATAAAAGGAGCGTTGCAAATGAAACCACTTTATTTTCCTTTTGCAATATTTTTGTTTGCAAAACTTATTTTCTTCTCTCAATACTTTATTTTTGTTTGCAAAACTTTATTTTCTTTTGCAATACTTTATTTTTTTGCAAATCTATGTGGCATTATTTTGACTCCATAGTATTTGCTAGAATCCATTATACCATGTATCTGAACAAGATGTCCAGGACCTCCAGCAAAAAAATAGGCCCACAACATTAAAGATCCAGCGGTATTTTTAACCGTGGGCATGGGGTCCCTGTTTGCACCAAACCCATCTGGTGGATTTGCTGCCAAAAAGCTCTTTTTATAGTTTCATCTGATCATAGAACCAGGTCCCTTTGAATTTCCAGTCGTGTCTGACAACTGAATATGCTGGAGTTTGTTTCTGGATGAGCAAGAAGGATTTTTCTTGACTCCCTCCCAAACAACATAAGGTGATGTAGGGGTTGTTTGAATTTTTTTTTTTTGGCTTTCTGACCCCAAGACTTAACTAATCTCTGCGATTCTCAATCTGTGATCCTCGGAAAGTCTTTGGCCACTCAAACTCTCCTCCTCACCGTGCATTAGGACGATATAGACACACGTCCTCTTTCAGGCAGATTCCTAAGATCTTTAGTTGATTGGAACTTCTTAATTATTGCCCTGATGGTGGAAATGGGAATTTTCAATGCTTTAGCTATTTTCCTACAGCCACTTTCTATTTTGTGAAGCTCAACAATCTTTTGCTGCACATCAGAACTATATTCTTTGGCTTTACTCATTGTGATGAATGATTAAGGGAATTTGTCCTTTGTGTTTCCTCATATTTATACTCCTGTGGAACAAGACATCATAGCTGGACAATTTCATGTTCCTAGTCACCCTGGTGTGCTAAAAAATGTAAATATTAATGGTAATATACTTCAGAGATATTTTACTTATAAAAAATTCTAGGGGTGCCAGTAATTGTGGCCAACGTGTTTTGGAGAAAAGCATTTATTTCATAATGTGATTTACCCCCCACTTTCCATTCTTTTACTTCAATGAAAGGTTAGATTTGTGAATTTTTTGAATAAAAGATCAAAAGGATAAACAATGCAGATTTATTTTTTACAGCCATATTTGATCATATTTACCAGGGGTGCCAATAATTCTGACCACCACTGTATTTAAATCATATCAGAGATTTTTTTTTTTTTTTTCTGTCACAAAAACAAGAAATCAATAAATCTATAAGACAGTGATAAATGGGAGAATTTAAAAAAAAAAAGTTATTTTGTAAAATGATTAGTACCTATATCTGTTAATTTATTTTATTTTTTGCTATGAATTGTAACAAAGACATTGTGATTTGTGGACTGTGAATCATTTTTGAATTGGTTCGAAATGAATTATTCACTAAATTGGTGCTTTGTATGTGAGAGAGTGGACATATTTAAATGTTGAATGTGTTTACGCATTCAGTGTTATTTTAGTATTATTTTTATATAGTTATAGAATTTATTAATATTTACTTTGTTTTCTTTGTTTATTGTAATTTTTATTTTTTATTTTTAGTAATTTTGCTATTTGTTTTTGTTTTTAAAATATTTCTATTTAGCTTTAATTTATTTTTAAGTTTTATTTATTTAGTCATTTTAGTACTTTATTTTGTTCCAGTTAAATTTTTTCACCAAATATTTTATTTTAGCCTTATTTCAGTAAAAAAAAAAAAAAAAAAAAGATCAGTAGTTTTAGTTAACAATAACAACACTGGCGTGCAATAGAATGTTACAAAAAATAATGTAGTAATGTACTATATCTCATTATTTGCTGCAAGAAGTGTCTGGTTAATAAGCGTCAGTTCAAAGAGTTTTTCCACTTGTAATCTGCTCGGTTTAGTTGACTTGTGCAGCTGCAGAGAAGCTTGTTTTGCTGTGTGTGAGGGTGTGTTTAATGGACACTGGGCCAGCAAATGCTGAACGAATCCCCTGGTAGCAAATTAAGGTCATCTGGCTGTTGTTTCCTGCATTTGCCATCGCCAGAGAAACACTTAAGAGGTTAATCACGGTTCCACAATTAATTACCCCACAGATCTGATCAAGATTTACTGCTCGTGGCGTCAGTTGGACACAGTTTTGGACGGTTGCAGAATTCTGTGTTGCACATGTTAATAAACAGATATTAGTTATTATTAGTCTGATTGTTATTATTATTGCTGACTGGTTAACACAACACGTTCAGGCAGTTGTAGAAATCGAACTTGATCAAACTGATTAAAAAAGCAAGTCAAATCTACAAACCCGATTCCAAAAAAGTTGGGACACTGTACAAATTGTGAATAAAAACAGAATATTTTATTCAGAACACAACATAGATGACATATCAAATGTTTAAACTGAGAAAATGTATCATTTTAAGGGAAAAATAAGTTGATTTTAAATTTCATGGCATCAACACATCTCAAAAAAGTTGGGACAAGGCCATGTTTACCACTGTATGGCATCCCCTTTTCTTTTTATAACAGTCTGCAAACGTCTGGGGACTGAGGAGACAAGTTGCTCAAGTTTAGGAATAGGAATGTTGTCCCATTCTTGTCTAATACAGGCTTCTAGTTGCTCAACTGTCTTAGGTCTTCTTTGTCGCATCTTCCTCTTTATGATTCCTCCAAATGTTTTCTATGGGTGAAAGATCTGGACTGCAGGCTGGCCATTTCAGTACCCGGATCCTCCTCCTACGCAACCATGATGTTGTAATTGATGCAGTCTGTGGTCTGGCATTGTCATGTTGGAAAATGCAAGGTCTTCCCTGAAAGAGACGACGTCTGGATGGGAGCATATGTTGTTCTAGAACTTGGATATACCTTTCAGCATTGATGGTGCCTTTCCAGATGTGTAAGCTGCCCATGCCACACGCACTCATGCAACCCCATACCATCAGAGATGCAGGCTTCTGAACTGAGCGCTGATAACAACTTGGGTTGTCCTTGTCCTCTTTAGTCCGGATGACATGGCGTCCCAGTTTTCCAAAAAGAACTTCAAATTTTCATTCGTCTGACCACAGAACAGTTTTCCACTTTGCCACAGTCCATTTTAAATGAGCCTTGGCCCAGAGAAAACGCCTGCGCTTCTGGATCATGTTTAGATATGGCTTCTTTTTTGACCTATAGAGTTTTAGCCGGCAACGGCGAATGGCACGGTGGATTGTGTTCACCGACAATGTTTTCTGGAAGTATTCCTGAGCCCATGTTGTGATTTCCATTACAGTAGCATTCCTGTATGTGATGCAGTGCCGTCTAAGGGCCCGAAGATCACGGGCATCCAGTATGGTTTTCCGGCCTTGACCCTTACGCACAGAGATTGTTCCAGATTCTCTGAATCTTTGGATGATATTATGCACTGTAGATGATGATAACTTCAAACTCTTTACAATTTTTCTCTGAGAAACTCCTTTCTGATATTGCTCCACTATTTTTCGCCGCAGCATTGGGGGAATTGGTGATCCTCTGCCCATCTTGACTTCTGAGAGACACTGCCACTCTGAGAGGCTCTTTTTATACCCAATCATGTTGCCAATTGACCTAATAAGTTAGGTCCTCCAATAAATTGGTCCTCCAGCTGTTCCTTATATGTACATTTAACTTTTCCGGCCTCTTATTGCTACCTGTCCCAACTTTTTTGGAATGTGTAGCTCTCATGAAATCCAAAATGAGCCAATATTTGGCATGACATTTCAAAATGTCTCACTTTCAACATTTGATATGTTATCTATATTCTATTGTGAATAAAATATAAGTTTATGAGATTTGTAAATTATTGCATTCCTTTTTTATTCACAATTTGTACAGTGTCCTAACTTTTTTGGAATCGGGTTTGTAGTAGAATAACATTTCAGGTACATTGTTGGTGGCTTCTTCCTGCCTAGCCTTTCTTGACCTCTTGTTTTGTAAGATTTTGTTATGAAATCAAACTGATGACCCGTCTGTAGACAGAAGATGTGCGGTTATTACTCCTAAGCTCTGGACATCTTGTTAAACACCTCCTGCTGTGACCGCGGCCAAGGTGATAATTGCTTTAAGAAGTGCGGATGAAGCCTGTAATGCTTCATCCGCTGGAAATCCTGCTTCACCCAGAGACTTCTGGAAGCACATCTTCTTGTAAATGCAGCTGAATATTGGTGATTTTGCCACATTTATATCTGCATTGTTAATCTGTCTGATGAGATTGTCAGAACAAGTCAAGTCACCTTCATTTATATAGCGCTTTTCACAATATAGATTGTTTCAAAGCAGCTTTACAGCGATAATAGGAAATTAATGGAAGAGAGATTGTTTTGGCTGTACATCAGCCAAAGTAAGTTTTTGATTGATTCATTTCCGTTGTAAATAATCATTAGTTATTTACTTTGGGGCCACTTACACGACACCATTTTCAACCAAAATAGAAAACTCTCAATGCGTTCCGTCCACTCATCCGCACGGCAACAGGTTTTGAAATAATTTTGAAACTGTACCGTTATCATCTTCATGTAAACTCAAACACAAATCTGTGAGAACGGTGACGGCATGCACGTAAGCATTACGTGTTTAGTCTATAGGCCAGCGCAAGAACATTCATTTATTAATTAGGTAGATGTGGTTATTCTTGAATTTTGAGATCAATACATAGTTGTTATTTGTTGTTAATAAATAAATAATAAATTTGTAATTAATTTTTATAAGGTTGTTTAATACATGTTAAACTGCATGGGCTAAGAAAGATACAATTAATATAATTTTCTGTAAATATGTTAATATAAATTAACACATTTCCATAATTTTATTTTTGCTTTATTTTTTTTTTAAATCAAATTAATTAATTTTGTAAGGTCATTTACTAAATGAATGGGATAGTAAAGTGAATTTATAGCTTATTTTTGAACAAATAATTATTAGTGGCTTGTTCTAATTGAATTTATTGATTACAATTTAAAGAATTTAACTTGAAATATGACATACATTTAATAAGATTAGGGAAAAATTGCCCTTTTATAAAAGTAAAAAAATGCCTCAGAAATCAATTTAAATTTTAAAGTATTTATATTAATAATAATGATAATTATTATTTTTATTATTATGTTTATTGTAATTTTATTTAATTTGAATATAACATTTGTTTTAATTTGTTACATTTTGTAAGGTTCTTGCAAATGCAGATGTCCCTCCATATTTATTGTAGTCATGGAGTTTCCCGATGTGAGCCGTCAGCTCCGCTACAAGTTGGAGCGGTCAGTCAGGCCTCCACAGACAGCGCGCGTCCTGAGCGAGATCTAAATTCACATGAATGGCCCGTTCAGAGCATAAGCAAAAAAAACTCACTGTTAGTCAAGCTAGTCTACAGTCTAGTAAACGGCAACCTCTTTAAATTATTCTTGACTGTGCCGATAAACACCACATTGTGTGAAATAATTTTTTTTTGCTTGCGCCGACTGAAAACACACGACGAGAAACACCATGAGACAGGAGAGACTAGGCTACTGAACATTGAACGGGCCATTCATGTGGATTTGGATAAAACAGTTAATCGCTTTGATGTCGTGTCTGTGGACGCCGTTTAGCCCTTCACAGTGGAGTAGCGGACGGGCACGCAAGGCATATTAAATTATTATTATGATTAGGCTGTTTTTATTATTAAATTAATATTACAATTCATATGCCCCGCAATATTTCACAGCGCATCAACGCATAACCGACGCGCTGCGAGGAAAGATTAGTTAGATTTGCTTACTCCTCATTTCAAAAACAACTTGTTTGAAATACTTCTTACTTCTTAAAATAAATTTTTTTAACAATGGGCCACAAGTGAAATATTAAGAAAATAAATTTGATTAATCCCTCATCGTCTCTAAAAGAATATGCACCGTCAGTGCAGCGCCAGATGCCATAAGCTCGGTTAATTTTTACTTTCGGTTTCTGTAGTGAATAACTGATTGGTGTTTGAGAGTTCTTCACCGCGTAACTCTCGCGCAAAGTTTGCGCATTGCCATTTGATATCCACTGTCTCGCCCTAATGGCTTAAGATGCAAATATTTTAAATATTGCGACTTGGCATTTTTCTTTATCACCAGTTGCTCGCAAAATGATGGACAAACAATAGCCACTTTTCCACCATCGGGCTGAACGGTTCATTGCGTAACCGCTCCGGGCCAGCTGGTACGGTTACGGTTTCATTTTCCACTGTGGGGCTGATAACGGACGCTCTTTGGAGTGTCATACAAAAGCGTAAGTCGTTGCCTTGGTAACGCAAGAGTTTAGAGAAGTAGCAAGAGAAACAGCGACCGCGTTATGGAGGATGATCAAATATTTCTTTTAATTTTATTATTAATTTGTGTTTACGTTGCTCGAATAGAGCGCTTAGCCAGCTACAGAGAAACCAGTAGCCAGGCAACAGACCGATTCTGAGTTGTGACATCACTTCACGGATTCTACCAGCACGGTTAGCCAACTGTGCCGAGAATTCCGTGCCGAGAACGGTTTGTAATCGTGCCGTGCCGAACCGAACCAGGCTCAAGTGTAGCCTAAAAAAAAAAAACAAGTAACAAAATTTCAAAAAAAAAAATCCTGCCCCCCCCCCCAACTTGAGTCAAATGTCGCGTGTGTGTGTGTGTGTGTGTGTGTGTGTGTGTGTGTGTGTGTGTGTGTGTGTGTATATATATATATATGTATGTATGTATGTATGTATGTATGTATGTATGTATGTGTATATGTGTGTGTATATATATATATATATATATTTTTTATTTTATATTTTCTTTTTTTTTTTTTTGTAATTTTCTTTATAAATTAAAACATGTTCAATAAGATTATATTATTATTATTATGTATTAGCTGTCAGGTTCTCCCTGGAGATGATAATTGAGCTTGATGGTTTACTTGTTCACACTAATCTGATTGTGAGACTCTCATCCTCCGTCTCAACAGGAGAGCGATCAGAGGGAGGTGAGGCGAGGAGTGAATGCGCATGCGTGATTTCTAGAACCCACTCTCTACTTTATAAGGCCAACCATCCTTAGTGCTTTCTGATTCCTAGTGTAGAGTCAGACATCATGGCGCTGGCTTCACCCAGAGTCCGTGCTTCTCAGAGGAAGAGCGGTTCTCGCGTCCCAGCGTCCTGGGGTCTGTCCCGCAGGCTCGGGGTTCGAGTCCTCCTCCATCGAGACTTCCTCACCTGCCGTTTTCTAGACTCCATGCCTCGCTCGTTTTTGAGGCGCTGCTACCGCACTGACCCGTCTCGTTTCCCTGCAGCTCTGCGGGACCCCTGCTCTGCCCAGACTCCCATCAATGGCTCGTCCCAAACGTCACGCTGTGCTTCAGGTATGACCGTTACGCCCAAAGGACACAGCGCCCAACCTGCCGCCTCCAGCAACCCTACAGTCAGCCAAAACAACAACAGCGGGTGAGTCCTGTGTGTTCTCAGTCATTCCAGGTGTTTTATATGACATTAGCAGAAAGCGATTTAAGCACAAACTGGCTCGTTTGCATAATATACTGTAACATTTATAACACATTTCTGTGCTTTAGTGTTAATATTACTTTTCATATTCATGTTGCATTTAGGTTGAATAGAAGTGTGAGGCTTATGTATCAATGCAAATGAAGAACGTTCTTTCATAATTACTGCAGCGTTTACATAGTCATGTTCTCTGGCAGCTCTATCACAGGAGAAATGGACGAGGTTGACGCATTCAGGCTGAGGCTCCCCGCTGACGACACTGTATCTCTCGCCTCCACGGCGCCCGAATCTCTCATTGTTGAAGGTGAGGGGTTGATTTTAAAAGCGAGAACACCCTGAACGTGAGATAAGGTGTTGTGTGTGTAATTTACGACCTGGTTTTGTAAAGCATTGAGCAACACTTTGTAATGTTGCTCTGTCTGTGTGCAGATGCGTATTACACCACAGTGCGAGGGGAGCTGGAAGCCATCGCGCAAGACTTCGAGGTGGAGTCCTGGAGTCTGGCTGTGGATCAGCACTTCTTAAAGAAATATTCGAAGGAGATGATGAAGAGACAGGATGTTATATATGGTTAGTGTTGTTTACCTACCCACACTGCTCTGCGGACAACATTTTTACCTCTGTAAGTTGTTAAAAGTGTTTCCAGATCTTCTCTAAAGCTCTTCCTGTCTCCTCCAGAGCTCATCCAGACGGAGATCCACCACGTGCGGACGCTCAAGATCATGCTCCTCGTATATGCTCGAGATCTGCGGGAGACGCTACAGCTGGACGACAGGAAGCTGGACTGTCTGTTTCCCCAGTTGGACAGCCTGCTGGAGCTGCACAACCACTTCCTGTCCCGCCTCAGGGAGCGTCGTGCAGAGTCCCTGCAGCCTGGCAGCGAGCACAACTATGCCATCCATAAACTCTCAGATATCCTTATATCCCAGGTACATGCCCTTAATTTTGTGTCGTACTTCCTGCTTCAAACCTTCTGTCCTGTATTTCCTGCTTCATTATTCCTGTTGTCACCCTTTTGCCCTATGTTTCCTGCTTCACATTTCCTGTCTTTTGCTTCCTGGTTCACACATCCTGTTATCACACTTCCTGCTGATCACACTTTTGCCCCACACTTCCAGCTGATGTCATACTTCCTGCTTCACTCTTCCTGGCCTACATTTCCTGCTTTATACTTTTTGTTGTCACACTTTTTTCCTAAACTTCCTGCTTCGCCTTTGCTGTCTTGTGATTTTTGCTTCAAACTTTCTGTTGTCACACTTTCACCCCACACTTCCTGCTGTTGTCATACTTCCTGCTTCAAACTTCCTGGCCTACATTTCCTACACTTCTTGCTTCAAACATCCTGTTGTTACATTTCTTGCCATACACTTCCTTGCTTACACATCCTGTTGTCACGTTTTCACCCCACGCTTACCACCCACAATTCCTGCTGTTGTAAAGCCCAACATTTCACATTTCCTAAGTTTCGCTTCCAGCTTCACACATCCTGTTGTCACACTTTTGCCCAAGGCTTCCTGTTTTTGTCATACTTATACTTCACACCTTCTGTCCTACATTTCCAGCTTCACGTTTCCTGTCTTACAGTTCCTGCTTCAAACATCCTGTTGTCACATTTCCTACTCTACATTTCCTGCTTTACAGTTCCTGCTTTACACTTCCTGCTTTACACATGTTGTTTTCACACTTCCTGCCCTATACTTCTCGCTTCATATTTCCTGCCCTACACTTTCTGCTTCACACATGCTGTTGTCACAAGTGTGAAAGCAGGAAGTGTGACAGCAGGAGGTGTGAAGAATAAAATATTGGGAAGGAAGTGTAAAGCAGGAAGTGTGTGTTAGCATATGTGTTTGTGTGTATCTGGTTTTAGTTTTCCGGAGAGCTTGGAGAGCGAATGAAGGAAAGTTATGGGGATTTCTGCAGTCGGCACACTGAAGCTGTCAACTACTACAAAGAGCAGCTGCAGAGCAACAAGAAGTTCCAGAACCTCATGAGAGTATGTTGAGATCTTATACGTCTCCATGCTAGGTTGTCCTCAGCACTGGTTTGAATCGTTTTCTCACATTATTGTGTTTCAGAAAATAAGTAATCTGTCAATAGTGCGGCGGTTAGGCGTTCCAGAGTGCATCTTGCTGGTGACACAGCGAATCACCAAGTATCCTGTTCTTGTGGAGCGCATTCTGCACAACACTGAAGGTTGGTTGTTATGGTGCCGTTAAACTGTTCAGATATTATGAATATGCAAGGTTATAAACGCTTTCTTCTCACTCCAGCCGGGACAGAGGAACATGAAGGATTAGCACAAGCTCTCGGTGTAATCAAAGACACCATAGTTCAGGTGGACGCCCATGTCAATCTCTACGAGAAGGAAGCACGGCTAAGGGAAATCGCCTCCAAGATGGAGCCCAAGTCCCTTGGGAAAATCAAAGATGGACGTGTCTTTCCTAAGGAGGACCTTTCTCAGGGCCGCCGCAAGCTCTTGTACGAGGGCATGGTAAACTGGAAAGCCGCATCTGGTCGCCTCAAAGGTATTATGAGAACGACAATTTGCATGCATAAATAGGGACATTGGTGATGGTAAAGAAAATGGGAGGAAAATGCTTTTGCATTCTCTCGCAAAACAAAAACTTTGCGGTTGCTCACAAATCTTTTGTGATAGAAATAATATGTGGGACGAAAAACTATATTTCTTGAGGGATCGCAATAGTTTTGCGAGACAACGCAAAGTTTCTCCGGGGAATTCAATACTTTTTGAGAAAACGGAAACATTTTCCAAGCAAACGCAGAGTTTCTTGGAGGGGGAACACAATACTTTTCAGAGAGAATGCGAATATTGAAATATCGTTTTTCCTCTCATCTCAAATATTTTTCCACCACCATGTCCCATTAGCGGCTCCATACATAAGTCTGTTTGGTTCACAATTGACATTTAAAGATTCTTCTTTTCTTCCATTGCAGATATTCTAGCTGTACTTCTTACCGATGTTCTCGTCTTGTTGCAAGAAAAGGATCAGAGATACGTGTTCTCAACTGTGGTGAGTACGGTGCACTTTGTTTTTGGTTCATACAGGATGAGAAATTGTTCATCTCAATGCACTCACCTGTGTTGTTTTTCTGCTAGGACAACAAGCCATCTGTCATTTCGCTGCAGAAGTTGATCGTGCGAGAGGTGGCTCACGAGGAGCGGGCCATGTTCCTCATCTGCGCCTCCTCGAACGAACCCGAGATGTACGAAATCCACACAGCCTCGAAAGAAGACCGCAACGCGTGGATCACCCACATCCGTCAGGCCGTGGAGAGGTGTGTGTCTGTCTATCACCACATTAGTGTCGGTATTTACTTCTATCAGCTTTATTTAAACCGTTCTTTATTTAAATCGGTTCCTGTCCATCAGCTGTCCACATACAGAAGAGAGATTGTTTAGTGAGGAAGAGGAAGCCAGAGTCACCCGGTTCAGAGAGTTTCACGGTAAATGCCACATGTAGCATGTTTGTTTCATAAATCATGACATTTGTTTTGTTTTTCTGCTCATTTTGATGTTGTGTGATGGCTTTTTATGAGCTGTGAAGTATCTTTTGTCACTAGAGGGCGCACTTGTGTTGCTAATCCTATGTCTTTTGTTTGTCAAAAATTAGAGTATTATAAGCACATTTAAAATAAAAAATACTATCTAGTCTTTCACCCCTTTGAACATATTGTACACTGTCTACGTCTCATTTTCCGTAGATCGCCTGACCTTAAAGGACGCTCAGATCATCCAGAGCCTCACAGAGAAGCTGCAGTTATTTTCAGAGCTGGCTGAATCTGTGGCCGGTCTAGAAGACACCAGCTCTCGCTCCCGTCTGCTGCTGCGGGGCGATGCCTACGACCTCCAGCAGGGGGAGCACCTGCTCAAAGGAGCCATTACTGAAGGTAACACATCTGAGCAGCTCACACAGGTTCAGGGCCTGAATAATAATAACTCAATCAGTTATTAAATGTCTTTTTATTAATTAATAAAATGCAATCTTGCATCTGGTAGGAAGTGAGATTTTTTTTTTTAAGAGCTAACTGTAGTTAGTGAAGCGTATCTCTGTCTTTCTCTAGTGGAGAACCTTCAGAACCTCCTGGCATCTGGACCTCGGGAAACATCTCCTCAGACTGAGGGGAACCAGAGTCCATCCTTGAGTTTGCTGCCACGCAGGGCAGACACCTTCGGCGGATACGACAGCATTGCCACCATACTGCCTAAGAGTAAGAGCCATTACATACGATTAGACACTGATTACACATGTTGCATTAATGGGGATTAACTTAAGACTCATTATTGTTGTTAGATATTCATTCATTGCATATTTGAAAGGCTGTGCATCCCAATTCGCATAGTATCTGTGCAATACAGTAGGTAAGATATGTCTCAGAATATGTTGCTTCAAATGTTCCTGAATACTCTTCAAATATGCGTGCATGCAATCTTTTGAGGCCTATTTACCCACAATCACCTTTTTCAAGGATATGTTTGTGGTATTTATGAGGATTTCTGTTATGCACCTTCCCGATGTAAGTTTGTAAATCAGGTGTGTTTCTGTGTTGAATCAGACAGCAGTATTAAGAAGAAGGTTCCTGGAGCGTCCGGCAGGTCCAGGGACAGGAGTCAGAGGGCCAGCTCGGATCCGCTGCTCAAAGAGGTCTTCACATGTCAGGACCAGGATGAGCCGGTGAGAGAACGCACATGCAGCCGTTTGCCCAACACACGACAGGAACATGCCCGTGTTTACAAAACGAGGATGGTGACATCCGATGATTTGGGCAGGAAATTTGACAGTTTTAAACTGTCATACCAGTCAAGATGCCAATATATATAACTGTCAGGCTATAGATTTGATGATTAAATCAAATTGTATGTTATATATTAAATATAGATATTATATTATTTAGTATATTATTATAGTTATTTATTTATTTATTTATATATATATATATATATATATATAATAATTAACTTATAGAATATAATAACTATAATAAATAAGTTAATATATTTTTTATTTTTATAGTAATGTGTATAAATTATCTATGCATATAGTTTAATATAAGTTAAAGCATGTTACATATAAATAAATTCTATAGTAATGTGTGTGTGTGTGTGTGTGTGTGTATATATATATATATCACACACAAACTAAAGTGTATTAATTGTATAAAGTAGAACTAAATCTCTCTCTCTCTCTCTCTCTCTCTATATATATATATATAATCAAAATAATTTCTAAATTAAAACCATATCATTTATGTAAAAATAAATGATATAGTAATTTGTGCATTTTTATATTTATATTTTTAAAATTATTTTTGAACATTAGTTTGTCACCATTTTTTATGTAGACAGTTTAATGTGTTATAGTGGATTAATAAAAATAAAAAAAATACAAAAAAAAAAATAATCAAAGAAACCAACGTTCCATAATATGTGGGGGAAAAAAATTGTTACTTTAATTAACTATTACTATAATAAAGTAATACATTACTCGTCTACCATGATAATGTCTTTGAATTATCTTCATTCGGGGGATTTTTTTATTTTAGCAAATATTGATATACATATAATCTTTCACTCATTTTAATCTGTCGTCTCTCAGGACGAGGCCTCCTCACCTGTCTGCCACAAAATGTGGCCCAGCTGCAAATTTCCAGAATCAGAGGTAAGAGAGCACAACAATTTGGAATTGAGACGATAAAGTCTCCCTTTGTTTCCCATGAGATATAAGGCACATATGGTTTCTCACACACCTCCCAATACATATCTGAGATAGTAACCTTTGCGTTCACCGCACCTAATCAGCAGTTAATGCAGCAATACTTCACTTGGCAGGAATGTGGCATTGTGTCTCATGAGAATAATGTTTCTGAATATTGAATCATCCTGCCAGTAATGTTGCCCATGTTTTCCTGTTTTACCAGTTCTATGAGCGAGTGCTGCTGCTGTCCCAGAGGCTCTACAGTTTACAGGTACAACACACTGACGCCTCACTCAGAACGTCACACACATGCATCCTGTAATCCTGACCAGATAAGATCTTGTTTATAGGAATTTCTCATGATCTGGTTATTTATTTTTTTGGGGTGTTCAGATGTCCACAACATCTGGAATATTGTAGTTAAACAGCTGCCTTTCTTTCATTTGTCTGTTCTTTAATTTTTATTTTTCCTTAGTTTATTTTTGTTTGTTCATTTTTGTTTGTTTATTTATTTATTTATTTATTCATTCATTTAGTTTGCTCTTTTGTTCTTTTTTTTGTTTGTTCATTCATTTGCCCATTTGCTCATTTGTTCATTCACATGATTTTTGAATTGTTGATTTTGTTTGATTTGTTCATTCATTTTTCGTTTGCTCTTGTTTTTGTATTAATTTATTTGTTGTCCTTTCTGTGTTCTTTCGTGTGTTCATTTGCTTCTGTGTTTGTTCTTTTGATTTCCATTTGTTCTCCTTCAATTTGTTGGTTTGTTTAGTTCATTCTTTGTCTTTCATTCGTTTTACTTTCTTTTGTTTGTTATTTGTCGCTCTTGCTCTGTTTTTTATTTTTGTTTGTTCTTTGGTGATTTGTGTTTTGATTTTTGCTTTCGTTTGTTTAGTTTGTTCTGTTTTTTTCGTTTACTCGTTTGCTGTTTTGTTTGCTCTGTATTTGTATTTGTACTTTGTTCACTTATTTTTCCTTATGTAATTGGTTCTTTCATTTTTGTTTTTATGACAGTCAGTTGTTTCTTTCTAGCCTTTTTGTTCATTATTTTGTTAGTTCTTTCTTTCTTGTGTCCTTTCAATTGTCTTTTCGTTTTCTGTCTTGTCTTTCATTCTTCTGTTTTTGTTTGTCGCTCTTGTTTTTTTGTTCTTTTTTGAGTTTCTGCTTTGATTTTTGTTTATTTTTTTTCTCTTTTGTTTGTTCTTTTTATTAATTTGCTGTTTTGATTTGTTCTTGCTCTTTCTTGGCTTTTTTGTTCTTCCTTTCCTTTGTGACAATTTATCCTTTAATTTTCTTCCTTTTCTTGTATTCTTTTGGTTTTGTTTTTCTTTGTTTCTGTATTTTTTTTCATGCTTTTTTTTTGTTCTTTTGGGGGGGTTTTTCTGGGGGTTTTTTCCTTTCATTTAGTTGTCCCTTTAATTGCCTTCTTTCTTTCTTTTTTCTTTATTTCATTCTGTTTACATTGCATTGAATTTACATTCTTCCCAGACACTTTCTTACCAAAGCGCCTTACAATACAGTGCACAAACCATGTTTGAGCAAATACAAGGACAGGCAGCTGAGAGAACACAACGCTTGCTAAACTAAGCCTTAGTTACCAGGAAGCTTTTAACAACTATCCAAACATCATGTCCTTTCTGTCTCCTTCCCCCTCAGGCCATCATTTCTCAGCAGGACAGCCACATCGAGCTCCAGCGGGCCTCTCTCCTCACCGCCGAGCGGGACCGTCCCGGCAGCCGGAACCGCGGCACCGACGTACTCCTGGAGCAGGAGAAGCAGCGCAACCTGGAGAAGCACCGCGAGGAGCTCGCCAACTTCCAGCGGCTGCAGAGCCAGCATCGGCAGGAGCAAGCGCGCTGGGAACGGGAGCGGGAGAAGCAGCGGCGGCAGGCGGAGGCCGACCAGCAGCAGCTGAAGGAGAGGGAGGAGGAGTGTCGGCGGCTAGAGGTGCGATTGTCCGAAGAGAGGCAAGAACTGGAGAGGCAAAGACAAACGTACCAGCAGGACCTGGAGAGGCTGAGAGAGTCCACACGTGCGGTTGAGAAAGAGAGAGACCGGTTGGAGCAACAGAGGAAGTTGAAGAAACACAACACGGTGCCGAATACGGCAGCACTGTACGCACAGGAAGTTGGACAGGTGAGATGCCACCTGACTCTAATTGTTTCCATACTTTCTATCCATCTTCACAAGAATCTTGGTTCTCTTGAATGGCCACATAAGCTAAAACTACTTAACAATCTGAAGTTCATTCAGACAGGATGCTAAATACTTCCTAATCATCATATGAGTTTGATACTTGACACAAAAATGTAAAATTACACACAAAATATTCAGGCTAAAGTCAGATTTTTAGCGCTCTCAAGAAACGTTCATCTGAAAGAATAATTCAGCATCCAAACAATTGTTTTTATGTTTAGCATCTGGTAAAATATTTTGGACAGTTTTTAAATCTTTGCTGTACGCATTTCCAGAAAATTTGGACCCAAGTTTATTTATATATCTAGGCCCACTGTACAAAAGTTTGGGGTCTGTAATGTTTTTTAATGTTTTTGAAAGAAGTCTCTTAATCTCACCAAGGCTGCATTTATTTGATCAAAAATACAATAAACAGTAATATTCAGAAATATTATTACAGTTTAAAATAACTGTTTTCTATTTCAATATATTTTAAAATGTAATTTATTCCTGTGATGCAAAGCTGAATTTTCAGTCTTCAGTGTCACATGATCCTTCAGAAATCATTCTGATATGCTGATTTGCTATTCAAGAAACATTTATTATCATTATCAGTGTTGAAAACCGTTCTGCTGCTTCATATCTTTGTTGAAACCATGATTTCTTTGATGAACAAAAATTTCAAAAGGAGCAGCATTTATATGATACAGGAATATTTTGTAACATTAAATTTCTTTACTTTCACTTTAGATAAATTTAATGCATTTTTGCTGGATAAAACTATTAATTAAAAGAAATCTTACTGACCACAAACTTTTGAACGGTGGTGTAGCTAAAAAAAATCTTGACAGTTAAAGCCTTTTAACAGTATTCAATATTTATCTCAATTTGTTTTTATTCTGAAATATTTTTTGTTGAGCAATGCAAGGAAGCGAGAACAGGGTTGATATGCTTTCTCTTCCTTTTACCCGTTAGAAGTCTAGCTGCTGCATTTTGAACCACTTGCAAACTTTGTAGAGTAGATTTAGGCAAACCTACATATAAGGAATTGCAGTCGTCCAATCGTGATGTGATAAGTGCATGAATTCTAAATCCTTCTTTGAAAGGAACTGTTGTAATTTGGTAATAGACCGAAGATGAAAAAAGCTTCCTTTAATAACGTCACTTATCTGCTTATCAACTCTTGTGCAATGTCAAAGACAGGTTACCTAACTTATTTGCAATATTAGCAACACAATGAAGATGGATGGATACACTTTTTTGGGCTTAATTTTGGGCTGCCATTCACTGCCATTATAAAGCTTGGATTAGCCAGGACATTTTTTAATATAATTCTGATTGTATTCGTCTGAAGGAAGAATGTCATACACACCTAGGATGGCTTGAGGGTGAGTGCATTATGGCATAATTTGGCATAATTATGGCATTATGGCATAATGGCATTTTTGTGTGAACTATCCCTTTAACCTTGAGGAAGTTTTCAGACATCCACAATTTTACTTTGGGTTTTGTCCACGAACCCTCTAAATGTACTTACTCAAGGCAGGTGATGAGATTATTTAGGGAACTACCATCATTAGACTTGACAGGAAGATAAAGTTGTGTATCGTCCGCATAACTGTGATAAGAGACACCATACTTCTGAAAAATAGAGCTTAGAGGAAGCATATATAGAGAATCAAGCAAAGGACTCAAAATAGAGCCTTGTGGGACACCACATGTAATCAGTGTTGAAGAGTTGTGATTAACAATACTGACAGAAAAGGTTTGCCCTTTGAGATATGAGGAAATGATCTGTCGTGTCAAATGCTGCGCTGAGATCTAAAAGAATTAAAATAGCACCATCGCCAGAATCCGAGGATCGCAGAATATCATTAGTCACCTTTAGCAAAGCAGTCTCAGTACTGTGAAATTACCTTAACCTTATGAATCGATTGCACAGTTAGAAGTCTAACTTGAATCTGTCATGAATATTTGATGCATCGCCCAGCTATTCAGGGAAATGGGAGCTGGCATTATACATGAAATTAGCATGATGTCACTTCTCTGCTCTCTTTCAGTGGCACACGTTATTATAAAAACAAGGTGTAGGTGTGCCAGCTGAGAGCATCTGCCTTTCCCACGGTCTCCTTTCAGCTCCGCTGTACGGGACAATCGAAGGGAACAATGTGGCACTGTGCAGTTTCCTAGCAGTGGCTTTGCTGATCGACCTGCCACCCTGCCCTACCTGTTTGCTGATGAGCCTGCTAGATTACCCAAGAAGCTCTGTGGGAAAAAGCAGACACTCGGACAAGCGCTGTTTGAACAGTCTTAACCGGTCTCTGTAAACAGTGTATAACAAAAGCCACGTATTGTACGAATCTCAGTACTGAAACCATCCCACAAATCTACTTGCATTTTTGGAGTTTGACTAACTCCATCTGTTTGTGATCAAACTCAGGGTTCTTCGTGATTTCCTTCAATCACGTTGAACTGTTTTGAGCTGCATAGCCTGTCTGTCCATTTCCGTGTACATACTTGATGACTAGCCCCTTTCATTTTGACAGATTACTCCGAAATGAACACTGGACAAGGCGTCTTTCAGCCTCCGTTAAACGTGGCTGTGGAGCCTACAGAAACGGCGAACTTTCCTAATGGGCGTAATGCTGTGACGTTAGCGATTTTATTAGGCAGTGGCCAAACGAAATGCAATCAAGCCAAGATCAATTACAATCAGTGTTAGTCATTTTATAGCATTAAAGAGGAATGTGCATTTAAAGTTTATGTTTGCACTGCTGGGTTACAGATGAGCGTGAATCAGTGCTTTAGTGGCGAAGCTCTCTGTACGTTTTTCTACTTGTATGTAGAATGAAGGATGCATGTTTTCAAAATCAACTAGTCATTGAGTTGTCAAAATGACTAATTGACTAGTTGGTCGTAAGGAAGCCCTGTATTATTGCCTTTATTTAGGGTCATGTAAGCTGTTTCTTAAAGGGATTGTTCACCCAAATGTCTTCATTTACTCACCCTCAAGTTGTTCCAAACCTGTATGAGTTTGTTGAACACAAAAGAAGATATTTTGAAGAATGTTGGTAACCAGACAGTTGACGATAGCCAATAGTATTTTTTTTTTTCCTACTATGGAAGTCAATGGGTGCCCCCTGTCATCTCAAACAGCCCCCTGACAGTAAGCTGCCATATCTCTGCTGTTCATTGTATGTTTTTGAGGTCATGCAGGCATGTCCGGTCATGCCCGGCCTTGTCAGATTTCCTGTGATCTCTGCTTATCTCTGGATAGTACGGCTATGAGTACATAGTAACCGTCTGTCTATGGTGGCAGGCTACAGACCTTGTTTAAATATATGACATATAGTAGAGCTTTATTACGACAAAGACGATAATTTCCAGAAATATGGTTTCAGAAATAAAGAGCTTATGCTTTTCGGTTAATTTAGAAAGTTCTAGCTTCGTATGAGCGCTTCATCGAATTTGTTATGATCTAAAAACATTAGGATGAATCAGATTAAGCTCATGGACATATGATTTGGCAATGTAGTGTTCACTACGATTTTATGGTTTCCTAATTGCGTCGTTCATCTTTGTTGTGAGTTTCAACCTTTCCCTGGACTAGTTTTATTATCCGCTGTATTGTTTTATTATCCGTCTCACTGTCGGCTGTCATGTCGGATATATTGGGGGTTGTTTGACCTGGGTGAGAGCTGTTCTTTTGTTACTGCCTTAGTCACTTCCTTTTGTTAAACCAGGGCTCAACTCTTAAGATAACGTCGAATTTTGGACTTTCATGTGCTGCTTTTCTTTATCTTATCTCTCTCTCGCTCGCTCGCTCATACAGTGCACGTCAAAAGTTTGGAACGATTAAGAATTTAAGTTTTTAAGTTTTTTGTTCTGCTCACCAAGGCTGCATTTATTTGATTTAAAATACAGTAAAACAGTCATATTTTGAAACATTATTACAATATAAAATAGCTGTTTTCTATTTTAGTATTTAATTTTAGTTTTAATGTAATTTTATTCCTGTGATGGCAAAGCTGAATTTTCAGTCACATGATCCTTCAGAAATCATTCTAATATGATGATTTGCTGCTCAAGAAACATTTATTATTATTATTATTATTATTATTATTATTATTATTATTATTATTATCAATGTTAAAAACAGTTGTGCTGCTTCATATTTTTGTGGAAACTGTGATACACTACCATTCAAAAGTTTGTAATTTTTTTAAAAAGAAATAAATCAGTACTTTTATTCAGCAAGAATGCATTATTTATAATGTTACAAAAGATTTATATTTCAAATAAACGCTGTTCATTTGAACTTTCTATTCATCAAGGAATCCTAAAAAAATCATCATGATTTTCACAAAAATATTAAGCAGCAAAAATTATAATAATGACAATTGAACATTGATTTCCAACATTGATAATAATAAGAACCATTAAAAATGGAGTACCTACAATAATTGAGCAGCAAATCATCATATTAGAATGATTTCTGAAGGATCATGTGACACTGAAGACTGGAGTAATGATGCTGAAAATTCAGCTTTAATCACAGAAATAAATTACATTTTTAAAATGTATTCAAATACAAAACAGTTATTTTAATTTGTAATAATATTTCACAATATTACTGTTTTTATTGTATTTTTAATCAAATAAATGCAGTTTTGGTGAGCATAAGAAACTTCTTTTTAAAAACTTTAAAACATCTTAATTATTCCAAACTTTTGAACAGTAGTGTATTCACTCAAATTTGACTTCCAGCTTTTCAAAGGAGATAACTTGTATATGGCTGAGTATATTTTGCTTTTGCAAGATTTATATTCCACATTCCTGTTTCCAAGGAGTCTGTCTTTATGATGCTTCATCATGAAGTAAAAACACCCAAAACAACCCTTCAGAAACAGGTATTTAGCACCATGATTTAAGAGCCACGTTTTCAGCAGCGAGCCCTTCCGACCAGCAGAGTTGCTCCAAATGAATATTTGCTTGAAGTATCCAGGGAAGTCTTGAGTTGGGAAAACCGCAACGTATAATTACCTGCCAGCACCCTTTCATTAATACCAGAGCTGGAATGCAGCCAGATCTAATTGTTTATGTGATGTCAGTCAAGCCTGTGTCCCGAAAACCTTGCACACCCCTCGCATTTTTACGCTCTGAAAACCTTATATTTACTGAAGGCACCTTAAGGACTGGAAACAATGAAGCATCTGTGTTGGGATCCCAGCATTTGGGAAAACTACTTGTTCCACATAGGCCAAGATGGTTCAAGATGGTTCAAGATGGTTCAAGATGGTTCAAGATGGTGTCGCCCTGGGCATGTTGGAGAAGGTCAGGCTTTTCCAACCTCTAGATGATTGAGGACTCCAGAGGAAAATGTTTGGGTGTTCTCCTAAACAATGTTTTTGTCCCTTTTTGGGTGAAATTATGAAAATTGGAGGGTGGAATTGTGACTTGCCGAAGCATAATGAGCAGATTCAGGAGGGCGGCACTAGTTTCCATCATATCTTAAGGTGTGGAGAGGATTGGCCATCTTCTCCACACCTTTAAGTAGGACAGGACATGATTATTCAATCTTTTCCAAGTGTGTTGATAACGTCACAGTTAATTATTTGAACTCCTTGGGCACATTTCTAAGGTTTACTTCTAGGTTCTTCCCAGGAATTGCATAATCTCTGTTGGGCCCTTGAGCAAGACTTGGTTACACCAGGTGGACAATCCCTCCAAATAGTGTACACTATGTCCTTTGGATGAAAGGATTGTGAGGGAGCCACTCACTAACTGTTAGCTGCTGATGTGCATTAATAATCTTCACCTCATGTTTAACTTAGTCCTTTCATGTGGCGCTGTCTTCAGTTTGTGTTACATTTTATGCCTGTCTTTGTTCTGCACGCAAAGCAGCATGTGTTTTAAATTTAGCCTCACCCTGTAAATCCCAAACTCTTCGGACTGGATTTCCTACATGGCACATTAGCTCGGCATTTCCTGTGTTTCGTGCTTAAACATGGAAGTTGCTCTTCAGAAGCTGAGTTTAAATACAGTGGAGGTGCATCTCAACAAACTTGGTCCATAGTATTTACTTTATGCTTTATTCATGTAGTAGATGCGTTCTTTCAAAGTAACAAGAGAGGGATAGTTGAAAACAATATCGCCTGTTTTTCAGTTGGAAACATTCTTAGTTAGTCATGAATCCACTAATTCATGTACATTGGAGGGGGGGGGGTTATTTTACTGTATCTCTATATCTCTTTACATAAATACTATTTTCTACTTAAAAACTATCATTTCGTTATTTTACTAACCCAACTAATGACTCATCCGGGCTTTCCAATAGGTTGCACGTGAAGGGAAAAAAAATAGCTTTCTTCCACTTAAGAACAGTTGTGCACTTTTAAGCACTTTTTATTTTAATATATCTCTTTACATAAATACTATTTTCTACTTAAAAACTATAATTTTGTTATTTTACTAACCCAACTAATTAATCATCCTGGCTTTCCAATAGGTTGCATGCACTTTTCGCAATCTGTTACGGAGCTATTCAATTTTGATTTTGCGTATTGTTTTTTAAATGTTCATTCGTGTAGTTCATATGACCACTTTACAATATTTCAATAACATAATTTATTTTGTAGCCTATGCTATGCTTTGCACGACAAAAAGTTAATTGTGCTGCTAATTATAAGTGGAATGTAAATCCCGAGTTTCGGTCTGAGTGTTGTTCCCGTTTTCTTATTCTTGATTTGTTGTTCTTCTGTGTTTTAATAAATGTGTGTTATCAGAATCACCTTCATTCTTTCATTTGATTTGACATTATGGCTAAGGCAAATTGTCTTTAAAAGTATTAACCAGACAAAAGTTAGCTGAAGTCTGAGTTTATCTTAAACTGCCGCTTCAGTGCAGTAGCCACAGAAGAGCTATGTGACAATGAGCAAGATTTCCTGAGACAATAGGCTACTAATTCATTAATAAGGGCTGTTTTCTTGTACAAAATTAAATATTTTAAGTTAAATGTACAGTGTAAGACATGTAAAAAAGACAAGAGGCTAACAATGTCAAGATCAATATTTGTGTAGCCTGCCTGACACGGTATTTTCACAGACTAACACGTCACGTCTCTGGCATAGATTACAGTATTTAAAATAGCATATATGCATTAGTTATATTCTCAATTTAATTTACAGAGCAATCCCTGCAAAGCTTTTAGGTTAACTATAGAAGAGACTAGGATTAGTGTGTGTCACACTCGCAACGGGGGGCGTGGCATCACGATGGTGGACGATGATATCGTCCATCGGCACAACCCTAGTCCCACTGAATTCAGTGCAACAGATTATGTAAAATGGCTTTCTGTACGATTTACACAGACGATTTATTTACGATTTATTTACTCGTATTTGATTCTGTTGTTTGCAAATCCATTCTCATGTAATTTGATACATTCAGTTCAACATTTGTAAAGCCATTTTTGGATAAATTGTTGCATTTAATTCAGTTTTTCGTAAATACATTCTTGCATAAATTGTAACATTCAATTCAGTGTTGGTAATTACATTCTTATATAATTTGTTGCATTCAATTTAATCATTCATAAATCCATTTTTGGATAAATTGTTGCATTTAATTCAGTTTTTCGTAAATTTATTTTGTGTATTGTTACGTTCAACACCATAGTTTATAAATCCATTCTTGTGTAAATTGTTGCATTCAGTTCAATTTGTAGACCCATTCTTGCAAGAAATTGTCAGAGTTTGTAAGAATTTATACAAATGAGTCCTGCTATTGTTTCACGAATGATTCTCTCAGATTCCCAGATTGTCATTACCATACTCATTACTCATTCTCATTACCGTGATGCAAAGAAAAAGTGTTTAAATATTTAAAAATAATTTGAATACATTTAATTAAAATATAATTATAAATACTTTATTATTTTTAATTTAAGCTGTGTTGTGTTTGGACAAATAGATTTTTGTTACTGTATTACATTGAGTATCTCGTTTTATTTATAAATTTTATTTTTCATTATTATTATTGCATTACGTTAATGAGAACTTTGGGGGAAAATATGTTTGATTGCAAATTTTAAATTCAAACTGTAAATCATCCTAAAATAGGCTTTGTCAATTTTTTTTATTTATTTTTAATAAAATGGGCAAAAAAGTTGTCTGTGAACAAATAAGAATTTTTTTTATATTGTATTAAAGTGAGAATTCTAATTTATTTATTGATTTTATTTATTATTATTATTGTTATTATTATTATTACATTTACGTTAGTTTGATTGCAAATTTTAAACACACAATGTGAATCATTCTAAAATTGATCGAATTTTTAAAAAATGTATTTTTAGTACAATGGCCAAAAAAAAATTTGAACAAATAAGATTTTTGATATTGTATTACAGTAATGAGAATTCTATTTTATTTATTGATTTTGGTAATCGTTTGTAAATCCATTCTTGTGTAAATTGTTGCATTCAGTTAAATTTGTAGTCCCATTCTTGCAAGACATTGTCACAGTACATAAGAATTTATACAAATTAGTCCTTCTAATGTTTCACGAATGATTCTCTGATTGTAACTGAAGAGGTCTAACATTTTTGTGCATGCTCTTTTTGAGAAGTGGTCATAGTTTCGACCTCATACTAATGCAATTGATGAATTAAGATGTTAATTAACCCCTTTGCTTGAAATTGCACGTGTGGTGTTAACGTTTGCATTTCGTCTTGTGTTTTAGCTTTCCGTTTCCTCCAGCTTCAACGGTGAGCTACTGTTCGGCGGAGCAGGGGAGCAGACGCATCCTCAAAAGTCGCTCCTGCGGACCACTCTATCTGCATCCCCCGCTGACTACCCGGAGCGTCCCGAAGTCCATTCGCGCCGGGAGAGCTCCTGCAACACCCTGCCGGCCAAGACGGAGGTTCCCATCCATCTCATCAGCACCACCAACCAGCTGCACAAGCAGGGCAGCGTCCAGCAGCAGATACCGACCAAACTCGCCGCCCTCAGCAAGGGCAAGGAGAAGAGCAGGAAGGGCAAGAGTTCGCAGCGCACAGAGAGTTTGGGTCAGTACCGCGCTGGTCACTGGTCACTTTGGGAGCGAATTTGCTTATTCCTAAATCCGCCTTCACTGTTTCGCAGCTTCTATTGACATGAAGCAGATAGTGCTTAGAGAGGAACATTACAAATTTTGCATTGTGATGCCATTTTCATTACATTTTACTCCCAAATTGTCATTACCATAACTCATTCTCATTACTGTGATGCAAAGAATTTTTGTTTAATTATTTTAAAATTATTTTAATACATTTAAATAAAATTTAATTGTAAGTACTTTATTGTTTTTAATTTATGCTATTTTTTTTAAATAAAATGGACAAAAAATAGTTGTCCAGAGATTTTTGTTACTGTATTACAGTAATGAGAATGTCATTTTATTTATTCATTATTTTTCATTATTATTATTATTATTGCATTATGTTAATGAGAACTTTAAGGGAAAATGTGTTTAATTGCAAATTTTCAACACAAAATTTAAATCATCCTAAAATAGGCTTTGTCAACTTTTAAAAAAAAATAATAATAATAATTTAATAAAATTGGAAAAAATAGTTGTGTCTGAACAAATAAGATTTTTATTTTGAGAATTATTATAATGAGAATTCTATTTTATTTATTGATTTTGGTAACACTTTATTTTACAGTGTCCTTGATATACATGTTACCTGTATTTAATGTAACAGTTAATTATGAATAATTACATGCAACTAACCTAACCTTTGTTCTTATTCATTTTTCCATTACGGTAATGACGAATGGGGGGAGATGTTTAATTATAAAGGCAATTGTTTAAGGTAGGGATGGAACGATTACCGCTTTCACGATAAACCACGATAAAATGTACTGACGGTTAGTAATATCGTTTAAAATTGAATTATCATTAAAACCGTGTTTTGATTATCACGATTTTGAAAACTCGCGGGTAAATCCTGTCGACCCAGCGTAATTCTGGTGCAGGCGCATCGCGCAACGTTGTTTTTTGAATGAGAAGAAATGGCAGAAGGCAGTGACAGCGCCGGGAGATTTTTCAGCCTTCTAAAAGGACCAAATCTGAGGTGTGGTCATATTTTGGCTTTTACAAAAGTCCTGAGGGAAACTTAATCGAGTATGGTCACCCTGTCTGCAGAACATGCAAAAATAAAGCCACTGCTATAGGGGCAAACACTTCAAATCTGCCGAGTCGTCTTCGTGACCATCACACACTGTTGTATAGCGAACGCAAGGCAAGTGGACTTTGACCTCAATACCAAAACTACGTCTGAGAAATAATTAGACACAAAGTTTTGAGTTGAAATATTTTATCTCACTCACTTGAAATGAACGTGAAGCTTACACGAAGAAAAGTTCACAGCAAGTGGCTTTGAGCCAAAGACGAACGAACAAGTTCAGACAAGACTAGGGTGACGTTTAAGGGATATTTATGCATATTTATCGTACACTTATTACACAGATTTTCTTTACCACATAAATAATTACGGGGACATATTGAATTGAGATTGTTTTAAATCTTACCTGTTTATAAATCTATTTTGTACAGTGTACAAAACAATCGTCCAGACAAGATGATCACAAGAAGTTATAGTAATAATTATAGTAGTATTAATAAAGTCCTCTGATTTCGTTTTCAATACAATCAAAAACAGAGAGGCAAGACGTAAGTTGCATTTGAACGAAACGAGAGAGCACATCCGTTGTGATACGTGGATGTGCGCTGTTATAATGCGTTGCTATTGACGACGGTCATTATAAGGAAGGAAATGCCACAGAATAGAATCTTGCTTAAAAAACTGCATAGAGCTGCTTGTTTTATTTGTTGTTTGTTGATTTTCAAATATAAAACTTGTTGAAATGTTTTCAGTGTGTGCATCTGTTGTTTTTTTGAACACTTTCATCTCATTTGAACAAAACAGTGATAATATTGATAATCGTGATAATTTGGGTCACTATAATCGTGATATGAACTTTTCATACCGTTCCATCCCTAGTTTAAGGTAAAGCCTAAAACAGGCTTTATTTTCTTTAAAAAATAATAAATCTTTTATTTAGGGTAAAATATTGACAATTCCATTTAAGATTCATTGTGGCATGAAGGTATTTTGTCTCTATTGTTGTCCAGTATTGTCGTAGATGATGTTTTTGGGTCAGTTTGCGACCACCTAACTGTTCTTTGGGAGCGAATTTACTGATTCCTAAATCCGTCTTCACTTTTTCACAGCTTCTGTTGACATGAAGCAGATGCTGCCCATCAAGCTGTCAGCGAGGGATTCGGATGGAGGTCACAAAGCACGCCGGCCCATCAGCCCCCACCAACCACAACATTCGCACTCAGGTAAGACAAACAACCGCACCCGGCATTCCCGGCTGAGCCTGAGCGGGCCGTATCCCGCTGTGTAAACAGTCATTAGGTCCAGCTGACAGGCCTGTTGTTTGGTTTGCTCACCCTGCAGATTCCCTCAGCCCTCCAGACGCTTATCCAGACGCCCAGTCCAGCCTCGCGCCCGCCGCTCCCAAAACCCACAACCAGACCTCCCAGTACACTGTTAGCAATGAAGCCGCCAAGGAGGACGTTATCTATTTCTGAGCTGAGCATCCGATGGGATGTCAAGACTTTGCGTTGAGGTCTCGGCCGGTATTTTACTTAACGAACGCATTTTAATCCTGTCTTAACTACTAACAAGTTTTATTGCAGCCTGTAAGAACAATGGAAAATGTGTTTTAGTTTAAATGAAAAAAGAAGCATGTCCAGAAAACCCAAAGACTTTGACGGACAGCTTTACGTGAAGTTGACTAATGTGGACAATTCTGTAGCATGCGCTCTGAACGCACGATATGAAGGATAAATTTGTGTTTGGTCGCTTATTGTTGTGGTGAGCAAATTTGCACAGCGTCAATGTCCCATTTCAAACACTGTATTTGGAGCGACAATTTTCTGCAGATGGAACGGTTCGGTTTCAATTATAGTTAGTGCTGTTGTGGTCAATCTGGAAAGTTGTTGCTTATGGAAAAAGACAAGTAGATTGAAAGTTTTGAAATTAAGTAACAGCTTGCTCACATACTGGTTTATTCTGTCCAAGATATTGTAACTTTGACCGTACACTGTATACATAAATTACTTGATTTTAACCTAGATGATTTTGAAAAGCCAACTCCATTTCAGTGGTCGTTTTGTTCACGTGGTCCGTCTTTTTTAAGATTTCTTCCAAACGATCATAAAAAAATAAGCAGCGAACGTGAAGAGAAACCAAGATTTTATTAACCAATATTCTGTTTTTAATATTTATATTAGTTAGTCTTCAAAGAGAAGGGAGCAAATGTTTCAGATGTTAAATGAACCATGTTTTCAGCTTTCCAAATAATCAAAAAGTCCATCTAAGACATGAATCAAATATAGCTTACAAAAACTCAAGGAATTTCAAAGTCATTATTCACCCCCAAAAAATTAAGAAGTGAGGATCATTAAAATGTTGTTGTGATGTAATTTTCATCGCATTTTACCCCAAAATTGTCATTACCATAATGCAAAAACATTCTCATTCTCATTACTGTGATGTAAAGAAAAAATGGTTTTGTTTTAAAATGAGTAAAATTTATCATTTAAATAAACTACAATTTGCGTATACATCATGGTAGTATTTGCTTTTTCTGTTTTTTAAAATATTCTATTTTTAATATAATGGGCAAAAAATTGTTGTCCCGTAAAAATAGATTTTTGTTACTGCATTGCAGTAATGTGAATCTGATTAAATTTTTTTTGTCTTTGCATTGCGTTAATGAGAACTTTTGGGGGGAAATGTTTAATTGCAAATTTTCGATGCAAAATTTTAATCATCCTGAAATAGGATTATGTCATCTATTTTAAACATTTATTTGGGGTAAAATATGACCAACAAATGTAATATTAGTGCCAAACTGAGCCGGTCATTATGGCATAATAGTAGTTTGCCTTTTTTTGTCAAATATTGTGGTGGATGTATACATTTTTTGAAAAGTTATCTTGGGTTTCTTACCCATCCTAGTTATTTCCACATTCATTTCCTCCTTTCTTATGACACCTTCATTTCATCCCATCTAATTTAAGTCCCTAAAGCTGTGAAGTATTTCTTCTGTTCTCAAGTTGACCACAAAAACGGCACGTGTGATGTAATACTTACTTTGGATTTCTGAGTAATGCCACCAAAGACTAGAACTTAAACCACTCCGTTTGTAAATCAAACCCATGAGCTGTGAGGATCAAGTCACTGAGCGATCTCTGACGGTCGTTTCCTGCGACCATATGATTTGTATGTATATGTTGTACATAGTTTCCTTCTAACATAGATGAGATGTAGATATTATGCAAGGATGTCATGTGACCACTGGAATTACAGATGGTTATGGCACTCAATCTGGGTGTAATTTTATTTCATTTTGTAGGCACTTTTATTTCTTGAAAAAATGAAGTCATTCAGCCTTAGTGTTTTGATTTTAGTTTAAAAAATCATAATGCATTGCTTTTGGATCACATTTCAGCTGTTCCACATTATTCGTGATGTTATTGTTTATAAAACGGCTGTTATATTTGATATTCATCCTAGATATTAGTTTCTAGGTCAAATGCTTTTCCGTGGTGCAAGTGAAGGGATATTTTCACACTGTAGCAGATTAATGAAGCATAAATGAATCATGTGATGTTGATGATGCTGTTCGTCGCACTCCTTTAGCTGCAGCGCACTTTACTTCCGAATGAATTGTTCTCTTTGATTTCTTGTATTTCTACAAATGTGAGCTTAAAAAAAATCCATCATGTCGCTTTAAATTGTCACTTGATCCGGCCGGCATGCATTGTGACTGTAGCTTCTTGGTGTCTGTGATTGTACGACGTTATTGTACAATGTTATTCATGTCATATTGTCAAATTATTTCAGATATGCCCAAAAAATATGATTTCCAGTTACACTAGCCACTTTTCAATACCAGCAAACTTTAAGGGGACCTCAAGTGTTAATGTTTCTGATGTTTCATAGCACGCAAGGCCAGTGTGAATTTTTTTTTTTCCCCCTACCACACCATCACTCTACTAAAGAAAAATAGAAATACTTGTGAACACTTAAAACTGCTGCCTTTAGAGACATTTTAGTAATAAAATATGTGAAGAAAAATCTGATTCATGCTTTACTCTTATTCAAATAACATTGTCTTTGTGTGTCTATGTAAAAAAAAAAAAGATCTGGAATGACCGACTACATTGCTAAAATTTGTGGAGCACACTGTATCCCGCAATGCAATGCGCTCAACTTGACCTTCCACTAACTGTGCGACAAATGAACGGTAAGTAATCAGGTGCAGTGTCTAACATCTTTTTTGACTCATTATTTGCAAAAACATACAATGTTATATGAAATTCATTAAAAATTCTAATTAGTTTTATGTGCAAAATTATTAACTGTATAACTGCTGTTAGAAATGTTTATGAATACATAGTAAATTTTTACCGTATTTTTCCGAAATATAATTCTAAAACATGCTGACTTAAAGTGTTGTGTATATAATACAACGCAAAAACATAAACAAAGTGCACATATCCGGATTTGTGCCAAATGAGCACAAATTTGTTTAGCGCATTTCCCACACGACATTTAGTCCTCAAAGTTGATGTCTTAGAAGCAGAAAAAATAAGCAAGCGTAAGGATTTATGCGAGTTTGACAAGGGCCAGAGCATCTCCAAAACTGCAGCTCTTGTCGGGTGCAGTGGTCAGTATCTATCAAAAGTGGTCCAAGGAAGAAACACTGGTGAACCAGCAACAGGGTCATGGTTCACTCACTGATGCACTTGGGGAGTGAAGGCTGGCCCGTGTGGTCCGATCAAACAGACGAGCTACTGTAGCTCAAATTGCTCAAGAAGTTAATGCTGGTTTTGATAAAAAGGTGACAGAATACACAGTGCATCACAGTTTGTTGCATATGGAGCTGAATAGCATCAGAACTGGACCACGGAGCAATGGAAGAAGGTGGCCTGGTCTGATGAATCACGTTTTCTTTTACATCACGTGGATGGCCGGGTGCGTGTGCGTCTCTTACCTGGGGAACACATGGCACCAGGATGCACTATGGGAAAAAGGCAGCGGAGGCAGTGTGATGCTTTGGGCAATGTTCAGCTGGGAAACCTTGGGTCCTGCCATCCATGTGATGTTACTTTGACACGTATCACCTACCTAAGCATTGTTGCAGACCATGTACACCCTTTCATGGAAACGGTATTCCCTGGTGGCTGTGGCCTCTTTCAGCAGCATAATGCGCCCTGCCACAAAGCAAAAATGGTTCAGAAATGGTTTGAGGAGCACAATGAGTTTAAGGTGTTGACTTGTCCTCCAAATTCCCCAGATCTCAATCCAATCGAGCATCTGTGGGATGTGCTGAACAAACAGGTCCGATCCATGGAGGCCCCACCTCGCAACTTACAGGACTTAAAGGATCTGCTGCTAACATCTTGGTGCCAGATACCACAGCACACCTTCAGGGGGTCTAGTGGAGTCCATGCCTCGACGGGTCAGGGCTGTTTTGGCAGCAAAAGGGGGACCAACACAATATTAGGACATAATGTTATGCCTGATCGGTGTATACTGCATAGTATGCAACTATTCCGTTTCAAACACAGGCTATACATCTCTTGACTGGCGGTCTGCCAATTTACAATTGCACTTGACCACAAAGGAAACTCAAAAGTAAGTATAACACTGTATGTTATGCAGTGTCTTCCGTGCTGTGTACGGACAATATGATTTTATTTCCGTCACTCTCCACGCTCATGTGAGCGCGTAACCCTACTGGCCGCGCGTCTGTTGATTCTGGCCCGGTTCTCACAGGAAAAGAGACGGAGCCCAACTTAACAGGACCTGGTGTCCGTGTCTCAGGCCATGCTAATTGTAGAGCTGTGGCGGAACAAGGCTATTTTCAGGTGTTGTGGTTTTCTTTTATCCAGTCCGGATCTTACAGCCGTGTGTCCAGTTCCTGAGTAGTTCTTTACCAGATGATGTACTGCTTTTGTAATGGTTTTCTTTCCGTCTGTGTCTTGTGCTTTGCTCATTTTAGACGCTGTGCTGCGAGACAAACCCTGTCTGGTTCACAAGTGTCTGTAGTCACGTCACTCTTTTTTAATTGTAGTTATTTTGTGCAAAGACCTCTACCCGCAAACGAAAACAAACCTCATGCTGTTGCTTTGTCGTCTCGGCTCTAAAAGTAGCCAGATTTTCACTTGCAATTTGAAGAATTAGTCACTCTAAATAATATACTTAATATAATATATGCTCCAGACAAATAATAATGTAGCCTAATATGCTTGCTTATACTTGTTCTGTTTAGTATAAATTAGTTCCAGTTTGATTATTTCACTGTACTTATACCATACTGTAAGAATATTTTTTACTAATTTAATAACACATGTTGTGTTGGTTTTGGAATGAGTATGTAAATTATTTTTTAGAATACCATTATTATTATTACAACAAAACTAAATATAGGTCTATTTTTATTGATTTTTATCATATATCATATGAACAACCAGCTAGTCTCATGAGCTTTTTCTTTTTTACTTATTTATTTAAGACCGAAAAATGGCTTGCGGTTCAGTTAGGGGAGTCATTTGCGTCCCAAATGATTCAACCGCGCCCGCGGGTTGAAGCGACTACCATCACCCAACACCAACACCAACACCCTGCCCCCCAGAATGCGATTTTTACTGGGGGGGGACCCCTGCACCGGAAATCGATTTTTACCAGGGGACCCCTGCCCTGGAATGCACTTTTTTTTTTATTAGGGGACCCCTGCCCGATTTTTTTTCTATTTTATTTTATTTTTTTTTGTACCCCCTCCCCCCCCCAGGAATGCGATTTTTTTTTTTACCGGGGGACCCCTGCGCCAGAACACGATTTTTACCAGGGAACCCCTGCCCTGGAATGCAATTTGTTTTTTACTGGGGGACCCCTGCCCTGGAATGCGTTTTTAAAAAACGTAAAAGTATTCCACACTTTTGGTTAATAATTTTTTTGGTTAATTATCATCTGGGTATTTAAAGTGCACTTTCTCTTTTTGGAATTGCCAGTGTGAACACAGTACTCACATTATTTATAATACAAAACTGCATAGAATAGTGCAGTACGTGAATTGGGACGTACTGGCTCTCGGAATCTGAATCAAACCGCTAACGCACGAATGAGCTTGAGGGCATTTAGCGAATCTTGACTCATTAGAAAAGAACCGATTCATAATAGTAATTTGTTCCCAAATCAGACATCTAGGCTCGCACCGTTTTTGCTGTAGACTGCAGGAAATGCTTTCGAGATAATATCTGACTAAAGCGCGTTTACAAAGTATTTTTGGCTTTTTAGATTTTAGATTATTATTGCAATTTGTAATTGTTTGTAGCATTTGCTATTTGTTGATGTTAGAAGTGCTAATTTGGTAGACAAGCTGCTAGGCTAACACTTCTACAAGCATGATAGTGTCTAAAATCTCTCTCTCTCTCTCTCTCTCTCTCTCTCTCAGTTGCATAACAGCTCTGCAAAGTCTAGACCAGTGATCCTGTCCCATGCAGGCCATATAACTTCCTGTCCTGGCCTCATAAAAATAAATGTGTTTTGTGTTTTTTTTCTGTGTCCATGGAAACTATTTGAATGACTATGCCTTTATTGCTTTTTTGGTAATACTTTGTAGTGTTTAAAGACCACCTGTTGTAAGGTGACCGATATAAATGTACAAAGGATGATGAATGAAGTTATTGTTCTTTATCATCATGAAAAACGAAATATGGCCAGGAAGATAAGGTTACTGAGAGCTGATAGTATGCCACAACACACACTGTGTTTATTCATAAGTTTGTAGGAGTGTAATCCAATAAAGTGGCCTGCAAAGAATCTGCTGTCATAGTAAAATCTTTGTGTATTTAGTTACAGGCCAGAAAGTCTTTATTTGGGATTGTGTGTGTGTGGATAGCGATCTGTGATAAAAACGCTCATACGCTGTAGTTCTTGTGCCAAATAGCTGTTGAAAAAAGAGTGTGAGTTTTTTTTGCCAAACTGAATGATCTATAAATGTCAATGGCCTGTGTGACTGAATGCCGTTGGCTGCTTATTTGTCGTCCAACCTGTTTGGTTTCATGAAGGGTTTTTACTGCTGCTTAGTTTAACAAGTGATAAATATGTCTATTGTTTGATTTGATTACTTGGATAAAAGTAATCCAGCATTTTGTTGAAAAGTATGTTATTCAACGTATTGTCTAATATTCTAATTTGCAAATGAAAAGCTATTAAAGTGTAAATGTGCGCTATACATTAGGTCTTGTTCATTATTTGTGTAAAAAGTTGTAAACCACTGGTAAAACAATTGCTGCGTAAATCGATGCTATTGTGGAAAAGTTATGCTATTAAAAAAAATAACTATATTTTGCAAAAACATTCTTACATAAACTATTAAGGCCCGTTCACACCAAGAATGATGACGATAAAAATATAGTTATAAAAATCGTTCTCAATATTAAAGAATAGCAGAATTCACACCACAACTATAACGATAACGGCACGAACTATATCGTTGGAATCACTCTCAGAACGATTTTTCCAGCTGATGAATGATAAAAACATGACAGCCAATCAAAATCCATCCTGCTTTAAAGAGCTCGAGCATTCAAAGGGCCAGATGATAAAATTGCACCACGTGCTTAGAATAAACAGAATTATATCCACGCAAATATTGTTATCATTATGGTTATCTTTATAGTCATCATATTTGGTGTGAACGGGCCTTTAGGGAAAAGCATTTTGTTTGAGCGTTTAGGGAATCACGACATAACTGAGTAGATTCAAACCTGATTATCCATTTGAGCTCCAATTTTTGTGTAAAGACCTGTTCACACCAAGAAATATAACTATAAAGATAAATATATTAGCATCCACACCAGTGGGTGATATCGTTCTGTTTATTCTAATCACGGGCTTGTCTGTCACTTTAAATGCTCGAGCTCGTTACAGCAGGATGGATTCTGATTGGCTGTCAATGTTTTTATCGTTCATCAGTGATTCCAACGATATTGTTTCTCTGTGCCGTTATCGCTATAGCTGTGGTGGGGACTCTGCTATTCTTTAACATTGAGAATGATTTTTCGAACTACATCTTTAGTGTTATCTTTATAGTCATCATCCTTGGTGGGAACGAGCCTTAAAGGGGTTCTATAATGCCCCTTTTTACAAAATGTAAAATAAGTCTCTGAAGTCCCCAGAGTGTGTGAAGTTTTAGCTCAAAATACCCCATAGATAATTTTTTATAGCATGTTAAAATTGTCACTTTTTGAGGGTGAGCAAGAACGTGCCGTTTTTGTGTGTCCCTTTAAATGCGAATGAGCTGCTGCTCCCGGCCCCCTTTCCAGAAGAGGGTGGAGCTTCAAGATCTCCAGTTAGCAGCTCGATTACCTCACGCAGACGCACTGAAAATGTCAGAAACTGTTCAGCCTTTTATGTTCAAACCGGAGTGGGACAATGATGGAGAGACTCAAGAAGAAGTGACAACATGTAGAATGCAACAGGACCGTTCTGAATGGTTAGTTGAGGAATTTATGTAGCTGATGTGGAGTTAACTAACTTCAAGACATTGATTTAGCGTATTCTGTCATGATAATCTATAAATCGCTCGTGTTGGAACTGTTGTAAAATGCCTTCAGAGCCAGAGAATATATGCTGCATAAGGATAGAACTGGTATAGTTTAGTAACTTATGTTGTCATCTTGCTTTTATGACATGCTATTGCATTTGTGTTACGTACTGCATTGCAATAAAGGTGAAAAGATGGATGCAACCTCTAAATGTGCTCGACTACAACAACTCATCCTCTTCTCAACATGGCCTCACCCCTTTGTTGCGTGTTCCCGGGGGCGGGGTTTATGTAAATTTTAGGGTTAGTGATGTCACTAACCTGTGAATAAGCTTGTTGTAGTCCCTACCAGCCATTTGTTGTAGTCCTTAAGCGATTTCTGTAAAGAAAATATCTCTCTTTGCTTTGAACTTTGAGCATCGTAACTTTGCAGATATTGTTTATGCTCAAACAGTAACATTACACACTAACTAAAAATAAAAAAAGTGAAATCATAATCAACCATCCCTTTAAATCTTTGGTAAAACCATTCTTAGGTAAATTTGGTGACAATTTATATAAGAATGCATGGTTTCACGAATAATTTACAAAAAAAAAAAAAAAAATCAAATGAGGCCCAGTTTGCGCATGGCATATTAAAATCTAAATGTTACAATCGGTGATGTTCACTGTCATACCATATATATTTTCATTATTGAAAATAAATTGATTAAAAAAATGAAAGGAGTTTGTTTACGTTATGCTTCCTTTTTTGAGCTTGTTCTTAGCCAATGTTATTGATAGACTGGAAACTGTTGGGAAGAGGTTTTGGATTTGGATTGGGACATTATGCAGGACTGATCGAACTTGATAAAATCAGACCGTTTATTCTCTTTTTTTTTCTTCTTCCAAAAAGTGACTTGGATTTCAAAATCACCATAAAATCTTTGGCTCATTAAAGAATTTTGAACAAACTTGATGTATAGAAAATGACAGAAATACAATCCACATGACATTAGATGTACATCATATGGTGCAACACACAAAAAGCCAAGGTACGTCCTTGCCCTCAGCTGCTTCATTAACCTTGCGAGTTAGAGAGGCTGACACCCCAACACCCTAGAGACGGGCACAGACAGACGCCTCACTTCCTTTTGTTGTATTATTCATCCTGATGTCACTTTTCGAGTGCCTTTTCAGTTGAGTGGCCCATAATTATCAACCGGGCCCATATCGGGATAGGCAGGCTGGAGGAGACCATCTGCCCCACCCCGTCTGAATGACACAAAGGTCCAATTACGGCTCTGTCCCGTCCTAGAGATACGATTCACTCTCATTCCTTCTCGTTTTTTTCTTTCCTCCAGGAAATAGCACCGAATCCCACTCATCCCAAACAAACAAGGGGCATTATGGTGATGAGGAACTATTTCAAGCATCCAAACATGTGAAGTGTCCGTGGAATGCTTGTGAATAAGTTCTGTGGCATGTCTGGCCGCTATCTTTGTCACCATTTGATCTAAGGGGAAAAGAATCCACTTCCCACATTGGAAGACAATCTGTGCAAACTATTGCAAATATCAACATTCTTCTTCGCTAAGCTTAGAGGGACAATTTTCATTTTTCCCCCTTTGTTCAACCTACTGCGAGTCGAGAAATGTTTTGAATTTGTTGCTACGCCTCAACCTGAGGCCATCGACCGCACAAGGCAGAGCATCAAAGCTCGGCGTCGCATAATAACATTCACTGTTAATCAGAGAGTGCCGCTAGATCTGTCAGCAAAGCTTCTGTCCGCGCCGCCCCCCTCAGCCGCCCCCCTACTGTTCGGCGTGATTACTCCATTGTGTAAACAGTGATTAACCCCCCCGCCCCCCCTTCCTCAAAACGCTGTTCCTCTCCGCTGCCCGTTTCTGTTGGAACCCTCAGAAGTCTCTCGTCTCAGTTTTAGAAACTCAGATTTCTGTGCACAATTGTTTTCGCAAATAACCGGCTTCTTTTATGGCGTCTAGACAAAGAGATGTTTTGGCATGGCGGATGGAGGCGCCAAAATGTTGAATGCCGAGTGATGTGCATTTCACTGAGGGAAGATTTATGTGCGCTCCAGGAGAACCTGCGACACGTGTTAAAGCGTGTCAGTTACTGTATGCTTCCCGTCCCGGGTTTTCATCATCCGTTAACTTTGGCAAGAACACATTTAAACATTTTTGAACATTCTGGGTTACTTGCGTCAATGTTTATGGCCACAGAGATATACAGATAAGATGAAGTTCTTCACTGATTTACTTTGCAATGAAGACTGTTCTTTCTATCTATCTATCTATCTATCTATCTATCTATCTATCTATCTATCTATCTATCTATCTATCTATCTATCTGTGTCTGTCTGTCTATCTAGCTGTCTGTCTATCTGTCTGTCTGTCAATTTGTCTATCCATCTATCGTCTATCCGTCCGTCTGTCCGTCTGTCTGTCTCTGTCTATCTATCTATCTATCTATCTATCTGTCTGTCTGTCAATTTGTCTATCCATCTATCGTCTATCCGTCTATCCGTCCGTCCGTCCGTCTGTCTGTCTATCTATATATCTGTCTATCTATCTATCCATCTGTCTGTCTGTCAATTTGTCTATCCATCTATCGTCTATCCGTCCGTCTGTCTGTCTGTCTGTCTATCTATCCGTCTGTCTGTCTGTCTGTCTGTCTGAGGCTTTAAGCCAAAATCAAGGTTTGTATTGACCAACATTTCAAATGAAGTTATGCAACAAATTTTTGTCAAGGTGATCATTTCATATATCATCTCACTAAGCTTCTCAGTGTTGCTTAACACACCTTGAGGTTTGTGTAAATGCTGTTTATGCCATAGTGTGGTGACTCCCTCCAGTTAAACCACAGGACTTTGAGGAACCACTAGAACATTAACATTCCTGACAGATCACATCTCGACTCGACTGAAGGAAAGTACCTGCGCCCAGACGCCACAGACGCACCTACACATCAGCACTTTGAGCTGCCTGTGGTCAAAGACGGCCTGAATTGCGTCTTTTTTTGGCCACTTTTCACCTATACGTTGCTTTGACTTGTATGGCAGAGTCGACAACACCACATTTCTTGCATTTCTTAAGGAATGGGAGTTGCTGTCTCGGTTGGCCAATAAACCTCAGCTTGAACAGTGCCCGAGGATCTTAATTTTTTTCTGAGCATAATAAACAAGATGTGCTTTTCTGGAGGTTCCTGCAGGGCAAAATAAAATTTTCGTTAGTGCATTGATTTAGTTGCGATTACAGGAGGTGGACGGTTGGAGAGGACGCTTCTGGCACAGACCCTGGAGGTAAAATCCCCATGGGGGGCAACCATTGGAAGCTGATTCTCCACTAATGCAGGATCTTTGTGTTCCTGGAGGCCCCCCAGCTGCACGCATCCGCCTGGCAGACACACGCCAGTATTTAGGTGAATGGGGGCAACCGACCCCTGTCCCCCCCCTTAGTGTCCGTTCTACCCCATTGCGCTCTTTCTGCTCAGGGTTACGACAAGCATTAACCATCTACCCTCACTGAAACCGCCTACGCCAACCGCCCCTTCTTTCAGTCCACGCTGTGGCGGTCCTTTCTTTCCAGACCCTGTTGGCTAGTCCTTTTGTCTCCTGCCAAGTTTCAAACGTCTATTTATGCGCACTGCATTAATTGCGTCAGCGGCAGAATCTTTTTGAGTTTGTCGGTTTTTCATTTTGCATGACAATGGTGCTTTTGAGCAGCCTTACAAAAACAGGCTAGCGCACACACACCCTGCCAGGGTCCCTTTGAAAGGAAGATGTCTCTTATCCCTTGCCTTTTTTTGTGTTTCACCGCATTCATTCAGATGCTGTTCCCCATCTGCGCTCACACCTGAAGCACTTAGCGGGTCAACATGATCAGCTGGAATACGCTGCTTGTGATGAATGAAGCTTGTTTTTTGCCACCATTTTTCCAGTCTTAGACAACAGCTACTCTGTCAGCAATGCAAGATCATTTTAAAGTAAAATAATTGATTTCTATCATAAAACTTTTTTTTTTTCCAAATGAGTGTCACGACTATTGTCACCCATATTTAATACGTTGTATAATCTATTTTAAGAAGATAAACAGTAAAGTGGCAATATTAGTAGATCTTAAAGTATTAAAATTGCCTAAAGCCTTCAAACTTCAAAGGAACATCAAAATTAGTCAAACTTTCCTGTGCTTGATTAAACTGACATCCTATTTATTGCAAAGGCTTCAGTGGTTGCAGAATCATTTTTACCAAGACATCTGTCTGGAAAATCCAGTTTTCTTCCCCATGGGAGCACGCCCAGCTGCTTTTAGGGATTTCTCCCATCTGGCATCTCTGATCGGCTCTATTAGTGCACGGACCCATGGCTTTTGACCTCCACATGCATAACTTATTCAAGAGTGTCTGGCGGGCATCAGGCCAGCTCTTACTTTCTGTATCAATGTCTTTTTCAATCAGTCTCCTGGAGCTCAGCCATGGATATGGTGTGGAAATGACTGAATGGGTTAAGATGTAATAGAGGACAGAATGTTTGATTACTCAGTGTTGATGTCTTAAAGTCACCCTATTATGCTGTTTTAAAGGCTCCTAATTTTGTTTTGGAGGTCTCCTACAAGTGGTTTACATGCATACAAGGTGAAAAACACTTTAATTTTCTCATAATATACACTGCAGCATCATCTCTTTCTCACAGGGTCTGAACCAGTTCTATAATGGATTCAGTCTCTCTCTTTTCCGAGAGCTACTCTGCTCTGATTGGTCAGATGGCCCAGTCTGTTGTGATTGGTCAGATGGCTCAGTCTATTGTGATTGGTCTACTCTGCTCTGATTGGTCAGATGTCCCAGTCTGTTGTGATTGGTCTACTCTGATTGGTCAGATGTCCCAGTCTATTGTGATTGGTCTACTCTGCTCTGAACGGACAGATGGCCCAGTCTGTTGTGATTGGTCTACTCTGCTCTGATTGGTCAGATGGCCCAGTATGTTGTGATTGGTCTACTCTGTTCTGATTGGTCAGATGGCCCAGTCTGTTGTGATTGGTCTATCGCTTACAACGCACGTCAGAAACAAAGCACCCATTATAATATCTGGATTTCAGCTCCAGATCTTCCTCATCACTTGATACACAGTGATAATGATGATGTCGGTTTTACCGGATCAATTCACATTCGAGTCCTCATCCTTTGGAAGTGATGCATTTTGGATTGGCTTTCACAGCACAGATAACGGCGTCTTCTCGACATGTCAACAACACGAACCAAACTCTTCCAGACCTCAGCTACAACTACAGTGTTTGAGGGCAGGTCAAAGTGGACAACGTTAGTGGGCAGCCAATTTGTTACAAACCTACTTAGGGTTGTGCAGGAAGTAAGATTGGCATTACTGACAACTGACAACGTTCTGTATTACTCACTACATGAAAGGTAATATCCGAAAAAGCATAATAGGGGCACTTGATGACAACACTTGAAGGCGTTGATATTTGATTAGTGGCTCTACAACCCTCTGAAGTGACTTCTGGATTTTGCTTCTGGATGAATCATAAGAACATCTGGTTAGTTTCTCAAAAGTTTGTTTGAAAGAAATATTACATTTTTGTAATTCATTTTCTCTATAGATTGTCTTCATTTATTTGTCTCTTTCTTTCAACAGCCAGATCTCTTCCCTACAGTCTAGGCAAAGGAACGCAGCCTGGAGTCTCTGTGCCATTCATTGGCATTTCCACTAATCACACCTGCCCAGGAATGAGTGGAATGAGGCTGATGCCATGACATGTACCCACACACCCTTTCAAGAGTCGTGTCTGAAGACGACCATCTCTGAGCAAAAAATAGCAACGTGAAGTCGTAAAGTGCACAGAAATTGAACTTTACACTCCAGGTTTCTGCAGCGGCTGGAAATTGCTGTGGTTGAAATCGACTGGGTGTGACTGACAATTTCAAAATTCCAGTGTATCTAGCGAGTTATGAAAGGTGTGAGACATTCCTTGTCACTCAGCGGATCATAGTCATGCTAATCCGCAAATCCAAACCTCGCGCTACAATAAGAACACCTGCTTAGCATTTTCACAGACATTTTATTTAAAAAGTCTTTAACGCACACTGACAGATGTTAGAAACAATATTTGGCATTAAATTTCCAAAACAAACTACAAGAATCAGTGATATATAAAAAAACTGTACACAAATTAAGACATTTCACAACACATATTTCAATGCAAAACAGTTCGCAAACGCAACATTTAGCTGGTAACATGTCTCTATCTGTGCTGCTTTCTTTGGCCTTAGGCAACACATTCTAATGTCTTACATTTAAGAAAAACACCCTTATGAGTGTAGATGACCGTTCAACAGTGAGAAGGACAGCGTCTTAATACAATGTGCAAAATCTACTTTAAAAAAATACAATATACTTCACAAAAGAACATAAGGCTACATATACAGCAACAACATTTAAGACGTTTGCTAGGTATTTTGTTCACTTTGAAAACAGTTTAATGAACCATTGTCACAAAACCATTAGGAAGGAATCCACCGCTTTAGTAGTTTAATCACCTGTTACTCACATTGTAAACTACACATTCAACAGTTAAGCGAAAACTACTATTTTGAATAAAGAAAATAAAGCCTATTTAGGACCATTAAGAGTGTTTTTGCATAGTGACATTTTTTTGTCATTACCGCAATTTGTCCAGACTTAAGCATTTATTTTTTAAATCAGCATACACATATTTTATAATTTCTATAATTTAAATTATGTATTCTTGTGGTAACCATTTTTTTGCATTACGGTAATGAGAATTTGGAGGGAAATCTGCTTTGCCTTGAAAATATCAACGCAAACAATCTAAAAACAAGCTTTACTGTCTTCAAGCAAAATATAATTTCGTATTTGGTTTTTATTTTGCATTGTAACATTTTCATAACAATTGCACTTTACCGTCATTTGTCCAGGAATTTTTTTTTTTTAATTATTAAAATCTGCATATGCGTAACTACTTCACAATTTAAATACATTCTTTTCTAATATGGTAATTACTTTTTTGCATTGCGGTAATGAGAATTTGGAGGGGAAAATGTGGAATTATAATTGCCCTAAAAATAATACAGCAATGCAAACAACAGGCTTCATTTTCTTTATGCAAAATATACTTTATTATTTAGGGGTGAAATATGACCCAAGCTTCACTATTAGCCCAGCCTGGCTATCTGTCTAGTACTATTATAATAAGAATACAGTGCTGATCAGAAAAGTGTTTAGAATATGTGTAATATATTCAATATTCAAAAACATTTTATATAAAAAATGCAGCACATCCTAACTAGTTATTCAATAGTTTGGGGTTCATTTCCTCTTTTAAAGATCACCCGAGTTTACTAAGAACATAATGAGCCCTGTTTCATGCACGAAGGTGTAACCAGAGGCAAGAGTTAATAATTACTTAAATAATGATCGTACAGGATCCATGTGAGTGAGTGAGACATTGAAGCATGAAACCTTAGGCTAAAAATAGCCTGGTTTAAAGAGTGAAGTCTAGTAAGTTTATGTACACATGCGTTCACAATGCTGTCTGCATCTCTCTTTTGGGTCGCGTCTCGCCATCAGAACTGCTGCGACCTGGGATGGGCTCCGGTTGCCATGGTTACCATCCTGACTGACCTAAGGCTTGGTTTCCAGTGAAAGGTCCATGTGAATGTGAAGGAGGAAAAGCGCCTCCGCCTCCCCCTCCCCCGGCATTCCCAAGCTTCGTGGGGGGGAAACTCGGCTGCATTCCAGAGAACGTTGAAAGATCTGAGGACGGAAAAAGAGGGAATGAGTTACACGTTGAACTTTACATGGTTCACCTACAATCCTTCACATTAGTTTAAAAAAAACAGTGCATGACAAAACTATCATTTACTTCATGGTATGTATATACTATGTATATATACGATAGTAACTAAACTATACAAACACCTGCTAATGAGATCACATTTGGTATGTTAAGCTGCTTATAATTTCAAAAGAGCTTTAAAACTTGTACTATAAAATTGTTCCCTCCCTGTTAAATGTGAGGTACATGTAGGTAATGAGATCATGAAGTTCACTTGTGCCTAATTTCCACTTTCACAACATGTTTTTCCCAACCTATAAAACAAGCTGTTTCTTTAGATGAGTTTTTGATCATTTTATCTTTGTGGTTGCACTAAGAACGTGTAAACTGCTTTGACTAAAGCTTAACCAATATCTACACTCTTAAAAATAAAGGTTCCAAAAGGGGGTTTTCTCAGTAATGCCATAGAACAATTTTTGCTTTCCCAAAGAACCTTTCAGTGAGCAGTTCCCAACTCTGGTACTGTTCACGTGTCGGTCAAAAATGACAGATTTTTTTTTTTATTATTTCAATGAAATGATTGTACTGTATTTTAGTTCCATAATGTTTTTTATTTAATATTTTGTATTTTTAGGGGATTTTATGGTACTTAATTATATTTATGCATTAGTTATAATTCATTTATTCACTTTTTGAGCATGGACCTGAAAATGAAATTTCCAACTTAAACTGTCATAAATCTTGAAGTTTGGTCTCTGTTTAAAGACGACACTTGGCAGATTATTGCTTTCATGAAGTGAAAAAATGTTTAAAAAAAAAAGTAAAAAAAGTGAACTTGAAAAAAAGTTATAAAATTTTACATTTATTGTTATGAAAAATGCCCAAAAATACAATTTTCAATTTTTATATTAAATGCATATTTTCCAAATCAAAGCCATGAATCAAAACAAGCTGTGTTCCAAATTTGAGGTTGTTATCTCAAAAAAATTAGCTTTCAGTAAGAATTTGTTTGTGTGCAGTACCAAACCTTTCCAATAGATGAAATTCGTCTCATATTCATTTCCAATACGTGCATTTTTGACCGCAAACAATACAAGTGCGACTATTTTTTTTCAGGACCATTTAACCTTTTCGAATCATGTCCATGATTTTTTTTTTTTTTTTGCGTTCACACAGAACGTGCCAAAACCTTTAAGAAGTTTCGTACCGTTCCAGTGAAGTAAAAAAAACAAAAAAAAAACAGCACCAGCGGGTTAAAAGAACCATTTTCTTTTAACACATAAGTCAAGTTGATGCGTAACTGCTGCGACAATCACGACGGACGTAGCATAACTGCGAAAGGCGTTACACTTTCTTTAGAAGCTAGATATTTTATTTTATAACGTGTTAAATATGGTTATTTTTCTTACACAAACCCATCGATTCGCTTCAGAAGGCCTTTATTAACCCCCTGGAGCCGTGTGGAGTACGTTTATGATGGATGGATGCACTTTTTTGGGCTTCAAATTTTGGGCTGCCATTCACTGCCATTATAAAGCTTGGATTAGCCAGGATATTTTTTAATTTAATATTGATTGCATTCATCTGAAAGAAGAATGTCATATACACCTAGGATGGTTTGAGGGTGAGTAAAGCATGAGGTAATTTTCATTTTTGGGTGAACTATCCCTTTAATTATTTTTTATTTTTTGAACGTTTTAAAATATTTTTTATAGAAATAATTTAATGCTATAGCAAATGAAAACAATATACACAAAGAAAAAACTGACATTAAAAAAAAACATTAAACATACTTAAAGTATGTTTATTTATTTTTTACTGAGTGTAAATGTATTTGTGTGATTTCCAGCTCACTCGAGGAATAACGCTGAGGTCTGATTGACACCGCTGAAGCTGATTTACAGTTTAACAAGGTTAACAGTGCTGTAAAGTCTAGATAATACTGTGAACTAGCTGCTAAAACTAGCAGCTGATCCGTTTGCACCCTGCCGTGTCTCTAGACACCACAACCATGTGTCTGCTGGTGTAATTAAAAGCTTGAAACCCTTTACCAGGAGACATAATTATCCTTTTCTAATCAATACTGTTCTGGACATGATGCATGAGAGTCAAAGTTCAGTTGTGGACAGAAAAACCCCCACTAAATTAAAATGCTATTCGGATGTGAAAAGTCATGCACGGACGTTTCTCCTAATATTGCATGCATCCTCTCTGCCTGTTTTTCCGTTGTTGAGACGATCAACACTCCAGCAGCATTAAAAATACTACCTGAGAGCTATCACTGTTTCACAAGTACAGCAGCTTCAGAGCCAGTTATATTTAAACATCAGCGGCCCGTATTTCATGCCTTTGTGTTATTTCTGGGACACGGCAGACACTTTAATTTAAGACATGAGAAGCGATGCTACACAAACGCTTCAGTAAAGTGAACAGCGCTTCAGTGTTGCGTAAATAACGTTCGAGCAGCGCTTATCCATCAGCGTCAGTGGTCTCAGCCTTCCCAAACCAGCAGCAGAGCAAGTGACCTTTGACCCAGTTTGCAGTCCTTGGAAATTCCATTAAAGCAAGTCTAAAGACCCGAACGCATGCCTGGGATTCAATCAGCTTGTGTTTAATAGATTTTATAGTCTTGTTTTCATCACCTAGCCTTAAACTGGAAATCCTTCTTGTTTTTCACTACCATTTTTATTAGGCAGCACTGTAAAAAAAAAAAAAAAAATTCATGATTTATCAAATAATTGTCATATCAACTTAGATAATGTATGTGGTTTGGATAACATAATATTTTAAGTTTCTGTTGATTAAACAAATCACCATTGTATTAACTCATTTTTTTTAACATTTCAGTGAACTCAATATTTTAAGGCAACCAGGTTACTTACTATAAGTAAGTTTTTTTCAACTACATGCTTTAAAATTAATTAAACACTTTTTCGACCTTTAAAGTCTTTGTATTTCAAGTATCATTTATCATTGATTTATCATTTATCATATTTAGCATTAATCTTACTATTTAGTTGTTTGTAAATCACTTAAGTGTTTGCAACTTACTATTTTTACAGAATAATAAATGCATTTTGATTTATTTATTTAAGTAAATCAGGAAATTTTCATGATTAGTAAATGCTTAAAAGCATTTATTTGGGTAATATTTATTAAATCAAATACATTTCATTATTTTTATCACAATAAATAAATATTTATCACTCAAATTTATTTAAGCAATGACAACCCTTAATAAAACTTATTTTAAATTAAATTAAAAAAATTATTACTCATATAAATGTATTTACTTTATATATGGTGGAAACAAATACATTTCTTTATTTTTCCTTTGTGTATTTTTTTCATAACTAATACAGCTTGAATAATGAATATCAATCACTCGCATTAATTTATGTAATGTAGGCCTATCTATGTAATAAAAATTAAACAATAGGCTACTAATACATGAATATTTCTTCAACAGTGAAATGAAGTAGTGGTCTGGCTCCAGCAGCTGTAATGAGGGTCACAGGGCTGAATTAATGACAGCTGTGTAAACTACTGTGCGCATTGATCTGTGTTCGGATCAATCCCGAGTCAGCACCTTGTTTATTAGGAAACGCCCTTTGCTTTGCATTATGAGCCGCCTCTCAATATTCTGGCTATGTTTACTAATGAGAAAGAGTGTGCGGGTAAGCTAGTTTATAAATCATGGTGACAGGACGGCAGCTTAAATCTTATTGGTATTTTCTTTTGCATATTTTATTGTATTTATGAGTTCTAATTGAACTATAAACGAACAAGAATACCGGCTCTTTTTCTATGCGCCCCCGGCTTGAAAAACAAAGGCAGTTTGTATGCTAACCGCAACCTTTTCACCTCCTCTGATGTATGAATATTATGCAATTCTGATTAATTACATAAAGCGAGTTCGCGGCTGAATGGCCTGTTTGATCTATTTACGGCTGGTAACCAATTTGAGGTCTTTGTATAATTCAATTTCTTTCCGCAGGTCCCGCTTACACGGACAAAGAAAAAAAATCCATTAACTTTATGCAGATCCAGCCGCGCCGCGGGGCTCGAGAGACGCGGTGACTACGCGCGCGTGGCGGTAAAATATGGCTGGCCGCAGCTGCCAAAATATAGGATCTTTCTGTTAGCGTTTCGGATGTTTTTTTAAAAGGCTAGCATTAATAAAACATTAGTATTGACCGTGACGGTCACTCTGGTCCGCCTCCGTGAATAGTAAACCCGTCGTGAGAGCGAGGAACTGACCCTTGACCTAGATCAGGTGTGTCATACAACAAACAGAGACTCATATGGTGTGCACTGGATAAGTGCCAGTTAATACAGCCTGCTCTGCAAGACCAAAGAATGAGAGGATCTTGATAACTTCCTCCATGGTGCTCATGTTACAGTTTGGATTACTAGTCTTGCCAACTAGACAACATTAAATTTGCCTAAAGACAGGAAATATAATTCATCCGTGACCAGCTACGTTCTGTCTCTCTGAATACCGCATGGTGTACAACTTTTTTTAATAGTAGACATTATGGAACAATAAGCATTTTAAACTTTAGCATGCAAATACTAAATACCTCATCACATAGGGCCTCCTTTATAATAACAAAATGGTTATTTAAATTCAAATGTGTGTCATATTTTGGTACTAAAATAAGAGTCAAAAGGAGATTAAATATCTGATATTTCATCCAGATCATTGCCAATACTGGAAAAGGAAGTATAACCAAGCACAGTATAGTATTCAGCACTGCAAGCTCTGTTTCTGATAAATGAAGTAGGTCATATGCATATCATATACACATACTATATACTGCATGAAAAAAGTATACTAGCATGCTATTTCAACATAACCCAAGTTAATCCACAATCTAAGCAGAGTTTTGTGGCTGTTATTCCTGTTAGCCTTACGTCAACCTAGGATATAGATCTGTGCTTGTCAAATCATTTCATGGGGTTGTTCACGTAAATAAAGGCCCTGTCCTAAATGGCACCCTAAACACTCGCGTTCTTCCTACGAGTCCACACTTTCGTTACGTAACAGCACTTTGACTGTTGGGAAGAATCTGGACGCATATTGACTGCTCACGAGCACCCTTCTGAAACCTAAAATGACAAATGGGACACCCTACGGTCTCATGGACTTAACGGACACGCGCACGCCATTGTAAGTCCACAAGACTGAAAGTGCATATGAAGTGTGCCATTTGGGACCGGGCCAAAGACAATGCATGTAAGGATTATAACGTTGGGTGAAAAAGCATACCAAGTATGTTGGGTGAGCTGCGTTCCAGTGTATTCTGAATATCTCTGTACCAATTCAAAGTCAAACAGTGACTCACTGTGCTGATATGCAATGACAATAGGAAAGAAACCTATCTGCGTTTAAATGGGCGTGACTGCCTGGTGAGAAATTGTCAGAGTCTACACCTTTAGTGTGATGCATCTTTGATGTACTCTAATGCATGTTGGTTTGTGACAAATATGAACATCAAAGTAAAGAACATCTCTATTTGTTTTCCTCACCCCTGTTACAAGATGACGGGTTCTGTAGCAACATGTATTTTTAGTTTTAAGCTGCTGGCTGCCAAACGGTGCAAAATATAGCTCACCCTATTCCACATGCCTCACTTCACCATTTCTGACAAGGCTATTCTGTGCAAAAATCAATGGCGAATTAGCGATAGTCAAAAGAGCTGGAACCGTTTTCACTCTCAAAGAAGGATAAAAGAGACTTGTCAGCTGCAGTCGTGCAAATCTGGGGCCTCGCAGGCTCTCTTCTGCCCGTCTCCACCCAAACCATCTGTTTATTATTGAGGAAGGGCAAACAGCAGTTCCCCTAGGCGTCCTTCCATTAAATGAGCGCTGAGCTCAACAAGCTGCGAGTGTGCTAAACAAGACGAGGTGTTTTAGAAGCGGAACTAGTGAGTTTTTAGCACTATAAAAATTATTGATGTTTTACAACAAATAAAGAGCAGGGCCCTTCAAAGACATCACCTGACAAGTTGAAAGTTTCCAGTCTCCATCCTTGAATCTTCCTGGCAAACATTATGCATCAAACTCAAATAAACACGCCTTCTCTAAACACAGATGATCTGTGGGAAACCATTATTTGACTTTGTTATCTGTCTGGCTACTGTGTACAATTGTGAGGACAATAAGCCCTGACATTTATTTAAAAGAAAAGACAGAAGATTTGTAAACAATCCAGGGAAGCAAAACCATACACTTTTTCAGTGGAGCAATGTGCAAAATAATGGTACAGGCTTTGCCATAGGCAGAACTACAAGAATTAACCTGATCCTGTTCTTGCTGAAGGCATTTGGCTTGTACGCCCCAGAGAGACGTGTTTTACTCAGTAATTTGTGCTGCCACATTCCTGTTCAAACTATTAAGAAACATTTCGTCTTTATTTGACACCCAACAGCACTAATTACGGCTAGACATTTTTCATCAACAAACAAAATTACTGAGACTGCATAAAGAAAATGCTGTCAGTTGGTCCAGGACAGTGACTTTGGACAATACTCACCAAATAAGAGTTGTGTTTTCTTCAAGATGGGAGGTACTTCCAGGTGCTGACAAATGCTGTCGGGATGAGTGAATACGGTATGCTTGTTATGCTATCCCATGAGTCTGTTGAGGGGTCATAGCAGTCCAAGGTTTTACACCTCTGTGCCCCAAAGTATCCCCCGACCACGTACAGGCGATTCCCCGACGCTACTGCATGACAGCTGATTCTCCTTGAAGTCACGTCACCAAACTTGGTCCACTGGAACGTCTCACTATTGAAGCGGTACGCGGAGCTCGCCGAGAACTCAGTATCTCCGCCAATGACCACAACATGGTTCCCAACAACTGCTGCTGCTGTGTAACGCCAAAGCTGAGGACAAGTGGCCGGGACAGTCCACCTGTTCTCACAGGGGTCGAAGCACTGAACCTTAGGATACTTGTCCCTGTTGACACTAGTCCCTCCGAAAGCAAATAGTTTGTTTTTGGCCCCTACGACAGCAGCATTGCTCACACCCTCTCGAAGAGGAGCTACCAGTGTCCACTTGTTGGATTGGGGGTTGTACTGCTCCACTTGTTTGAGAGACACAGACGGTGATGCAGGGAACGACCCCGCAAGGGATGTGTGTCCACCTACTACATACAGGATGTGGTCAAGTTCTGCCGAACCATGTCCAAATCTAGCGACAAGCATCTGTGCAGCTTTGGACCATTCGTCGTGCAAGGTGTCATAGACCCAAACGTCTTTTGAAGACCCATTTTCAGACCCTCGACCACCCGTGACATATACTTTACAGCCAATAGCGCAAGCACTACACTCTTTGCGAGGGCTAGGAAGGTCCGTTTTGGGGGTGATCTCTTTCGCCTTGTGATCAATCATGTATACTTTGTCACACATGAACGTTTGGCCTCCTAGAAGCAGGAGGGCTTGGCTGACCTTCCGGGGTTGGGCACAGAAGCCTGTGACAACTCCATCGTTCTGCAGGATCTTCATTTTGCATCGGACAGCGTCTTCCACAATCTCACGGCCCACCTTGTGTCCCATGACGAGCTCCTCGGACGCGACATTCTTTAGCAGGTAGGTCTCCGGAAGCAGGGCGAGGCGAACGCAGCGCAGAAGGTCGGGAAGATCCAGATGTCTTCTCCCAATGTCTGCTCGAACCCAGTCAATAACAGCCTCGTACACAATGCTTTCATCCTCAACCTCCAACTCCTCGCTAAAAACAAGCTCCTGAACTTTATCTTTGGGCATGCTAAGGAAGTCCTCAGTGTGGTAGAGATTAGCGAAATTTGCCAGACACATACGCCAAGAAAGTTCATACAACTTCTGGCACTGATGAGCATCGGACAGAAGCATCATCCCAAGACAGTTGGACGGATGGAGGTTCTTCTCCAGGAATTCTGCAGCAGCGTCACGTATGTCGTCGAACTGGAGCATGTCGCTAGCCTCCAGCAAAGACTCTGCATTTTCCTCGTTGATGATCACGCGGGCGGAGTAGGCATAGTCTAGCAGGAGCTCCAGAACCTCCGGGTGCAAAGAGTCATGGAAGTTGACCTCGGCATCTCGGCTCTCTTTCAGGCCACCGCTAAACATGGCCTCAAAATAGCGGCTACACGATGCTAGAACCGCCCGGTGGCATGGGAATGCTCGATGCCCAGCACGCAGGACTACATCCGTGAAGACACGTCGCTTGCGGAGCAGGTTGAGGTGGGTAAGCAGGCTGTCTGCATGTGAAGTCTTGTGGAACAGCTGGATGTTCATGGACCCAGAGCTTGATCTTGACTTTCGGTTCTCATGATTACTGACAGACATCTTTGAACTGGATAAAAGACAAAAAAAATTTTTTTTAAACTATTTCCTTTCAGATTCCCTTTATTGTCTTAAATCATCTGTGGACATTCATTTGATATTACTCAGAAGGCCTATTGTTCAGCAGTGTTTAAAAATCCTTAACATATAATTAGACAGTGGATACATCATAGTTAGGGCAATTATACTTGGAACCAACCATATCCTTGGACGGCAGTAAACCCATAATCGTTTGTTAAACAGCAATAAAACATTACAGCGTTACGTTTACCTTGAGATTGTTCTCCCTTTCAGTACATGGGTTAATGATTCATGGGAAATGAATCATCGCCTTCCTCTTTGATCTCTGATAAAGTTACTGATCTTAGCTATAATTTCATAATTTCAGTTATGCATAAAACAAAGTAAATTGCACAGGAGTAAGAAACTCAAAGGGACAGTTCACCCAAAAATGAAAACCATTACTTACTCACCCTTATGTAAACAAAACCTGTATGAGTTTCTTTCTTCACAAAAGAAGATATTTTAAAGAATGTCAGTAACCAAACAGTTGATGGTACCCATTGACTTCCATAATAGGAAAAAAAAATACTTTGGAAGTGAATGGGTGCCATCAACTGTCTCGTTACCGACATTCTTTAAAATATCGAGAGAAAAAAGAAACGCATACGGATTTGGAACATGAGGGTGAGTAAATTATGACAACATTTTTGGGTTAACTATCCCTTTAATTGTCTAACAATAGTACAACAGTGAACTAAAATGAATGCTACACCACTGTTAAATAAATAACATTTGTTGTATTTTAAATAAAGGACACATAATAAGGCCGGCAACCAATAAAGTCTTCAAATAGACACCAAAACTCCAAAGATAGATCAACCAAGATAACAATGACTTGAATTTACCCTGTTAATCCTACAATACTATAGTCACTACATTTATTGTTGCTAGAAATACTGTCATTAGAAAATATTATACATTAAAATTCCGCATGAATGTATCATGGTTTTACAGTAACTATAAATGCAGTAACTATGGTCAACTATGGCAACACGTGCATTTTATAACAATAACTTTAATACAAATATTTTACATATTTTTCTTTTCGTTAAAAACTGTACATGAAAAAAATGGACGATGTTTAAAGTATTTCGCAACGTGTTCAAAAATTTAACGTTAAAGTGACAGGTTTTCGTCAGACAAATCTACTGAGCGGTCCAATACAATCCATGTACACCACACGTTTGTATATAACAATGTGTCGTATAACCAAGAATGGAAAAAGTAGTATGAATTTACCTTATTTCCTTTCGTCGCGCGGACTTGCACAGAATGCATTCGACTGTTAAAGACGCGTGTTACTTTAAGACGTCGTGAAAGATTTCAGTAGTAGCATCTCTCGTGTTGAGATCAGTCTTAAGTGTATGAGAGCCTGTTACACGCTGGAGAATATTACTACTGTGACTCGAGCAGCGAGTGAGTGTGTAGCGTGGATCTCAGTCGCTCCTCCTCTTCCCGAATGATAAATGTCCAATCCTGGCGGAGGAGGTGATCTTAGGACACGTTTTAATAGCAATCAGAAGTGCTTCGGAAATTCGGAGAATGAGTGAGCATTTGGTGTGTATGAATGTGACTATGCTCTGGTATTGAGACACAATGCACGTTTTTCATGTTTGTGATTGTGAATGATAGGACGTCTCATGTGAGATTGTGTAGCAATGTCCTCCACAGAAAGCAACAACAAACGTATCTCTTTCTTCTTAAGAAGGTTATATTCCAGACAGTTATGCATGAACTATCTGTTTACTGTCACTCAGTTCAGTTTAAGGAAAGAAATTCGTCTCTCTTCAATTACGTAGAGCTATCTGACGTGGACATGTAGCCTAAGAATGTGTCTTTTTTTTTTTTTACAATTTTTTTTTGTTAAACACAACACCAAAAATAAACAGCAAATGAGATTTTAAATACCGTACAACTAAATTACAAGGTAAAATAATAATAATAATAATGTTTACTCAATAAAAAAGAATAATAAAATAAATAAAAAAAGTAGCCATTGATGTACCATGAGAGTAGCCCACATGGGTATTGAGCCTCTTTCAATAAGGTATTTAGTATCAATCCACAATGTTTTCTTTCCCAACACAATTATGCCAACATGAAGAGCATATTATTCTTTGCGTCTTCCATTCGTCCTTAGAGCGGTTGTTGTACAAACATCAGTGTACATACTGTACTGTGAGTGAACACTTACTGTACTGTGTTACTGTTAATGACTGTCAGACCCCCTGCCAACACTCAGTGTTCATATTTAATAGAGTTATTAGAGCTTAAACAGCCGTTAACTGTCTCGACGCCCTGTTTACACAGCCCTCAACACCAATTATATCTATCAAAACAACATCCTTCTGTCTGGTTTGACACTTTTAACTTCCACTATGGTCATGTTTAGACTTTGACACATATTTTGAAACAAATTCTATCTATCTATCTATCTATCTATCTAGCTATCTATCTATCTATCTATCTATCCATCTGATCCATCCATCCGTCCATCTGTAAAAACCTGACGAACAGTGAACTAACTGTAAACTAATTTCTTTGTAGCAACATCTTCTGTTGGAATATAGCGGCACCTATTGGACAGAACCCATATTGCAATAAAGCTGAAGACACAAATCGTTATTTTAAAAAACAAATATTTATACCAGATGCAGAGATTTCAAACTTACAAAAAATATTTTTAACATGTAGCCTACCATATTAGTGTCATTTTGTCGGCTGTTTGAAATGGCAAAACTTGTGTTTAATCAAAAGCGACAAATCCTTATAAAATCAGAATTTATGCGAATGGCTCATTCCTGGGATTCGGTGTCTTTTGTGTCCCCAGTAAAGATCACGATCTTACTGTCTTAAAATGTTGAACAATATCTATTTTAAACCTGTCTTAGTCGTAAATAACACCATTTGAACTCTAAGCATATTGAAGTTGATTAAAAAAAATAATTTGAAACATTTTACAGCATTTTGAACCACCACATATACTTACTATGATTTTTTTCCAAAACATTTTTACATTGTTGGGTATATCAGTAATGATTCTCTCTAATATATATATATATATATATATATTTTTCCAATTATTACATTTATTTTAACAATTATAATCAAGGTTTTTTGCTTGTCCTTCCATTTATTGTCCACCCTGCTATTTTGACTACTTTCCCTTTAAATGTGAATTGGAAAAATTAAATGACATCAAATCATAAAGCAGTCATCGCTTCTTTGGAGGGAAAACAACTTGGTAGGGTGAGATCCTCGATTATTTTAACTGTCTGTTTTTACCAATTTTATCTTTCAAATTTGGTGTGGTCAACCTTAGTACGTCTTCCCTGTTAAGGGAAATATGAAAAAAGTTAGTAGAAATATAATATTTTTAAAATTACAGACCATACATTTCTTCATTTGATAAATCTTGTTAGCTTGTTTTTGCTCAGACACGGTGCAGTGGCTGATTTTAGATCAGAATGTCCACCCTGTTATATCTGAAGCACTAACAGAGTGGACACTGAGAGTGAACATAGCGACTGTGAAATTAATTTAAGTTTAAAGTTGAAGAAAGGGTGCATTTAAAGTTAGTTGGCAATGTTTTACGTATTATTTCTCATTTAAATCCAGTTCAAAATAAAGTAAATTTGTATCTTGTACGTGAGCGATAGGAAATCATCCATCCATCCATTCTTTATACCACTTGTCCACCCTGTTATCATTTTTTCCATCTTAAGCAGTTTTTTTTTTGTTTGTTTGTTTTTTTTTTTACAATAATTTCATAAAATCATCAAAAAAACATACTAATAATTCAGTGACAATGAAAATTTACTAGAGGATCAATACTTTAAAAAGTAAACAAAAATGCCTTTTAGGCATTTGTATCTGTCCCTAGCAGGGTAGACATTTTTATCTACCATTTCATTTATTTTGTTTAATAAATGGTTACATTTATTTACCCCAGCTTGACCAGAATATTTTTTCAAATGTTTTACATCACCCTATCATGACTACACAAAAATTTCTTTAAAAAGCTGAGTTTGATTTTCTAAATTTTATGATGGCCAATTTATACGAGGAACGACCCTAATAACACCTTCCCTTAAACTCGTTTTTATTGTTGTTTAAAAATCAACACGTTATGAGCTTATTTAGTTTTGCTTAAAAACTTCATTTCCCAGAAGTCAACAGTCAGGATGTTTTCCAGAGCGCTTCCGGTTGATCTCAAGGGCAAAATTATCACATGTACAGAAGCGACACAGACTTTAATCCAGTGTGTTACTGTTATTAGATCTATAAGTGTGTAAAATGGACAGTTTTGGTTCTGATTTCTCTTCGGGCTCGTCTTCTGGTAAAATGGACACTGGCACTATAATGGAGCAGGTCAAAGTTCAGATTGCCGTTGCAAACGCGCAAGAACTGCTGCAGGTTAGCGACTAACCTCTTAAGATTAAATACTGTTTTAAATAAACTCTACAAATAAATGAATTTCATTGTGCTTCTTAAAATTAATAACTATATATAAGAGTCTTGTGTTGGATAGATTTTGTCATTAAATGTTGCTGAATAAATAGATTAGCCTACTCTAATGTAAATGTGCTACTATGGTATACTTTGGCGTACCATGTAAATGTAATGGTGGTGATTATTAAGCACAGTTTTATAGCAAAGAACAGTAATATTATCTGATATCATCACTGTATACACTTACCAAAAAATACACCTTGTCGTAGTATTATTGGTATTTTAAACATGTACGTTACCTCCACAGTCATTTTTTTGTAAGGCTTTGTTTCTGTACTAGGGTAACTGTATTTTTGAACATGTACCATGTTACTACCATGGTAATCTTTGAAGTACCATGGTATATGAGCATGGTACCCTTTGAGAAAGTACTGTGGTAGTACCATGGTAGAGTGATACATGGATTCATATACTGTGTTGTTTTACATGGTATTCCAAGGAACTTCCACATTTACCATCTGTAGCATTACTGTACTATACTGTAAAAAAAATTCTAAGTTGTAAATAAGTTTAGAAATAAAACGTTTATTGGAGTAGGCTTACTTTCTACTTTAAAATGTCATGTTTAATTCTATGCTATTTCTTTGTAATTATTTGTCAAATTTCCTAGCAATTAATTGTTTTTGGTATATGATACTGCCATCATATAAGGGTCATCAAGGTATCCAATTACAAAAAGTACCAAAATGTACTATAGTACTAGCATACTAGAATTATTCCATGCATTCCTAATGCCGTTTGTCGTACATTGCAGAGAATGACTGATAAATGCTTCAAGAAATGCATTGGCAAACCAGGAAGCACATTGGACAACTCTGAACAGGTATGAGCATTACTTCCTCTACCACTATTCATGTTCCTTAGAGGAAATAACATCTAGACCCATGCATAACCCTTTTGTTTTTTCCAGAAATGCATTGCCATGTGTATGGACCGCTACATGGATGCATGGAACACTGTCTCCCGCGCATATAATTCCAGATTACAGAGAGCAAGGGCACGTATTTGATGTGCAGATGGCGACCAGTACTACCTCGGTATCACCTGAGTCCTCAGGTAGAGATGCCTGGTCTCCAAATGCACGACGGAGTAAATAGACTTGGCACTCTTACCACGCAACAACAGTTATGGCTACAGAAGGAACCATTATGTTTTCAAACCATGTTAAAATTATTAAACATGACATAGAAATTCAAATTAAAGGAATGATCGTTGTAGTAGCAGTTCTTATGCTTAAAGTAATGACCAGAATTGGGATGACAAGAGGACTTTAGGATTTTAGCTCCACCCTTTTGGTATCCAGTTCCTGGTCAACTGGTTTTGGTAAAAACAATGCTAAAATCGGATTCCTCCCCTTATGCTGTTATCCATTCATCAAGCAGCCAATCAAAATTCAACGTGCCATCTGTCGGCCTTTTGTCATTGGGTGGATGTTACTCCATTCCCTGAGGGAACGGCTCACTTTACCACCTCTGTTCCACAAACCTAGCTCTACTCCCAGAGGGGGAGAATTCAGGGGCGTCTTTGTTGCAATAATTGTCGCTTCATCACCAGGATCGCCAAATAGCGCTTCTTATTTACCTCTGAAGAACAAACTGCAATTGTCGACCCTGGGGTGTCATTTGTCACATTGTCTGTTAAGTACAGTAGTAGGGCTGTTTAGACACTCATGAATTACAAACCCTTGTAAAAGTAGTTTCCTTTGCTTCATTGAGTTTTGTAAAGGCTTGGACAGAGATGCAAACTCCACCAAGACATGTCCAGACAGATGTTGTGCTGTTTTTATGGAATGCAAATAAATACCATCAAGTCAGTACATTTTTATTGATGTTTTTGTTGCATTGGTAAAATATCAGGTTAACAGATGTAGCACCATTTGTACAAAGTAGGCCTGAAACACTCTAGTACATAAACTTACATTTTGCTTTCTCAACGTTGCCACAAACTGTCTTATTCTAGGTCATGATCATGGCGGAGCAACAGTTTGTGAATCTTGTTTAATGGCACAGACTTTTGTACTGAGGTTTGGTTCCATCTTAGTAACACAAGAACACACGTATGTTAAAAGGGACCATGTGCTTGCAATATGTGGTTTACGTAGTTGCATAGAATGTTTCTGGCCTTAATACATCAACCAAGTCGAAGCAAATTGCATGCATTTTGTGATATTATTCCTACATTTTCCATTACAGGAATATAAATTTTGCTGGTGTAATGAGAATGGGGATACCTTTATCTCTCGAAATCAGAACTTTAGGCAAGCAAATGTCACAATATTTTATTATCTTCCATCTGAAGTGAAAACCACTTCTCAGTGATCGTTATTTGTACATTTGTACCCTGGACCAGTCATAAGGGTCAATTTTTTTGAAATTGAGATTCATACATCATCTGAAAGCTGAGTAAATAAGGACAATATTTGGCAGAGATACAACTATGTGAAAATCTGGAATCTGAGGGTGCAAAAAAATCTAAATATTGAGAAAATCACCTTTATAGTTGTCCAAATGAAGTCCTTAGAAATACGTATTACTACTAATAATACATTTTATATATATTTACGGTAGGAAATTTACAAAGTATCTTCATAGAACATGATCTTTACTTAATATCCTAATGATTTCTGGCATAAAAGAAAAATCGATAGTTTTGACCCATACAATGTATTGTTGGCTATTGCCACAAATATACCCGTGCGATTTATGACTGGTTTTGTGGTCCAGGGTCACATATTTCTAAGCCATATTGGTTATGCTTTGGCCCACACAGGATGTGCAACATGTTGAATTGGAGCATTTTCCCCTCAAAATCAGTGCAGAAATTGCATAAAAAATCTTCAGATTTCGTAAACGGAAAATAGCATATCAAGGGCTTGTGCATCGTACACCAGAATGCATTGTTAATAAATACCACAAATAAATATTTTGACAGTACAGTGTGAACATGTTGGTAAAGTTGTCCATTTGAGTTCAGTTGAGGGACACGACTGCACATCACTTGTGAGACAGATGGTGGAGGACATTTCTGGATCTTATATTTAAAAAGGGAGGTAAATAGATATCCACTCTCTGACAGCCGTGACCCGCATGTAAACTCCCGGGAAGCCAATTCGCCCACAGCCGTGACCCCAGCTGGTCACCCCGGCCAGGAACCAACGGCCCTGGGGTTCACGGCACACCAGAGGGCCCCCTGAGTCTCCCTGCAGAAGAAGAGCAGACCACGGCGTTCATTGGTGTTTTTATGGAAGGGATGACATTTAAAGAAGTGGTAAGGATATGGTTGAATTACATTGGGCTGGGTTACGTAATAAGCTTAAGAGGCATGGTGGATGTTTTAAGGTAAAAAAAAAAAGACTTTTAGAGCATGAAGTATCATTGGATAAGTGCAGCAGTGCTTCAGAAGAAGTCATTTAGATTTCTCCTACTCCTGTGCAACTGCTGATTTATTTTTCAGATAGTAGCTTTCAGAAACCCTTAATATTCTCACAAACTCACCAAACATGTGTCCCTGTCCCCTTCCATAGAGCCAGCACACATCATGTTGTTAAGTTCAGCACCATAAGCTCGCTGGCAGTCCCACTGATCAATAACACTAACCTGTGCTTTTTGCAGCAGATTGGTTATCATACCTATGTGGGATAAACAGACCATACATCATAATGGATCCTATTAATCAAAAGCAGTCCACAATTATGTCCATATCTTTTTGGAACAAGACTTAAAGTAGAGGAAGTCTAGAAGACCACTTTTATGTCGTTTTCACACTTGGTACATTTTATCCTAATTCAGTTGGCTCTCCATACTCATGCTGGGAACGGTTAACATTCATAGGCTGATTATTTCCGCAAAATTACATCAATCACTAAATGTATTATAGTTCATGTGAGTCAAATCCCAGACCACTTCCTAAACAGACTGAACACATAAGTGCGACTCCATGGTGCACACTTCAGTTCGAAAGACAGCTTTTGCATAACTTTAAAGCCCCTTTCACACAGAGCGTTGATCCCAGAAAATTCCCATGGAATTGCTAGAGTGCCTTCAGCGTTGTCAAAAGTACTGACTTAGGTACCAAGTCAGTACTGAAATTTAAAAAATGTGACGATACCAGCATTTCCCTCTAGCATTTTGAGCACTGTTGAACCGATTCTTTAACACTTCTGATTGGCCGCTCTCATCCTTCTCAGATGAAGTCCATGCGGCTAAATCTTCATATTTCCACAACAAGATCAACAGCGCTTCAAACACACGCACACTTTTGAACATTCAACTCTCTCCTCTGTCCCCCTCCACCACCTCCCACCATCTCTCTATCTGCAGATGATTTTGCCCATTTCTTCACTGATAAAACAACAACCATCAGCAGTCAGTTTTCACCTCCACACACAGGATTTTAGATCAGCCATATCCACAGCCAGAAATCTGCTCTCCTCCTTCTCTACACTCACTGAGGCAGAAGTATCTAAACTACTCCTCTCCAGCCATCCTACCACCTGCCCTCTGGATCCCATCCCCTCACACCTTCTACAAGCCATCTCTCCTACACTCCTACCAGCACTCACACACATCATCAACACATCTCTCTGCACTGGCATTTTCCATACCACATTCAAGCAGGCTCGGGTAACCCCACTGCTTAAAAAAAACCACATTAAAAAGACATCACTTGTAGATAGCTACAGACCGGTCTCTCTCCTACCAATCATAGTGAAAACACTTGAACGATTTGTTTTCAACCAGGTTTTATCTTTCCTCTCACAGTATAACCAGCTGCACGTCAACCAATCAGGTTTCAAAAGGGGCCAGTCAACAGAGACTGCATTACTGTCGGTCACTGAAGCCCTGCGGATTGCAAAAGCTGATTCCAAATCATTAGTCCTCGTCCTCCTTGATCTATCTTCTGCCTTTACACTGTGAATCTTCTGTCCACCCTCTCATCACTGGGCATCACAGGGATTCCACTCCACTGGTTTGAATCCTATCTCACAGGTAGGTCTTTCAGGGTTGCCTGGAGAGGGCAGGTATCCAAAGCTCATCAACTGACCACGGGGGTTCCTCAGGGATCAGTGCTTGGACCTCTCCTCTTCTCCATTTACACTACATCACTGTGACCCATCATACAGGCACATGGCTTCTCATACCATTGCTATGCTGATGACACACAGCTCTACCTCTCATTTCAACCAGATGATCCCACAGTAGCTGCACGAATCTCAAGCTGTCTGGCAGACATCTCGGCATGGATGAAAGAACATCACCTGCAGCTCAACCTGGCTAAGACTGAGCTTCTCGTCTTCCCTGCCAATCCGACTATACAGCACAATTTCACCATCCAGGTTCAAATTTGATGACCCCTTCAAGGTCGGTCAGAAATCTTGGAGTAACCTTTGATGACCAGCTATCCTTCAAAGACTACATTTCAAAGACAGTTCGGTCATGCAGGTTTGCGCATCTTAAATAAAAAAATATTTATATATTAAATATTTAATATGCTAATCTAAGCAATGTCCAAAACCATTTGCTTGGATCGCTTCCTGTATTCCTCAGCTGTAAGTCGCTTTGGATAAAAGCGTCTGCTAAATGAATAAATGTAAATGTAAATGGCCATTTTGTTCACTCCCTCAACATACACTCACCTAAAGGATTATTAGGAACACCTGTTCAATTTCTCATTAATGCAATTATCTAATCAACCAATCACATGGCAGTTGCTTCAATGCATTTAGGGGTGTGGTCCTGGTCAAGACAATCTCCTGAACTCCAAACTGAATGTCAGAATGGGAAAGAAAGGTGATTTAAGCAATTTTGAGCGTGGCATGGTTGTTGGTGCCAGACGGGCCGGTCTGAGTATTTCACAATCTGCTCAGTTACTGGGATTTTAACGCACAACCATTAATAGAGTTTATAAAGAATGGTGTGAAAAGGGAAAAACATCCAGTATGTGGCAGTCCTGTGGGCGAAAATGCCTTGTTGATGCTAGAGGTCAGAGGAGAATGGGCCGACTGATTCAAGCTGATAGAAGAGCAACTTTGACTGAAATAACCACTCGTTACAACCGAGGTATGCAGCAAAGCATTTGTGAAGCCACAACACGCACAACCTTGAGGCGGATGGGCTACAACAGCAGAAGACCCCACCGGGTACCACTCATCTCCACTACAAATAGGAAAAAGAGGCTACAATTTGCACGAGCTCACCAAAATTGGACAGTTGAAGACTGGAAAAATGTTGCCTGGTCTGATGAGTCTCGATTTCTGTTGAGACATTCAGATGGTAGAGTCAGAATTTGGCGTAAACAGAATGAGAACATGGATCCATCATGCCTTGTTACCACTGTGCAGGCTGGTGGTGGTGGTGTAATGGTGTGGGGGATGTTTTCTTGGCACACTTTAGGCCCCTTAGTGCCAATTGGGCATCGTTTAAATGCCACGGCCTACCTGAGCATTGTTTCTGACCATGTCCATCCCTTTATGACCACCATGTACCCATCCTCTGATGGCTACTTCCAGCAGGATAATGCACCATGTCACAAAGCTCGAATCATTTCAAATTGGTTTCTTGAACATGACAATGAGTTGACTGTACTAAAATGGCCCCCACAGTCACCAGATCTCAACCCAATAGAGCATCTTTGGGATGTGGTGGAACGGGAGCTTCGTGCCCTGGATGTGCATCCCACAAATCTCCATCAACTGCAAGATGCTATCCTATCAATATGGGCCAACATTTCTAAAGAATGCTTTCAGCACCTTGTTGAATCAATGCCACGTAGAATTAAGGCAGTTCTGAAGGCGAAAGGGGGTCAAACACAGTATTAGTATGGTGTTCCTAATAATCCTTTAGGTGAGTGTATATGTACCAACTTGGTACTGAAGTCGGTATTTTTGACAACTCTAGTGTGAATGCAAACACGTCCTGGGATTGATCCCAGGATGGGACCTAGTAACATTGCTGGGATCAGTCCCGGAACGTGCCTCTTATGTCATAAGGGGTGTGTCTTAGTGATGACTCATGTGTCGTCGCAATGACGTAGTTTTTTCATGCGACTCTTTGACCGGGGGTTTTAAATGCAGATCAATGTCCATGTTGCACATTAACAAAGAACGTTTGTGTTCATTAAGGAACAAAGAAATGACGACATCCTCATGTCACGTGTCTTTACGGGATCTTTAAGGGATGTGTGTTCAGATACCAGAAAATCACTGGCAGTGTAAATGAACCAAAATCAAATGATCCCGGGACACATTATCAGTGTATTTTCCGGAATCTCTGTGTGAAAGGGGCTTAAGGTCAATCAAACCTGAGTCCACACCAAAACATCTAGTGTGAAAAACGATATCAAAAACTACATGTTGTTGTTTTAGGTTTTGTTTTGTCACCTTGACCAACCCCAAACTCACCGTCCTCCTTCACAGCGCCCCATCCAATGATGTAGCATTCCATAGTTTTGATGAAGCTATGCCAGGGAGAAGGCAAACACACAGTCTGGATGGTGTAGGACTTGGGGGCGGGGATGGAGAGTTCCACCAAGGCCACATCAAAGTCCATGGTGCTGCTATTGAAACCAGGATGAGGGATGATCCTTTGCATTGGAATAACCAGAGCACCCACTCCAGACCAAATGGTCGACCCGAGACTTACTGTCCAACTGGCAGTGTTCAGCTCCCTATTAACGAAAACACGAAATAATTACTAAATCCTTTCAGTTCAATTCTTTGAAACTAGAGCATGTTGGGAAGTCGCCAGTCAGTGGTACACTACCCTCTGAAGCAGTGAGCAGCAGTCAGGATCCATTTACAGTGGATGAGCGTAGCTCCACAGCGGTGAATGCGTTGATACTGCAGACTGCCCACCCATGGCCATTCACCTCTCCGGGCCGAGACACCACCAATAATCCTCTCCTGTCCCACGGCTGGACGATTCCCACAGTCTACAAAGTAAACAAGTGACCCTTATTCTTGTTCCTCAGGCTTTAATGGACCTAATGAATATGAGGCTGTGAGTGATGCATGTGCGGTCTGTTCAATAAGTCGTACAGTTGTGCACCTTGGTGTACAAGAAATGGGTTGTGAAAATTGGCAACAGTGCAAACTATTGAACGGACCATACGTTTACCATTCATGGCTGCCCTTGTTTCTTTTGTGTGAAGTTAAAAATGGCACCTATCAGTGGCATGCACAGACCTCTGCGGGGGCAGGGGCGAAATCGCGGTCCCCCTCGGTAGAAATCGCATTCCGAAGGGTGCCACGATACGACCGAAAAGGGCACTTTCACGCCCCGTGCACGCCACTGGCACCTACCCTGACTAAGGTCTACACTAGCTAGTTAACCACACTTCATTAATGTGGGTGCAAACCAAAGGGATTGTTGTAGAGCAGGGGTGTCCAATCCTAGAATCAACCCTGGATGTGCCTTCCTGCAGAGTTTAGTTCCAACCCTGCTCCAATACACAGCAGAGGTGTATTTGATTAGGTTTGGAGCTAAATTGTCCGGGAAGGTAGATCTCCAGGAACAGGATTGGGCACCCCTGTTGTAGAGATAATTAGAGATTATTCACCACAGTTTTTCTCATCAGCCCCATTGGGGCAGTCAACGACTCTGTCACATTCTGGGTTTATCTTGCTGATGCACTTGTCTCCGCCACAGTTATAATTCCCACTGCAGTTCCCAGGGGCAGGATTATTTTCATTACTGGCAAGCTCAGAGGATGGGTTCATAGCTTTAACAAGGTGAGCCTCAGTGGTTGTGACACTAGGGACAGTGGGGGCGACTTGGATTGTTGGTGCAGTATTGGTGTAGCCCAGAATCCAGTTGCGGAGTTTGGTGACGCGGGAATAGACCCCAGGCTTGTTGATCTGTGCGCATCCCATTCCCCAGCTCACCACGCCCGCTAGGAAAAAGCGCCCAGCCGCCACCTCGCATACCAGAGGGCCCCCAGAGTCTCCCTGAAGGCCAAAACCACATTTAAAACATTAAATTGTGAAAACACTTTTTAGGGCATCAGGCATTATTGCTAAAACCTTACCTGACAAGAGTCCACCTTCCCTTGAAGAAAACCAGCACACATCATATTTTGGGTGAGTGCACCTCTGTATACAGATGACTTGTTGCATACTTTCAAGTCAATGATCTTCACGATTGCCTTCTGTAATGTAGAAGGCACATCACCTGCTTGGGCACAAAAAGGTGTAATCTTAAAAGGTATAGTCTCGAGTTGTCAGACTTTTGACTTTTGGCAAAAAGGCTGGTCTTCATTGAATCTTATTATGATCGAGAAACACCAAGAGCACCCAAAGTGAGTTTGAGTTTGGTTCAGTTTAGGGGTGAGGTTATCTGAGTTAAACTCAACAAACTCAAGCTAAAGAATATTCAGATGCTTTACACAACATCAAACATACTCACTGGTGTACTGATTAAGAGCTCCCCAACCAGAGACAATGCAGTTCTGCCCAGGACTGAAAATGTGAGAGGATGATGGGATACAGACTGGCTGAACATAAGGGGTAAACGTCAAGGGCGTTTCCAACTCCAGTACGGTCACATCACTGTCAGTGGTCGTGGGATCATAGACCGGAGAGACAATCAGGGACTTGATCTTTACTATGGTGGCTTCTCCCTCCTCCCCACTGATTAGACTGGCTCCCACAAGAGCCGTCCAATCATTTGGGTTGTTTTCTCTTTGGTATATAAGGAAGACATATTTAGTTATACAATGGCACCTAGTGAGGGACTGATGAAGATTTTACAGAAATGCTTCCTCACATTTCAAAACAATGAGCGGCACTGACAAGCCAGCGATTGTTGACGATGGATGCGCCACAGGTATGACGGCCACGTAGTCTGAGACTGACCTGCCAAGGTAGCTCCCCGTGACGGGCGTTTTCACCACCCACAACACGGGTAGCCATGACAGGACGTGATCCACAGGCTATAAGAGGAACAATGGTTAATAATCAAAGAACATAAATTAAAGGCACAATATGTAATTTTCGTTGCTTATTCAAAACATTCAAAATGCCTTGATTTTGTGGAATCATGGGAGTTGTAGTCTTGACACTTCACCTCTACAGATTTATTAACGTTACTGTAGTATGAAGCAGGGTGGGGCTGAAAGCGCGACACACGGCTCAAGAGCAGTGGAGCTGTTATTATGCCGCAGACGACCGCTTCCGCTTCTCCCGATCATGCGTATATGGGGTAACGCATCGCTATTTTATCATATTAGATACATTTGAGTGTGTTGAAAGTTATATTAATGCTACTCTGTGCGTTCGCTCGGCGGCTACTGTGAGACACTTGTTGCTCACTGCAGTAAGCTAGATCGATATTAGGTATGGTAAAACATGGTACTCACGGTAAATCAAGAAAACAAGATTTAAACAATAAGACTAACTGTGTTGAGCTATATAACAATGATTAGTTTTCTGTCGATGAATGTATCCAAACAATTGCTCACCTGTCTAATAAAACACATAATATACTAAAGCGTCTTTGGTGTTTCCATGGTTTCTACAAAATAAAACCGGAAATCTAGGGTATGATGTCATTGATAGGTGACGCTCGGACGCGGCTCGTGTCCTGGTTAAAATCACTTACTTCTCTGGATTTAAACGTTGGAAACGTTTGGGATATTGTAAATACACGAATCAACAAAATATATACCATTGTTCTGGTGGTTTTGGGATATTTGAATCCAAAAATCTTACATACTGTGCCTTTAAGCCTGGTTTTTCTGAAGAAAATGTGACTGCACAACTTGCCACCACAATGCTAAGCTATGGTTCTGTGGTTGCTAATGTGTTTTGGTGATATGGATTTGGTGATAGCATGTTTCTATGCATACTAGCAAGGTGGTTTCTAGGTTGTTCTGGCTGGTTTATAGGTGGCTGCTGATATTCCTTTTGCCAGTATTGTTGTCTGTCAGGCAAGAGCCCTAAGAGGTATCTTTCATGTCTGTAGGAATATTATGCAAGTAGGGTTAGTGGTTTATTTAAATCACAAACCCTAAGTAATTGTGGTGTTTGCCTTAACAAGCACCACTAAAAATACATTGCTCTCTTAAAACATTTAAACTTTTTTTTATACTACTATGTCAAATGTAATCAGTTATCTTTTACTTTAGGCCAAAATGAGTTCTTAAACTTACAAAAAGGAAACTAACAGCTGGCTAAAGCGTTAAGCACATGATAGCAAGATAGAGACACTTACAGCAAAAGGCTTCATCTGAACCATCAACACAGTCGGTTATAAAGTCACATTCTGGATTTGGCTTTGTGATGCATTCGCCATTGCCACAAGTAAACGTGTTCTCAGGACATTTACCTGCCATAAAAGACAAAGACATCTGAGCACTCTGAGTTTTTAATGAACCTTGATATGATCAACAATAGAATCACATTCGTCTTACTTATGTCATTGCCAATCTCATAGAATGACTTTCCACTTGCCCCTGAAATAAGAAAACAAAAAAATGGTTAAAATGACTATTATTGACTTAATTTTTTTTATAGGAAACTGGCGTACCAAGAAGGATGATGCCACTGATCTCTCCGTATTCAGGGACAACGATAGGTTTCCCGTTCAACATGGCCTTAAATCCAGTGCGAAGGAGGTCTTGAACGAAGTTCTCCGTGTACCCCTGGACTTGAGAAACCCAGAAGACCAAACGAAGAGTGGTCATCACATTTGAGTTGATATTCCTGAAAGATATCACACACTCTTAATCAAATACCAAACATTTATGTAGACAAAATATCCCACCTTGTTTTATACCTACCCATATGCAACTATCTGGCAGTCAGTGAAATGATTTGCCACAGCAGAGGCGGTAAAGATATTCCTGATCTGTAAAATAGTGAAGACAGCAGTGGACATCTGTTTGTTAAAACCCATTTTACATCTGCATTGTGAAGTATTTCTGTGCAAGTTATTGGTCATACTTTTGCTTTCAGAGTCGTGGTCAGAACTATAGAGAATCCTGATGTTTTATCTAGCAGGTCTGTATCATAACTGAGCCCTTGCAATTCCACCGTCTCCATGAAATAATGTTCCTCTTGTATTAAGTAGGCTAAACAGGAAAAACTAGGTTGGTTTAGGTGTCCAACAATATCATAATATTTTGATTCTGTGAACAAATTACTTAGATGATATATGGAGATTAATTTACCTGTCATAAAACCCACAGCCGCCCCAATGATGAGAAGAATCAGTATTGCGGCTAATGTCATACATTTGCAAACTGAGAGGTAAGCTGGCCGTGAATCACCCTCTGGCCACTTATTCAAGTCTTTCTTCTCCATTTCAGTCTATACAAAGACCTGCAACACAACCTGGACATTCAAACTGTAAAGCACAAGAACACATGCAGGTAAGAAATACAGACAGATGACTAGGTAAAAACAGGATTGGGTTTTTAAGATATCAAAAGTAATAGCGTCTCCCTTGGGTACCGACAGTGGAAATCATCTCATGGGATGACAAAGTATTATTTCACCGGCCACAGAATGAGACAATACTAGGAGTGGTTTTGTAGAAATATGAAGTCTGATGTTTCAGAGAGTATAGATATAGTTACTTTTCACTTCAGGGTTGTAAATGCAACAACAACTCTCTGATTACATATATGCACATAAAAATAACATAAAATGCACAAACAATATACTGGGAGTACCAATGATAAATGCCAATTAAAACTTGAAGTGCAAAACTATTGTTTACAGCCTTGCCAACAACAATGCAAATGTATCAAGTAAAATGGCAGTTTTGGGCATACAAGTTGGCACAACAAAAACAATATATTCCCATTAAAACTCACATATAATAAAATAAAATGTATATAATATTTAAAATAAAGAAAAATATAGTATATAATAAATAAATGTTAACTCAGTGCATGCTAAAAAAGTGTGAGGATACTAAGAATATATGCCAATTAAAACTTATATTGATAATTATTATGGTTTATGCATGCACCAGTGCAACAGTCTCAAATATAAAATGGCTATAATGCTGTTAAATAATGCAATAAAATATTATTTTCGTTTTTAACATAATCAAAAATAAATACTTTTCTGAGGAGCTAGAAACAAAGTAATACAACGAGCCAAAGAGCATTAAAACTGTGGGTGCAATAACTTCTGGCACAATTCTAGGACGAACTGAATAGAAAATATGGTTACTTACCGTTTCAGACAGCATTTGGTCACTGAGGCATCTGGTCTTTACATTGACGTCCGAATAAACCGCACGACACGTTTGGAGACTGTATAGAATGCAGCGCTGTTATGCTGTAGGCTTACCTGTGGGCGTGGCTTTACACAGGTGAGGGCGGTGCTACAAAATATACATTTTTTTAAAACAAAATCCTCTATTATGTCACACAATACCATTTTAAGACATTTCAACGATTTAAAGAAACAATAGACTGTTGTTCTTGGGAGGGGTTAAAAAAAAACTCAATCCAAAAGCTTATACTGCAAATAGTTTCAAATTTCCTACCCAGCAACAAATGCTGCAAATTAGCTATTAGCTAACTGCTGTGCAGTAATGATATTCTGTATTTTTCATCCAATAAACATTTTTAAATCAATTTACAAGTTGTTTCTTCTTTTTATATTACTTTTTGTATTTTATCATATGTTGATATATTTTCCCATGCGTGTATTTTAGCTTGTAGCTGCCCCTTCTCGTTTTTTGCATTTATATATGTTAATTTCTATTTATTTTTTTAATGTATTGAATATATAGTTCCTTTTTTTTAACCTCATAGGTTTAATCTGCTGTGCAAAATGAAATGCAACTTGCCATACTAGACCACCTCTCCTCAGACTTCTCCTGACCTGGAATAGTATTAAGAGTTGGCCCGTCTTCAGACAGCAGCTCCTCTTACAGACCCCTCTAAAGTTAACCATCAGTTAACAGACTCTGAACCACTATAACTGTGTTACCCAATAAAGCCCAGACTTGGGTGCCAGTGCGCACTGATAAAATCTGGAAAGTCAGGTAAGGCAAGAAACACTGAGCCTTTCATTCATAGCTGCGAGAAAACCACCATCACAAATGGAGGGACCAACAAATCTCGATTAACCTCACACGTATTGCGTTAAATATCAGAGTGAAAACTATACTGGAACTAGTGAGTATATTAATGTACATAGTGTTTCCCACCTAAGGTAAATCCAGAAAGGTTACAAGCAGGTCTTTGTGGCTGTGCTAATAAGCATGAATAGCTAACCTCAATCTGATAGCCATCAAAAATGCTCTCCTCTTGGTGGAAAAACCCTTGTTTCCAAGATTTTAGAAAAGTACAACATGATCACCTGTCAAAAGTAGTTCTGCTGTATTAACAAAGTGTATTTTTGCACTAATTTGACAAAAGTTGGAAAAAAAAATCTCCCAAACAGGGAAGGGTCCATGACTGAGTCTTTAATCTTAGGAATTAGTTTTGTAAATGTAAAACAGAGTAGAAGACACCACAAAAGTAAACAAGAATGTTTTCTCAAGGCGGCTTGACACCAAAGGCCTTCAAAATATTATACAAATAATGTTCTATGACAATGTCTGAGTGTTTGTGTGTGTACAAAAGCTTTCTGGATAGGTGTAAAACTGTGGGATCCACCCTTGGAGGTACAGGCATATTCTTTGTTTTTGCTTGAATTAGAAATGGTTAAATCCCAGATGTTTATTATTGTCCAAATGAACGTCAGTAGTAAAACAACACTGAAAGAACCAGGGCAACATTACGCACCTATTTTCATGAACAGAAAACATGCCTTATAATTCAAAACCATAATCAACACACACAAAACATGAGTTTCATAAACAGAAACAAAACCAACCAAAACACATTTATCCTGAGTCTAAATACAAAATGTTACATTTTTCATGATTTCAGACCTAACAAAAACCATCCGTTTTCTTCACCAGACATCCACACAATGCAAGAAAAAAACAAAAACACACGGCTGAATATTATCCATCCTGCTGTTGAATGAAAGGGTTTGGAATGGCCTCCATCCCGTCCTGTGGACAGATAAGCACGACGGACGTCCCTCGACAAACCACCAGACCGAGCTGTCTGGTGTCTTCGGTCAGCTTGTACTGATCGTCCGGATCTGTTCAGAATCATTAGGATGTGATTAGGAATCATATACAACGACTCTGAATAAAACGCTCAGGTAGAGCAAGGGTTTTCAATCTTTCAGGCTACGTTCAGACTGCAGGTAAATGTGGCCCAAATCCATTGTCATGTCAGTGTGAACGGCACAAACCACATGGAATCTGATTATTTCGATTCCGATTTGTGCCACTTCCATAATATGTGGTGGTAAATCCGAAACAGGTCAGATGTTTTGCAATGCGACCTCAATCTGAACAGTCATATCGGAATTCATGTGACTTTTATGTCACTCTAGAGCAACATTCGTCAAAATTCTGCACTTATGAGAGTCATTTCAAAGATTTTACATACCCAAAGTTATAAAGATAGTTGCGAAAGGTAGTCAGTGAAGGACAGTGATGTGTTAATAAAGGTCCTTCTAAAGCGAATCGATGGGTTTTTGTAAGAAAAATATCCATATTTAACACGTTATAAAGTAAAATATCTAGCTTCCGGCAGACCACCTTCAACTTACGAAAAAAGCGTAACTGACGCAATGTATGACTAGGACGTAGCGTAAGTGTTTTGAACTGTGAGAGGTGTTACACTTTCTTCGTAAGTTGAATACAGAAGGCAGTCCATCGGAAACTAGTTATTTTACTTTATAAAGTGTTAAATATGGATATTTTTCTTAGACAAACCCATCGATTAGCTTCAGAAGGCCTTTATTAACCCCCCCGGAGCCGTGTGGAGAACATTTATGATGGATGGATACACTTTTTTGAGCTTCAAACTCATGAGCCCCGTTCTCTGCCATTATAAAGCTTGGAAGCGCCAGGATATTTATTAATATAACTCTGATTGTGTTCATCAGAAAGAATAAAGTCATATACACCTAGGAGGGCTTGAGGGTGAGTAAATCATGGAGTAATTTTCATTTTAAAGTGAACTAATTCTTTAATATCTAGGCTGTCCGTTTCATTAATGTTAGTCAAACAATTGTGGTATCATGGAAAAAAGTAGAATATATTTTTTTCCTATAGATATCTGGTTTTGACTTGGTGTGTGCCAGATTTGGTGTTATTACCATAGACTGTAAGGTATGGATGTTAGGTGATTTTGTTTTGGAACCTTCAGAAAATTTTCACTCGATTTTTCTCAAAATTGACTCTCAACAACTTCAAACAGGTGTATCTCTGTAATTTTTTGTCTGATCATACAAATCATACATCATTTTAAAAATAAATAACAAATTTTTGAAAATTTGCTCATTGCGACTCATTTTGCCAGCATGGGTCACAAATGTTTAAAAACTCTCTTTTTTCACATCGATCCTTGTCTTTGTATTTTAATATAGCATGTGCATAAATGCGCTGGCTTCCGCGGCAGATCACACAATAATTAATCGCTTACTTTAATGTTCTCCGCTGTGTGATTCTTTTAATCATTCTTTTGCGCATGCGGGTCAGTCCAGGACCATTATCTGTTCTGTTCACACTGGAATCTGATATTGGCCACATTTAAAACAACAATGTGGACAGCTATACAAAAAAAAAAAAAATCAGATCTGAGGCACAAATCAGAATTGAGCATTAAGGCTCGCAGTGTGAACAAAGATGCCATGGACCCCCAAATATGATTTCCTATTGAATATTCATGATCCCCCCCATGAAAATGTACCTTGTATCCTAAAGCTTAAAATAGAACTATATTTTCATGTATAATGACCCAACTTATACTATGACAAATAGTGAGTAAAATATTATTTGGAAAATATTTAGTTGTATTAGGTTACTAATTTATTTAAGTGATTTGATTGATATTTTTACACAGATCCCAGTTTGAAAACCCCTGAGAAAGAGGACTAAATAAATGAAGAGATTTTACCTCGCATGTATTCAATGGTGCCATCCAACACAAGATTCAGCAGCGGGTCGAAGCCTTTTAAGACACCACTTGCTAAAAAATAGGAAACAATGAATGTTAAATTCAATGTAATGTAGTTAAGCAAACCCCCAATTTATCTTATGAAGCAACTGTCTCACCTTCACGACCTCCTTGGAACTTAACTCTTATATGTTTGTCGATGTATTTCGACAAATCAAAAATACTCTCCTTCTTTTTCTTATCTTTATCCTGAAAATCAAAACCACACATTATATAACAAGTCTGTGTAATATATATAAAACCAGTATCTTATTATGTAGCATAGCTCCTCAATAATACACATTACATCAAATTTACAATAACCAGCAGGCTCTAGTGAGTACAATTTGAACTTTCAGAGTCCACAAGACATTTATGTGCTCATATGTTTGTTTATAAACCCCATGAGCCCATACAAACGTTTATAATGTGAACGGTGTGGAAACGTTTGAGCTACTCACCGCCATGTTCAAAACTCCTGTACGCCCCGCCCACTCGGCGTTGACGTTTGACGCCTGCCTCTCGACCAATCACAACACGCGACGGTGAACGGTGATTTTTAATTTTATCAGGCTTAAACACCCACAAATATATATTAAACACAGCTTCAATGGTTTATATCTGTCTTTTACGACTGTTAAAAAATGTTAATATGCTGAAATACGATAATACGCGTGATTAGGTTGAGGCGCTCAGCACATCCGGTGAGAAACGGACAAACGCGGGAGCGAAGCGCGAAAAAACAAATGACTCGCTTAACAACCTAAAAACACGAATAAACTGCGATTTTTTATGATTATTATCGCTTTTTGTGTTATTATATGAACTCAAAATGACGGAACTACTTTTTAACAAGAGGTTACAGGTGCAGGTGAAGAATAGAGAGACCGATGAGAGGTAATACCGATTGTATATGTATATATTTGAACATAAATGAGTGTTTAGGTTTATTTTTCTTTAATTGTCATGTATGTTATAGTATTTTATTTTTGGACACGATTAAGGCTCAAAATGTGTTTTTATATGACGCTGTTTTAAATTACAGACGTTCAGTCATTCGCATCAGTATTGAACTGCAGATATCATCAAATCCTGTCCATAGGAAGGTGGGAAATTATCATTTATACATCATTATTTATTAATGTACAGCATTTTATTGGTCTTATGACTTTCTTTTTGTTTTATCGACAGGATTTGATTGTAAGGCTGACGGATGATACTGATCTTTACTTTTTATACAATCTTGTCATATCAGAGGAGGATTTTCAGAGGTATAGTGATCTGATCATGTCATTTTTTTTTTTTTTTTTTTTTGTAAAATAATCCATATTTATTGTCAGCACAGTAAAATCTGACTCTGTGAAATAATAATTTTTTCCACTTTCCTTCACAGCTTAAAAGTACAACAAGGGCTTTTAATAGACTTCACATCATTCCCACAGAAATTCATAGACTTGCTTGAGCAGTGCATCTCTGAACAGGACAGAGAAAGCCCACGGTGAGATATGATCTGAATATTATCTCTTATATATCTTTTGTTATTGCATATTGATTGTGAGAACTGTTTCTGTTCAGGTTCCTGTTGCAGCTCACATCAGCTTCATCAGCGTTCGACCACAGTCCTTCAAACCTTAATATTGTGGAGACAAACGCTTTTAAACACCTCACACATCTCTCTCTGAAACTGCTCCCGGGATCTGATACGGATATTAAGAAGTATCTGGCCACCTGTCTGTCTACTGTAAAGGTGCAACTCCTCATCATGGACTTTGACTATGTTTTTATCCTGCTTGTTTTAATGAAAACTTTAATATATCTGTTTTCAGGGGGAAAAGCAGCAGTTGGAACAGAAGTTGAGAAAGACTGAGGAAGATCTGACAAGACAGCTAAATTATGCACAGCAAGTATGTCATATTCAAGATGGTTTCTCCAAAGTGTATTTATATATGTATTATTTATAGTATAACCACCAAATTGTTATAAATCGAACAAAACCTCACAGGCTTGATAATTGTCAGTATCACCTAACAACAAATTCATTAATTTAATATTTAAAAATGAATTGTACAACTACTATAAGTATATCCAACCTTACTCGGATATAAACAGTACTCGCACGTTAAGCGTGTACTATATCGGTAACACATAAGGTTTCATTAGTTAACATGAACTAATAATGAACTGCACTTCTACAGCATTTATTGATCTTTCTTAATGTTACTTTCAACATTTACTAATACATTATTAAAATCAAAGTTGTATTTGTTAACATTAGTTAATGCACTTTGAAGTAACATGAACAAACAATGCAAACCAACGTTAACAAAGATTAACAAATACAGTAATAAATGTATTGCTCATGGTTAGTTCATGTTAGTTAATATATTAACTAATGTTAACAAATGAGACCTTATTGTAGTGTTACCACTATATCATATATTGCCAAAAAAAGTAAACCATATTGTCGCCCAGCTTGAATTGCTATATTTCATCAAAAAACTGTCATTGCCCTTTTCATTTAAAAAAACGTAAACTATATTATCGCTCAGCTTTGATTGTTATATTTTGTAAAAAAATATAAACTGTTATCGCTCAGCTTTGATTGTTATATTTAGCCAAAAATGTAAACAATATTATCAGCCAGCTTTATTTAAAAAAAAAAAAAAACTTAAACCATATTATCAGCAAGCTTGATTGTTATATTTGGTTAAAAAAAAAAAAAACTATATATAAACTATATTATCTCTTTTCGTCAAAAAACATAAACAATATTATCGCCCTTTTTGTCAAAAAATGTAAACTACTATGTTATCGGCCAGCTTGATTGTTATATTTTGTCAAAAAAACGTAAACTATATTATCGCCCAGCAATATATATATTTTTTTTACCTGCATATGTACAGTATATTCACATAAAACAATATATATATATATATATATATATATCTCAAATGTTATTTTGTCACAAAATGTAACTATATTATCACCCAGCTCTTTCTATAAAGTTGGATATATAAGTATATATCTTTATCCGTATACATACAGTATATTTGTGTAAGGTGATATATACTATATAGCTCTATACACTGATCAGGCATAAGATTATGACCACTGACAGGTGAAGTGAATAACATTGATTATCTCTTCATCATGCCACCTGTTAGTGGGTGGGATATATTAGGCAGCAAGTGAACATTTTGTCCTCAAAGTTGATGTGTTAGAAGCAGGAAAAATGGGCAAGCGCAAGGATTTGAGCAAGTTTGACTGGGCCAAGTTGTGATGGCTAGACGACTGGGTCAGAGCATCTCCAAAACTGCAGCTCTTGTGGGGTGTTCCTGGTCTGCAGTGGTCAGTATCTATCAAAAGTGGTCCAAGGAAGGAACAGTGGTGAACCGGTGACAGGGTCATAGGCGGCCAAGGGTCATTGATGCATGTGGGGAGCGAAGGCTGGCCCGTGTGGTCCGATCAAACAGATGAGCTACTGTAGCTCAAATTGCTCAAGAAGTTAATGCTGGATCTGATAGAAAGGTGTCAGAATACACAGTGCATCACAGTTTGTTGTGTATGGGACTGCATAGCCGCAGACCAGTCAGGGTGCCCATGCTGACCCCTGTCCACCGCTGAAAGCGCCAACAGTGGGCATGTGAGCATCAGAACTGGACCACGGAGCAATGGAAGAAGGTGGCCTGGTCTGATGAATCACGTTTTCTTTTACATCACGTGGATGGCCGGGTGTGTGTGCGTCTCTTACCTGGGGAACACATGGCACCAGGATGCATTATGGGAAGAAGGCAAGCTGGCGGAGGCAGTGTGATGCTTTGGGCAATGTTCTGCTGGGAAACCTTGGGTCCTGCCATCCATGTGATGTTACTTTGACACGTACCACCTACCTAAGCATTGTTGCAGACCATGTACACCCTTTCATGGAAGCGGTATTCCCTGGTGGCTGTGCCCTCTTTCAGAAGGATAATGTGCCCTGCCACAAAGCAAAAATGGTTCAGGAATGGTTTGAGGAGCACAACAATGAATTTGAGGTGTTGACTTGGCCTCCAAATTCCCCAGATCTCAATCCAATCGAGCATCTGTGGGATGTGCTGAACAAACAGGTCCGATCCATGGAGGCCCCACCTCGCAACTTACAGGACTTAAAGGATCTGCTGCTAACATCTTGGTGCCAGATACCACAGCACACCTTCAGGGGTCTAGTGGAGTCCATGCCTCGACGTGTCAGGGCTGTTTTGGCAGTAAAAGGGGGACCAACACAATATTAGGTCATAATGTTATGCCTGATCGGTGTATACATATATTATACAATTATTATACAATTAATACTATAACAATAATATTATGTATTAACCATTTTGATTGTATAATAATTATATGGATTAATTTCATTGTTTATTACATAATTATGATTTTTTTTTTTTTCCCCCGTCCTCCAGACCCTGTCTGAGAAAAGTCGAGAGTTGGACAAACTCCGGTCTGAATGGACATCCCAAACAACGTCTCTGTCCAGCAGACACATGCAGGATCTCACAGCGGAGCGTGAACAGGCTCTGGAGGTGATCTGACATCCATAGGCTTACATGGGCATTTCACTGCTGAACGCATTTGAGATTCTCTTGATATGGGGGAAAACATTGAAATAAGTTGTGAAAAAATGTAAAAAAAAAAAAAGTAAAAAAAAAGTGTATTTAAAAATTGTTTTATTTTTTATTTATAAAGCTTTTATATTTATTTATAATTTTATCTCTTCAAAGAAGAGACTGATGTTATTTTTTAATTGTACTATTAGACACAAACGCGTCTGCAGCAGCAGAACGAACAGCTGCGACAGGAACTTGAGTCGTCTCATCACAGAAGCACCCAGCAGCTCCAAACCAAAGTCTCTGAGCTGGAAACGGCCAACAGGGAGCTCGTCGACAAGAAATACAAGAGTGACTCCACCATTCGAGACCTTAAAGCCAAACTGGCCAGCCTGGAAGAGGTGGGATATTTATTTAGAAGGATATGGTCTGGAAATCACAAGAAAATCTGATGGTATAACTTAGTGGTGTTTGTCCAGGAGTGTCAGAGGTCAAAGCAGCAGGTTCTGTCGTTGAGGAGAGAGAACAGCAGCCTCGACACCGAATGCCACGAGAAAGAGCGTCTCGTCAACCAGTTGCAGACGCGAGTGGCCGTCTTAGAGCAGGAGATCAAAGATAAAGACCAGCTCGTGCTGCGGACCAAAGAGGTGCTGGAAGCCACCCAGCAGCAGAAGGTCAGCACATTTCTGCACGTATATTGTTCTGTTTAAAAATAATAATAATAATAATACACAAATTGTATTGCATTTTTTTAATTTTTGGATGAATTATGACATGGAAGTATCCTTATATTTATTAATTTTATATTTATTGTAATTGTTTGTTTGCTAGAACTCTGTTGAAGGAAATGCAGAAAGTAAGCAACTTCAGATCGGCAAGCTGGAGGCCACAGTAAAATCCCTGTCGGAGGAGCTCATCAAGGTTTGCGTCCGATTTTAACAGTGAATTATTTATACCAGGGTTTCTGCGGGTCCTAAAAAAGTCTCAAAGAGTCTTAATTCGCCCTTACACAAATTACGACCTTAAAAAGCTCTTAAATCAGAGCTGAGAGTCTTAAAGTCATATAAAAGGTATATCTTCCTCAGTATTTTTGTCCAATACAAATAACTAAACAATTTTAAATCAAGATACAATTACTTGATACAAATGTAAAATGAAGTCTGTACAAAATTACCTTAAGTGAGTTTGTTTTAAAACAAGAACAAGTATCTGTCAATGAGTTATCAAAACTGATTTTTTATTAGCCCATTGGCAGATATTTGTTCTCACTTCATTTTGATCAATTTCACAGAAAACAAGACTTCATGTTTAATGTCATTTTGTATCTCCAGTAAATGCATCGTGATTTAAGAATCTTTAGACATTTGCACTGAAAACAAGACAAAAATACTGAGGAAGAACATCTTATTTTGCAGTGCGATCAGAAGACACAGTAAAAGATATTTTTGTAAAATGAATTCTTTTGGAAGTTGTATTTTCAAACTCTGAAGTGTTGCTTATACAACTCCTTGTGCTTCTCATTTAGAGAACATGTTGACGTTCCCTTCAATTTATTACTTACATTTTCTTTACTTGGTCTTAAATTTACCTTCATCAAACCTGCAGAAACCCTGTATAGAGTCCAATTAATGGTGTCCACACAATCATGAATTGCACTGCAGGCGAACGGCATCATCAAAAAGCTCCAGGGGGATCTGAAGGCTCTGGTGGGGAAGATCAAGGTGAAGAACACAGTGACCGTGTCTCAAGAAAAGATCCTTCAGGAAACTACGGAGAAACTGCAAAGGGAGCAGCGAGAACTGCAGGACGCCCAACAACGGCTCCGACAGAAAGAGGAAGAGGTACCGCATCAACCCCACATGTGCTCACAACGCATGTTGCCAGAAAATCCAACAATTTTTGTTGTTTTTAGGCAACAAAATTAAAGGAGCAATTGGAAGCTACGATTCAGAAACTGGACGAGAGCAGGGAAGTGTTAAAAACCAATGAGAACGGTGAGTTTAATGTATATCTTTATTTATTTTTAAAATGTATGTATTTTAAATTGATCTATTTTATTAAGTATAAAAATATTTTTCATTGTTATTTAATTTTATTTTGCTTTTTTATAAAAATATATATTATTTTAATTTGAATATAATTTATTATATATTATATAATTTTAAATGTATTTTTCTGCTTTCATGTAGTAATAACTTGGCTGAACAAGCAGCTGAATGAGAACCAGCTCTCTCGGAAGCAGGAAACTTTAGGAATGTTCGAGACGCCTGCCGCAGGGCTGAGAACAGGAAGTGTCTCTCACAATATGGTAATCGCACATCTCTGAAAATGTAGCATAAATTCCACCAAACAGGTTTTTGTCTGCTTGATGTAGCGGGAAATCATAGGTCCTGTTTACACCTGGTATATGGATGTGTTTTGGTCGATTGGATCACAAGTAGACGAGGGAGACACTTTTTCCGTTTACACCTGGTGTTTTAATCCGTCTCTTTTGTCCACTTTCAACCACTTCTGTCCTGATTTCTCTGAGGAGAGGCTCTATGGGCACGTAAATGTTTTTTTTTTTTTTTTTTTAATCTTTCGATCTAATGGACGAAATAATGCAATTTACATATGAACGTGACTGGAGACGACAGAAAAAAACACGGAGAGCAGCAGCTTTCGTTTCTGCTCTGACAGCCACAAGACCATGCCGAACGCTGTGAGTGTTAGAAATCAGGAATGGTGAGAGAACATTGTGCTTGGTACGTTTTTCGTCTTGAAACCAAACTTGGGTCTTCAGCCGGCAAAGTTTAAATCTCGTCTGGCTAACGCGCTTCCCATAATGTTTACGCATTAGGTCAGTAGGCGGAGAGTAGGCGGTCTTTTATGGCTGTTCGAACGCCATAAACTACCTCTGGAAGTGGTTGAAAGTTGACACTTTACACCAGTGGTTCTCAAACCCCTTACTACTGCAGATTTTGTATGTCTCCCTCATCAGACAGACCCAATTCAAGTCTTGCAGTCTCTACTTTGAATCAGGTGTGTTAGATGAGGGAGACATGCAAAATGTGCACTGGTTGGGGGTCCCCAGGACAGGTTTGAGAAGCACTGCTTTACACCAGCGTTTACACCTGTATTTATCCGATCGACCAAAACGCATCTCAATACCAGGTGTAAACAGGACCATACAGTAACCATCAGTTTGACTGTTTGCATGCCAGATTGGACTTGTCTTTGAAATGATGTAGCCGTTCTTCTCTTCTCTAGCTTGATAGCAAAGGTTTCCCCTCGTCTTTGGGACAGGGTTTCCCCATCACCTCTACGATAAACTCCAAATATCCTCTTCCTCTTTCCTGTGTGAGCTCAGGAACTCGCTCTGTCCTGACACTGCACAATCAGACGTCTGGACTAAAGGCAGGCCTCGTCTTCTCTTCTCTCTCATACCATCTTTTCCTTCGTACATCTCGTGTTTTTTCTGTAGTTTGCTTGTCTCTATTATAGTCTCTGTTCACACTGCACACAATTCTGATTTGTTTAAAACTTTGGGACTGAGTTTCCAATTGTTTTTATTGCAAATGCTCCAATCAGATTTGTTTTCTTGTAGTCAAAATAGTGTTTTATTTGCATTAGTTGCTATAATAATGATGTTAGCAAGTAACATTTACTATAGCAACAGAGCGGATGGAAAACTGGCATTTTGACGTCTCAATGTAGACCTGAACAAGGTGTACGATGTTTAATACATGTAGCTTCCCAAGTGACACAAAATCTTCTTGATGCGTAATTGAGCAAATATTTATATACAGCTTTCCAAATATTTTTTATAACGTTTATTTTTACCAATTATAAATATATAAAATATTTTTAGAATAAAATATATAATTGGTAAAAAATAAATGTTATAAAACTATCAATAAATATTACAAAATATAATAAGTAAATTTATGAAATGTTATCAAATGTTTTATTTTCACAAAAAATATATAAAATATTTTGTGAAAATGTTAACAATTGTTAAAAAAAATCATAATAAAATATATAATTGGTGAAAATAAATGTTATAACTATCAATAAATATTACAAAATATAATAAACAAATAATAAATTATGAAATACTATGTTATAAAACGCTGACTGCCTAAAAATCAGATTGTAGCAGTCAGTATGAACAAAGCCTTTGTTTTCAGTGACAGTCACTGCCTATAAATGACTGAGAAAATCATGTTAAATTCTTTTTGCAAATAAATAATGTTCTAAACTAAATTTTAGGTCCAGTTTAACCCTATGAGTGCCAAACCTTCAGCAGCAGAAGTGAGTCCCTCTACACTTGCCCAGCCTTCCAATAAAGAGAAGTGAGTTGCTCTTTACATGCATTTACTTCCTGATCTGTAATAAAGCCTTGGGTCTGAGCTGTATCTGTGATCTGAACAGCGGAGAACCTGTAGGTCTGGACTCCAAGTACTTTGAGAGGCGAGACGACAGCATTCCTCTCCGCGGTCTCCTACCCAGCATGCATCTAAATAGAGGCAAGCGACAAAAACAGTTTTTACCTGGTTATTCCTAATTGCTATACTTTTAAGGAGATTTAGTGAATGTTATATTTAATATAAATCTCTTTTACCTGCAGAAGTTCCTAAGCCTTTGAACTCGGCTGGAGTGAAACCGACATCGGCCGCAGCTTCTGCGTATTTCCCAGGATGACGAACAGCACATTTATATGGACCTCTATTCATCACTACGTTTTGTGTGTGAACGCCACTACTAAGATGCTAAGGCATTGCAAAGTGTGCATGCAGATGATAGTCTTGTTTGTTTGTTTCAAATGTTTTCAATAACTTATTAAAATAGATTTATTTTTAAACCCATTTCTAAATGTTTACAAAGAGATCCCAATTTGTCAAATTATGGTGCTGATTTTTGTCCTTTAAGTCTATGGTTCCTTAAAATCTCTTTTCAGTGTCTTAAACTTCATTGTGCCATACATGAACTGTCTCTGATTGAATTAACCTTTTGCCAAACAGTCGGAGAGCTGCCGTTTTGTATTTTCAAATAGTGCTATTCATTCAATTGGCTTTTTTACAGAAGGTATAAAGATTAAAGTGCTTGATTGGCTGACATGGTTGATGACAAACTGTTACTGGTTTGCTGTGTAAAGCTGTATATATATCATTGTGTGTACATTTATATTGTATTTATGGTTTAATATAGTAAACGTTGTAATCTGTTTATCATGGATTGCAGTTTGGCTGCTTGTTCTGAAGTAGCGAAATTTTTAGGACAAGTTAATAAAATCTAATATGCAGTTTGAAAAATTGTCTTTACTGTGGAAATGACGTATAAAAAACGATTGCACATACAGCAAAAATATTTAACTTTTATTGAAATGCATGTTTAGATACTTTGACATATTTACATTGGTCAGTCAAAAAAACGATACACCATGTTAAAATTCATAATGAAGACGGCACAACAAAACCACAGAACATAAAAAAAAGCACACTATATTCTGAGACGAAGAGAATATATTACAGGAAATCATCTCATAAATATCCAAAGCACACAACTAATATTACAGATGAACTCACCTGTCTTAACGTCAATAAAATATAAATTTGGTCAAATGTATCTTAAAACAAGCCATTCATCTGTCCCTATGAAAACCCAAAAATATAGAAAGGCCACTGGCAAATTTCACCTCCTTTTTCCTCAAATGTTACTTTGTCAGTTGGCATTTACGAAGTGTTTTGCGTAAACGTACATATTTTCTGTAAAAGAATGTTTCTACACAAGGCCAAAGCGAATCCAGACAAATGACGCGCCATGTATTTCAGTTTCACTACTGGTTTAGAGTCAGCTCTACGAAACTTGTTCAGTTGTATAAGAAAGGCTGAGGCTGATCAAATCTCGCAATTGGAAGTTTCGCGCATTACTTAAATTCACCAGTTTCCGTCAACACAATTCAAGCTGGGGAAGGCACCATTGATTCTAAGTGGTATAAAGAAAACAGGCATCAGCTTAAACATAAACATAACAAACAAAAATAAATTTTAAAGCTGTACCACAATCGTTCTAATGCAGTGTTTGTTTGTCAAAGTCTGAAACTGAACTCCGTTAAGGCCATTCACGTGGAAATCCGTACAATTATGCGTAATTTTCCTTAAAAAGGTCACTGGGTCTTAAGAACGACAAGCGAATTTCAAGAATTCCAAAGAAAGTTTTACGAATGATTTACGGAAATTCGTTCTGCTTAAATTCTTATACGAACAGTTTGTACTCATGGTCTTGTAAAGAGTTTTATAAACAATTTACATAAATCATTCAACTCAAATTAGTATAAATGGTTTTATGAACGATTTACAGAAAATGTTCAGCAAGAATTCTTACAAATGGTTTTACGACTAAATTTACTCAAATTTTGTAACTAGTTTTATTTACACCAATCTGTTCCACTCAAAATATTGCAAGTAGTTTTACAAACGATTTACACAAACTCGTTTAGCTGAGATTCTTACGAATAGTTTAACAATGAGTTGGATAGATTTGTTCTACGCAAATTCTTGCAAATAGTTTTAGGAAACAATTGAACCCCCCCCCACCCCCCCCTCAAAATTGTACGAATGTTTTTACGAACGAGTTACGTACGTTTGTTCTATGTGAATTCTTGTGAATAGTTTTAGGAAACGATTTACACAATTTTTTCCCATTTCAAAATTTTACGAATATTTTTACGAACGAGTTACATACATTTGTTCTACGTGAATTCTTGCGAAGTTTTAGGAAACGATTTACACCATTTTTTTCCCCATGTCAAATTTTTACGAATGTTTTTACGAACAAGTTAGATAAGTTTGTTCTACGTGAATTCTTGCAAAGTTTTAGGAAACGATTTACACCATTCCCCCCCCCACCCATTTCAAATTTTTTACGAATGAGTTACATACGTTTGTTCTATGTGAATTCTTGCGAATAGTTTTACAAGCGATTTGCACAAATTCGTTCTGCTTGCGTTTCATGAATGACGCCTTTTATTTGTATGTATGCAAGTATGTTCTCGCTAGGCCCTTCTGATAAGGGGAACACACTGTGTTCGGAAACATTCCTGACCGGGTTAATGTCCCTGAGTGAGTTATGGTAAATGAAGAACTAGAAGAGCAACATAAAAAAGAAAAGAAAAAGGCAAAAAAAAAAAAAAAATAATAAAAAGAATAAATACAAGCCATTGCAATAGTGCCTTTGGACAGAACCATCGTTAAATATATGTTCTTCTATATACATTTCTTTTAAAAAGTGGTGCTCTATTCATGAAACAACTGCGACGCCCAGTCTTAATCATCGAGACTCCTTCCTGCAGAGTTCACACACCTCTCTGTAATTTTCATATGCTTAATTAGCAAGTTCAGAACTTTGCAGGAAGGTAGAGCTCTAGGTGCAAGACTGTGCAAGCCTCCGATATAGCTTTACGTTTCAATAAATGACAACAGCCTCCATGCGCAATTTGTTTCTCAATGGTTAGGGGGCGTGGCCAATACAGCCACATCAAAACACCCAATCACACGTTAGTGTCCTGTAGGAGGGGCTCTTTGGCCTCTCCGGGTGGGTGGGGACTGTGCGAGTGCCCGTGGGGTGATGTGGGCTTCTTCCAGCTGCCCGCACGAGTGCCCATATGGGGGTGTTCGGGAATAAAAAGAGCCACCAGGAGCGCCAGCAGCACAGAACACGCGCCGAAGAGGAACGGCGGTCCTGGGATTATTGCACTCTGTGAGGGGAACACATGAGGCAGGAACACGGTTAACACAATGGCAAGACCTTTTCCCAAAACAGTCTATGGTGAAGGCCTATTTACACCCAAATGTTCGTAACGTGAATATGCGCAATGACTTTTCTACGAAGATCTCTACGAACTCCTTCAAACTGTGCATAAAATAATAATTGTTTCTGCTCAAATTCTTACGAATGGTTCTACGAACAGGTAACAGCAAACTCATTCTGCTTGTATTCCTGCAAATATTTTTACGAACAATTTATTCTTTTCGACTTAAGAATGTTAAGATCTTTTATGAGCGATTTACACAAATTAGTACTGAATAATTCCTTCAGCTATTCAACAATTTTTCAGGTATATAACTAGTTTCAGATAATAACAAAAATTCTGCAAATTTACAAACAATTTACACAAATCGGTTTGCTCAAATTCTTACGAATGTTTCAATTAACAACAAATTAACAATTAACAACAAATTTGTTCTGCTTAAATCCTTGCAAAAATTTATGAACTATTTATTCTTCTTGACTTCTTAAGAATGGTTTTAAAAGCGATTTACACAAATTGATACTCCACAATTCCAGATATTTTCAGAGAATAATGACAATTCTGCAAATTTTACAATTTTCACATATTGGTTCTACTCAAATTCTAACATGGTTTTATGGTTCAAACTCGTTGAATTCTTACAAATAGTTTTACAAATTATTTAAATTTATTTTAGTTGACTTATTAAGAATGGTTTTACAAGCAATTTACAATTTTCACAATTTTTACCCGACAATTTTTCAGGTATTTAACTTGTTTCAGAGAATAACGAAAATTCTGCAAATTTACAAACAATTTACACAAATTCTTACGAAAGGTTCTCAAACAATTAACAACAAACTCTTTCGCTTGAATTCTTGCAAATAGTTTTACAAACAATTTAAATGTATTCCTCTTGATTTAAGAATAATTTACACAAATTTGTTCTGCTTAAATCCTTGCAAAGTTTTACAAACTATTTATTCTTCTTGACTTCTTAAGAATGGTTTTATGAGAGATTTACACAAATGAATACTGCACAATTCCTTCAAGTATCCAAATATTTTCAGAGAATAACAACAATTCTGCAAATTTTATGAAAAATGTACACTAATATACTCAAATTCTTACGAATGGTTCTATGAACAATTAACAACAAACTCGTTCTGCTTGAATTCTTACAAATAGTTTTAAGAAGGGTTTAAATTGATTATGCTTGAATTCTTAAGAATGGTTTTACAAGCAATTTACACAAATTAGTACCAAATAATTTCTTCAGGTATTTAACAATTTTTTAGGTATTTAACATTTTCCAGAGGATAACAAAAAATCTGCAAATTTACAAACAATTTACACAGATTGGTTCTGCTTGAATTCTTGCAAATGGTGACTTGTGGATGCTAAGTTTTGTTTTTAATTGCAATTCATTCAGGTATCCAACCTTTTTAGAGAATTATGAAAATTATGCAATGCACGGAAAATTGTTTGCAAGTATTTTATACTTGAGTGTTGTTTAGCTGCATTGGACTTCAGCATTTTAGCATTTTAACAACTATTATAAAAAAAAATAATTTAACAATTAAAACAAACCTGAAACCAACATAAACATCATTCAACATAGTTCAGTCAAATGAAACAATGTGCGGTGACTTACCTGTTGGTGGTGATCATGGTGATGCGGTATATCCGGGTCTTTCTCTGGAACTTGGTCCAACTCGACATGAAAGATGTAGAAGATGAAACCATAGAGGGCCGGACCCAAACCGTTACACAGTCCACGGATTCCCGTAACCATACCCTGACCCACGCCTACAGAAACAAGAGCTTTAGCAGTCGGCCTCAAAGAATACGTAACTTCACTTCAAGAAAACCTACCTTGTTGATCCGGATCGGCTGTGCGGGAAATCAGGGCGCTAACAGCAGGGAAAGTGATACTAGACATGGCGGCAACGGCTCCAGCTGCCCACATCATCCTGGAAGTTAGGAACGATGCATTGGACATTTCATTAGAAAAGACTCATTAACTGTTTACTTCATTCTTAAAGCAACTACAAATTATTTATTTATGCCATTATTCACACAAAAAAACTCAATACTCAATTTTATAATTTAACACTGAGGCTTTTGGTCTTACCATGGCTCAGATCCAAACCCATACCAGGCGAGTTGCAGAATCTGAAATCCCAGGCCCAGCAAAATTGTGTTCTTGTTCCCGATGGAACGCATGAGTAAACTTAATACTACAGTCTGCAGGTGAAAAAAGTCACATTCAACATCATCCCTATTATAAAATCATCAAGTAAAAATCTTTTATTAGCATGTATCCTACTGACCTGTGCAACAATAGACAGCAATCCTAGAACAGCGATGAAAGCTGCAACACTTTCAGGGGAAAATCCCATTATCTGGATAAAAACAATAAAACTTTACAATCCTGTTTGTTATCTGGATTTCAATAAAACACACCTGACCTACTAAACACAATCAATTGAAAACCGAGTTATAGATTAACCACAGAGATAAATGTAATCTCTCCGTTGACAAACCTGTTGCAGATACAGGAAGAAGCTAGAGTATTGTCCAGCTTCAGGCAGATACGACAGGAACACTGTTATACAGATGAGCAGAACCGTTGAGTCTTGGCCCACCTTCCTCAGAGACTGCAGAGAGAAAGAGATTCCCATTCATAACCAAACTGTGTGAATGTTACAGTTTTAAACACTGTTTTTTTTAAAAAAAAAATTATTTATTGTAAAAATTATTTAATTAATTATACATGCTTGGTACTCCTATTTTTACATTTCTAACGCCCATTTAAAATTAATATTTAAATTTAACTGTCAAAGTAATCTTTTAAACTATTACAATGCATTTAAAATGACTGATTTTAGGTTTTTAGTGTTTTCAGTGTTTAATATCAGCCATTTATCAGTTTATTGGCTTATGTAATATGAAAAATAACTAGATGGGACAAACTTTATAACCAAACTTTGATGTTGGCTTGACAAAGCTGTATGAAATTTTCAACGTTTTATAAGCTTTAAATTTAGTCAAGTGGGAAAAAGAAAGAAAGACATTGCTAGCATGAATTAGCATGTTTTGCTAGCATGTTTCAACATGTTGCTAGCATGAATTAGCATTTTCCTAACATGATTTAACATGTTGCTAGTAGGGATGCACTGATATGAAAATTTTGTCCGAAACCGATAACTCTTTATATTCGAAAGACGATAACCGATATATTGGCCGAAATATCGAAATCCAACTTTTTATATAATTTTTGAGAGACTGATTACAAACACAAAAGTCTCACCATTAAATCCATGTCCCAAGCACACAATTATAATGTTCTCATTATAATTTTATGTAACCTATATGACAGACTTGCCCTGCACATGGTGCACTTAACTGTATTTTCCTTTTCAAAGTGATTCCAATCATATTTCGAGCAATTCAAAACAGCTATGGTGAACAGTGTGCATCTGAAGTGTCTCAGCTGAAGGAAATAATCCATTATTTATCGGCTTTGATATATCGGCCAAGTTTTCTTATTGGGCCGGTAATGATAACATTTAAAATGAACATATATCGGCTGATACCGATATGTTGGCCGATATATCGTACATCCCTAGTTGCTAGCATGTTTTAACATGTTGTTAGCATGAATTACCATGTCGCTAGCATGAATTTGCATGTTGGTAGCATGAATTGTTGGTAGCAAGAATTAGCATGTTCTAAGCTAGTTGCTAGGATTTGCTATTGATAGATACATAGTGGATGAAGCTTAAATACTCTATTAGAGTGATTGTATTAAAGTTTTGACCCCCCTCAGTGTAAGTCCATAGGTGTGGGTATTTATTTATTTTTATTTATTTTTTTTTTTTTTTTTTTAAGGAAAACCATAAATCGGATCAGTTAGAAAAGTCATAGCAACCCGAGAACAGTCTGAAGGTCTGAATTGAGTTTGGAGGTTGTAGCTTGAAAGCTCTAGGAGAAGATACTGTCAAAATGTTGGCTCAGAAGACGACGGAGAAGAATAAGCTTAAATAGTAGATAATAATTATAAAAATCAGCATTAGGTAGAATTTTAATATCGATGCATCCCTATTTGTAAAGTTATCACAACCATGACACATGCTGTACTAATGCAGTTTGAGATGGTTTGATTTGCATTTGCTTTGCATTTGCTTTGAGACAACAATTAACAGATCTGTGGTTTCTAAAGTTGACAGGAACACAAGAATACAGTGTGGGGAAACTTTAACAGGCTTCGCAGGAACTCTTCAGAGCAAACCACATGTGAAAACGGCCCCATATGACATGCGTAAGCAGCGTACAGATATGACGCAGCTTTAAAAACTCCATGATGACAACATCTCAAACTGTGGAGGTTGAAATGAGTGTTAAAAATACTTCCCTATTGAAAACCATACAGAATAAGAGCGAAGTGTTGTGCCATCATCTCTTCATAAAATGAACAGTACACGTTTCCAGCAACACTCTGCGTTTGCAGTGCATTTAACATCTGTAATAAATTCCAAGTGAAACGGATTGTGATAATATTGTACCAAGCAAAGAGCAAAGAGGTCAAATCTACTTACAGCAAAGGGGTCAGCTTGTTCCCATGAGATGGGGGCGCCCCAGGACGCCGGCCTCATCTTTTCCGGAAGTGACTCGGGCACGGCCACCAGGATAAAGCAGATGTCCAGCATGGCGATGGCAGAAGCCAGAACCACTACCAGACTGTCTCCGTAGACCTGACTCAGATACGCGCCGATGGCCGGGCTGATCACAAGACTCGCCGCAAACGTGGCAGAGACCTTTCAGAAAAAGCACAGACATGTTAATGCAAAAAAACAGGGGCATTAAGAGAGATGACAATGTGTTGATCGGTTATACACACCATGCCGTAAGCCATACTGCGCTCATGCTCTTGAGTGATGTCGGCCACATAGGCGAATATAACCGAGAAGGTCACGGCAAACACTCCGGATACAGAGATAACAGCAAAGTACCACCTGAAACATAAGAGGAATGTACATTACAAAATACAAAACAGATCGATGAGACTGATATTTGGGCTTTTTGAGATGATGTTTTACAATATTAACCTTATGAATATTATATTACACTCAATATATTGTGAATTAAATACTAAAATTACTAATAGAAAAACTGAAATACAAATAAATTAAAGCTAAACTGAAATATAATATAAATGACAAAAGCATGTAAATAAAAACGACTAACATTTTGAAACTTAAAATATAAAAAAAGCTAATTAAAAATATGAATAAATATTATTATAGTACAGAAATAATACAAAATTAACACATTCAAGAGATTCCATGACAAATACATTCAGATATTCAATCCTTGTAAACTTAAATATGAAATTAAACATTAATTATTGAGGTTTTTTTATTTCAATTTTAATTGATTTTTTTATTTATTTAATTCAAAAATTATATTAAATTAAAATTAAACGTATAAATGTAATATTTTATTACATATACACAAAAATAAACGCCAACAATTTACATTAAGGTTTCATTAGTTAACATTAGTTAACATGAACTAATAATGAACAATACTTCTGCAGCATTTTTTAACCTTAGTTAATGTTACTATCAACATTTATTTATACATTATGATCAAAACTTGTATTTGTTAACATAAGTTAATGCACTGTGAACTAACATGAACAATCAATGAACAGTTACAAATGCTACTGATGTAAACAAATGACACCATATTGTAAAATTATTACCAAATAAATAAACAAAATATTTTGTTTTGTGTCCAAAAAAAAAAGAGAAAGGTAACGTACCACGGGCTGATCTTCATTAAAGGAATTGGAGCACACGTGAAGAACACGGTGAGTAAAAGAAAGGACTTCCTTCCCCACACGTCTGACAGAGCACCAATCAGAGGAGCGCTCAGAAACGACAGCAGGCCCTGCCAACAAAAGCATGCAGTTGATGAATTATGAACTTGACTGATTAATAGATCTATTACAGGACGAAGCTAAAGATGATACCTTAACCCCCTGAATCAGGCCATTCATGAGAAACGTGTGTTTCGGGAATGTTTCATGAAGAGCCTGTCACACAAAACAGCATCGGTTATGACGCCCATGCAAGTGTATTTTGAACTTTTGCACATGATCATATTACGCAATATAATAACAGGGGCATACATAGGGTTTCTAAGATATGAAAATAAAATCTCGCTTTCTTCATACAAAAACAAGCTTATTTCTGATTAAAACAACCACAACTTACTCCCAAAGTAGGTGCAGTCAGCAAACCCCAAGCGAAGAACTCCAGAAATATGACGATAACGGCATGATAAACGCTGGGGGCGCCGAAGCCCTGAGGCTGGAAAGAGAAGAACCAGAGATGGTGAAGAAACAAACCATCATTATTATACATCCTCAAAGCTTTGGTTTGGTTTTGACAACAGATGAGGTCTGTTTGTTGCCTAATCCTTCAAACGAGAGTATAACACATTTATGCAATATTTTTTAGGGTGCCAACCAGTGCCGATTCTGGCTTATTTGGTGCTGTAGGCAAGATTAAACTTATCCAATAAGGATCAAAAAAAGAATAAACAAGAACTAGAGGAACTAGGTTACAATTTGGACCTAATATAAACTACAATTTTAATAAACCAAACAAAATTGCCAGTGAACATGACAAAAACTCATTTTTGTTTTTAAGCATTTCAGACAAACCCATTGACCCTTACAATGTTTATTAATAAATAGCCTACTTGTAAAGAAATTACAGTATTCTAAGTGTCCGTTTACATGTCAACGATGTACTAAAAACAGAACAGTTTGTCTTTTTGTAAAGAAAGAAACTACGCACCTTTAGACTAAACACGTAATACGTATGCGCATGACGTCAATGTTTTTACAAATTCACATTTTCGTAGTTTAAACGGAGACGATGATGGTATCGTTTTTGAAAACCATTTCCCCCCCCCATAAGTTTGTTTTCAGGCCCCCAAAACGCCGTCGTCATGTAAATGAACAACCAAAATGTATCGTTTTCAGTTAAAAATGCTGTCGTGTAAACGGCCCCTAAAACTAAAACTATTAAAAATAGTTTTTAGTAATTCAAATAAAGCGGAAATAAAACACAATATAAATATTAGACGGAAAACTTACACAGAAATTAGAAATGCTGCTTTGGCAACTAACTGAAATAAAACAAGCTTACCTTGAAGTACTAAAATTATTAAATCAAATTGAGATAAAAAAAATAACAAAAGTATATAGCAAACTAAAATTACAATTTTACAAATAACACTAAAATAACACTTTCAAGAGATACATTTCATGACAATTACATTCAGATATCCAATAGACATCTGACAGACTATCAAATTAAATGAAAAATATGAAGTTTCACATATCTACCCTTACAAATAATACTGTGGCGGTACTATGACAATAACATTGTGCTTTGTTATGATACTAATACACTACCATATTAATTTACCATGTTATTTACCTCAAAAATAGCATGGGATTACCATGGTACCAAGCAAAAAACATGGTAAATCTATGACTAGCAATACTAAGAGAATTTTTTATTGCTATTTTGTTTGAACTTCATCATAATAGTGAAACAAATAAATAAGCCTTGTCCTATTTATGTGTTTTATGTTATTAAAAAGGAGGAAATTATTTTATTTACAACCGTGAGTAATGACAGATGAGCTGGCCATCTTTAAACCCATCTAATGTGTCATCAAACCATCTGAACATTAATATAGTCACGTAAATAGTGATTTAAAACGTTAATCTTAAGATTTATGCGTGCTGATATGATTTATTGGTGATTACAGGAAGTACATGCTGGTGTGCCATGATGAATGACAGATTTGAAGTTTCACTCCTCCAATATATTCTCCAAAGCATTTTTTCTTTCAAACATTAACAAAATAATACTGTATATGTCTACTTACGACCTAATCCTTCGTGTATAAGTGTTTATTGTGGTTAAATACAGCAGACACTCACCGTTCCTCCATCCTTGATGATGATTTTCTTCGCCAGTAACAAACTGCGATTCACTCGCTTCTTCTTTTTCTGGGTCATATTATCATCCTAGTTCTTCACACTAGGTTAAAATCGGGTTCGTTTTAACGTAAACGCGTGTGCATGGATGCGGAGCGGGATACAGAGGAGGGAAAAGGGGGGAATTTTAGGAATTTCGGTTTGTTTTCCGTCCATTCAGTTTTGCATCATGTACACAGCAGCAGCCATCTTCCCGAAGAGAGACGCACGGTGTGCGTGATGACGTCGCCATCATTCGATTCCGCCTGGCCACGCCCGCACACGTGGTCAAAACACGAATATACGAGTAAAAAAAGCCACTTAAGCCAGTATATTTAACCCTCATCCTTCCCTCGCGGGTCAAAATGACCCCAAGCTCTAAAATTATACTTAATTTTTTCTTTGTCTAGAAAGCTTTTTATTTCATTTTGATAATATTTTTTCTATTTAATGCAATTTTTTGTTTTTTGTTATTTTTATTTTATTTAACTTTAAATTACTAGATTTTATCCTATAAATAATTAATAAATAAATAGTAATTTAAGCACATTCTGCACATTCTTTCAACTTCAATTCAAAATAACTCACAATTTCATGCATAACCCTTTTAATTCAGCTCAAAATATCTTACATTGGGTGTCTTTGCCGACCTCTTGTGGAAAAAAGATAATATAACAATATACATATAATAATATATTTCATGACTTTTGCCACTATATGGCATATAGCTCTATATGGAGCAAATGAGCTGTTCCGCTGGGTCCTAAAGTAAATTTTTCTTCAGTGTACCTTCAGATACACATGTAGACATCGTAAAATAATTTTTTGGTAGTTTTAGCATTTTAAGTTTGAATTTTGAACATTTTTAGGTTTTTCTATGTGTAGTGAAGCATTCCTCGCATTCCATTCACTCCTATGGGGGTCAAATTGACCCGCAAGGGAAGGATTTGTTACTTTTTTAAATTTCAACCACGAAACTCCTCAAATCCAGTAAAAAAAATTTGTTCATTCGTCGACTTGGACCATTTAGATGAACTCTTTTTAAAAAATGAGTTTTGGGTCAAAATGACCCGAGGAAAGAAAACTGTAGCTTTTTAGCTTAATTTCATAATTTCTCTTTCTATTTTCTTTGAAGTTCACGAAAATAACACTATAATAATAATAATACTATATTATATTTATCATGTTTAACCAGAAATCACTACTGCATGTCTTATTTATTTGTATTTGATAAACTTTCCCTGCGTCCGAAATCGCATGAGTAGATACTACATTTTAATTCTATATAGTATGAGTGTGTGTAGTATGGAGTCCAGACATACTACATCCGCCATGTTTTTACTGTCACATGACCTACCAGTGTCAGTTGTGTTGCTTCACTTCCATTCGTAAATCCTCTCCCGTGGCCTCATTGGATACTAAAGTGTCCATCGAAGGCGCACTTCAGAATTTCAACGGAACTAGTGATCATCCGGGGACTTTTCACCTACTGCTTTTCGAATACTATGAATTTAGACATACTACTGTGTTGGCGTACTGTTTTTCACATACTATATAGTAGAGAAGTATTCGGACGCAGGTGCTGAATTCAGAACCGCATACAAGTATACTACTTTTATCATATCTTTCTATGGCAGGAATAGTACGAGTAGTATGCTAGTATGTGGTTCCTAGTATGTGGAGTGGTTTTAACTACATTACAGACGACAGACAATTTTTGGATGTATCTGGTGTGCATGTCCATTAAATCACAAACACAAAACATTAATGTTAATGAATTTTATTTTGCATTGAACAAAAGCATGTTTGATGGTTCTGCAGTACCATGCACACAGGAATCTGAATTCGGTCCCAATGACGAATCCCTTCAAGTTGAAGATTTGGGATATCAGAAATATTCACAGGTCAAATGTGACTCACTGTCCTCTACAACATATTCATATTTACAAGCTATAAACAAAACAAAAAACAACAGACCACGGCATATAAATACCACATACATTACAGTTTCTGTCATGTAGAAGCAATAAATAATATATATGTAATGAACAACTACATTTTTAGGTCTAGTAATGCAATACCGCTATCATTTAATGAACACTTTTTCTCTGCAGCCTCAGGAAATTCTCTTTTATTGCGAGGACTAAACTACTGCCTGTACAAATCTGGCAACTACTTATAATAAAAAACTAAATTTACAGGTATGACAGGCATCCAATACTGCAACCTTTCTCTCTATTTTTGAGCATCTAAAACCATATAGTGAGTCATTCACACATAAACATGCTACATTCAGCGGTACGTATGTGCCAACTGCTGGTGTGAACACTTCACTCAACGATAAAACAAACATACAAACTGAAAATGAGACCAAACCGTTCTCTTCTCTGAGATGTTCTTGTGGGATTGAAGACTCCAGTTTCCTGCCAAGCGCATTTGAGATGGAGGGTTATATATGACAGTCATGATAATGATTTTTGGCATTATGTGACTCTTGCTGTTACAGGAAACCAGGGCAGTCGTATTCTAAGAACAACCCTCAGACAGGAAACCATGGCAACCTTATTATAGGAACAGCCCAAAACCGAAAAACATGGCATCTGAGTTACAGGAACAATCCTCAGAGTGGAAACCATGGGAACCATGTTATTGGAGCAACTGTCAGACTGGAAACCATGGCAACTGTGTTATAGGAACAACTGTCAGACTGAAAACCATGGCAACTGATTTACAGGAACAATTCTCAGCCTGAAAACCATGGCAACCATGTTATTGGAGCAACTGTCAGACTGAAAACCATGGCAACTGACTTACAGGAACATTTCTCAGCCTGGAAACCATGGCAACTGATTTACAGGAACATTTCTCAGACTGGAAACCATGGCAACTGATTTACAGGAATATCCCTTAGACTGGACACCATGGCAACCATATGTTACAGGAAAAACCCTAAAATAAGAAATCATGACAAAAGTGTTACAGAATAAGACTGGAAACCATGATGACAATTGTGTTTCAGTAACATCCCTCAGAAAGGGAACCATAGCAACTGTGTTGTAGGAATATCACTCAGACTGGTCACCGTGGTAACCATATATTAAGATAAGAAACTACAGCAACTCTGTTCTAGGAACAGCTTGAGACTGAGAAAACACTGTAATTGACATGTTACAGGAAACTCATCAGCCTGGAAACCATGGCAACCATATCTTACTGGAAAAAAACTAAGATAAGAAACCATGACAACAGCTTTACAGAATAACTCTCAGACATGTTACTGGAGTAATTGTTAGACTGGAAACCATGGCAACTGAGTTACAGGAACATTTCTCAGACTGGAAACCATGGCAACAGGGTTACAGAACAACCCTCAGAAAGGAAACCATGTCAACTGTGTTACAGGAACATCCGTCAGACCAGAAACCATGGCGTCAGTGTTACGGAATAAATCTCAGTCTGGAAATCATGACGATTGTGTTACAGGAACACCCCTCAGACTGGAAACCATGGAAACTGCATTACAGAACACCCCTCAGACTGGAAACCATGACAACTGCATAACAGAACACCCCTCTACAACTGAAACCATGGCAACTGCATTACAGAGCAACCCTGTAAATAAGAGGAATCCATGGCAACAGTGTAGAAACCCGAAAAAAGGAGATGTTTACAATCTACAAATGAAGCTTTACTATAGTAATTCTGCAGAAGATGTGTATGTTTGATATATATTAACAACAGGGAAATTATAAGCAGTGAGTTGATGTGGATGGATAGATGCGTGATAGAACGTTCCGGTGTTGTGTTAGGTTTCAGGACTGGATTTAGAGCTACACAGCAGTCCTCTTCATCATTTTGTTTTCTCGCGTCTCTCTTTTTCTTTCAGTAGTCTCTTCCAAAGTCTTTCCCACACAATCGTTCCCTTACTCGTTGCATCCCTCAGTCGAGCTTGCTGAGGAAGTCGAGCAGAGCGCGGTGGAACTCGCGGGGTTTGTCCATGTAACAGGCGTGTCGCGCTCCCGCCAGCTTCACCACGGTGTGATGGGGCAGCTGAATCAGGTTCTTATGCGATTGGGCGCCCAGGTTGGTGTCTAACTCCCCATATATGATCAGCGTTGGAGTCTGTCATACACACAGGAAGTGAGAGTTAAAACAAGTCAAAGAATTCCTAAGTGTGAGATGATTAGAAAGAAAAAACGGCACCTGGATGTCGCGGTACTGCTGTGGGGTGATGCCACGGGTGCCCACGGGGGCGATGGGCACAAAGCCGTGCAGCTGGGCGCTGTGTCTCTGGAGGAATGGCAGGGCGTAATGGCCGCTCATAGACGGGCTCAGTAACACCGGCGCTCGCACGCCTAGAGCTTCCAGAAAACGCTTTAGCAGGTCCACGCGGCTCTGATCCGACTTTACCGACTCTGAATCTGGAGAATTCCCGAAACCTGAGAAGGAGCGAGTCGGTTTAGTGACCTGCCTTATATGTAGAGCTGCACGATTGTGGATAAATTGAGAATCGTGAATTTTTTGTTTAAAATAGAGATCACGATTCTCACATGATTCTGAATAGACAACTCAACAATACAGTATATTAAAAAATATGTAATTTCAATCGGTTTGAGTGAATGATTCAATGGCTCACTCGTAAAGACTTAACTTGTTTCATTACTGGATGAATATGCATTTTTGAACTAATCTTTTCAATGAATGATTCAATGACAAATACATTTTTTAACAGTCACTTGTCGCCACCTACTGGTGTAACAATGTAATTGGTACAATCTTTATTTGAAGCATCAAAATTTACTCTATTTTGATCGCTAGCGTAGATATCCGAACTATAAACTTTATTCCAGTACTTCTGTGATAATATGAATTATTGTAAAAGACAGAAATATTGATACTGTGTGGTTGAAATACTGTCTGTGAAGCTGTTTCATATATATATACACACATGACAACTGCTCTCTCTGGCTCAGCGGCAGCGGAAACGCAGATTTGAATGTTTGCTGTGATCGTACTTGTCAAAGATTTAATAGACAGGAGAATCGTTGACATTTAGGAATAAGATTGTGTGGGTGTTTGAATCGTGCAGCTCTATTTATATGTATTCAATAAATTAGCAATATGCAACATATCAAGAATATTAATAAAGTGAAACAGAGCTCATACCGGGCAGGTCGAGCGCGAGGGCCTGGTACCCGTTGGAGGCCAGTAGGCTGAGGGTGCCCAACTCTTCCCAGGTCTTAGAGGTGAAGGCCTGACCATGAAGCAGCACCATCTGCAGCCTGATGGAGAAAAGATACGGCATAATAATAGGTCATATACAATCAAAATATTTGTTTGCAGAATTTACCAAGTTTGAAAATTAGTTTCCATTAAAATACCACAGTTCATTATTGTTAAAGTGAATAGCGACAGATCTTTTCTTCCATATTGTGACAAACAGATTATCAAAAATTATCTGAAAAAAAAATTGTAGGACAGGGACTTGGTTCTATCCATTAGTTGATCGGATGGATCTGAATGCGAGCTTGGGGTTTATGTGGACTAAATGGCATACGTCACTAGAGAGAAGTCTGACGCTTCACCAGAACATCATGTAACATTTTGATGAAAAATTCCCATTTAAAAAAAATGAACATGCATGGATGTTCACAATAAGATCAATAACATGCATTTAGAAAATAAATAGGGTGAATTTCCATTTCATGCTGATTGTAGTACTGTACTGTGTGAGTTGTGCTTCGTACATCTCTACGCTATTGACAATAAATAATAAAAACATTTTTGCATGGAAAATTTCGCTATCGTTACCACACCATTACAATGGAAGTCTATGGGGCAAGGTATGGAAGATTGTTTCTGGCACAGAATAAAAAAAATTAAAAACTGCCTTTTCCTCACAATTGCAAGGTTTAAGCTAGTCCCAGACTAAAATGCATGTTTGAGCTGTTTTAACTAAAAGCAACTTTCCCTGACATATCTTAAAATATTGGGCAGTCGTGGCCTGATGGTTAGAGAGCCGGACTTATAACCCTAAGGTTGCGGGTTCGAGTCTCAGCGCTCTTCCACTCTCATTACCCACAACTAAGCAATGCACCTAACCCCCAATCACTGCCTGAGCGCTGAGGCAAAAAATGGCTGCCCATAGTAATTATAGTAGTGTGTGTGTGTGTGTGTTCAATACTCACTGCTGTGTTTGTGCACTTGGATGGGTAAATTGCAGAGCACACATTCAGAGTATGGGACACCATACTTGGCTACATGTCACGTCACTTCACTGTTTTGTCTCAAGATGCACACCAGTAATGTTCTTTTCTAGGGCATGCTTATAAAAGCTACTTAAATGTCCTAAACTAATCTGGCTTAATCTAAGCCCTGTCTGTGAAATCAGGCCTGCATCTCTTAATTGTGACTTTATTTCTCTGAATTGTGAGTTATAAAGTCTGAATTGCGTGCTATAAAGTTGCAATTCTGACTTACAATTTTCTTACAATTGCAAGTTTTTATTTTGCAATTCTTTTTCCCTCAGAATTCTGAGTTTATATCTCAGAAGTGTATTCCTCAAAATCGTGAGAAAAATGTATATAAACTCGTAATTGTTAGTCATAACGTCTGAATTGTGAGATATAAACTTGCAATTCTGAGGGGAAAAGACAGCTCACAATTCTGAACCTTTTTTATTATTATTTATTTATTTATTTTCATGTCGGGAAACATAGCAAGGCATTCCAGGTCGTTTAAAAACAGAAGCACCTTCCGTATTAAACTTACGCAGAAAGTGTACCGCTTCTCACATTTTAAAACGCTTATGCTACGTCCGACATCATCAGTTACGCTTTATGCGCAAGTTAAATACGGAAGGTGGTCTGGCGGAAGCTAGTTATTTTACTTTATAACGTGTTCAATATGGATATTTTTCTTACAAAAGTCCATCGATTAGCTTCAGAAGGCCTTTATTAACCCCCCGGAGCCGCGTGGAGTACATTTATGATGGATGGATACACTTTTTTAAAGCTTCAAACTCGTGCGCCCTGTTCTTTGCCATTATAAAGCTTGGAAGCGTCAGAATATTTTTTAATATAACTCCGATTGTGTTTATCAGAAAGAAAAAAGTCATATACACCTGGGACGTCTTGAGGGTGAGTAAATCATTGGGTAATTTTCAAATTAAAGTGAACTAATCCTTTAAGTACAAAAAATTTTGTTCCCCATGCACACACTATCCAATTATTATAGTATAACTGGGTAATAACCAGGTACTAACCCTAAACCTACCCTTAACCCATGTAGTTACCTTATATTACCAGTATTTCTTAGGCAAGTACACTGTAAGTGCACGTACTGTAAAATAAAGTGCAACCAAGTGTGTTATTTGAGCTGTAAAGCTATCTAAATCACCATTTATGAGTTAATAAATCACCACTTCGGACGTAATTACTACATGTATGGCTTTACAAGTAATCACAGGGAAAGTGGAAATATTGGATATGTCTATAATTGTTTACTGACAAGTTTAATAATTGATTATACAGCTATCTTTATCATATTACTGAAACACGTACAGGTTATTATGTTTTTATTCTGGTACAATGCCTTACCCCATAGTGACGTAAGATTTTTATTCGTTACAAACTGAGATTTAATATTCTATTTTATAGAGCTTTACTAGGCTACGTCAATTTGTACACGTAGGAACGTGCCAATAACGCACAAAAACTGCTGTTTATCTAGGCAGTTCACTACAGCTGAATTAAAATTTGAATCATAAAGTATAATCTCACCTGGGCAGTATCTGTCGTCCGGCGCTGTCCACGGGTAGAGCCTCCCTGAAGAAGAGCGGCGGGTCCCCGGGCAGCTGTCCGGTCCTGACCGTGATGTTGACGCTGGACGGCGGCGGCGGCGGAGGAGAGGCGACGATCAGTCCCATCCGCTGCTGCACCTCCAGAGACGGCTCCATGCTGCCCTGCCGAATGGAGGGCAGCAGCAGATACAGCAGCACTGTGGCCAGTAACACCAGCCCCAAAACCACCAGACGGTTGCGGAAGAAATTCATTATCTGCAGGGAAACCCATTTAATTACAACATTCACACTCGGTTTAACAAGATGACACCCATTAATCTCATTAATCACAGCAGATTAAACCCCCAGACTCCATTTTAACCGGACATACAAACATGAAAATACATTAAATGCAATATCCGAATATATAAGATACTTGCATATTAAAACAAAGTATGCATATTTATAATGTGTAGTTAATTCATATAAGTCTTCATCTAAATAACGTCAATCAAATAAAGTGCGCAGACGCACTGCCGCTCAAACCAACCTGCCGATGTATACAAAACACAAGAGTTGTGTCGCGCGTTTAGTACCTACCTAAAAAATATAAGAAATAATGTAAATATCCAATACTCGATGACTGCCTGAAAGTTTGAGATAGATCATAATTCGCACGTAGTGACAGCAGAGTAGCGTTAATGCGTCCCCACACAATAATAGTTCCGTGTGGAAACACGTGAACGTGTACGAAGGTTCCGACTGTTTGTCGTTCTCGTTCCTGTGGTTGTAAGTTTATCTTTTCATAAATTCTCCCCCATAAATGTACCATTTGGAATAATAGATATATAAGGGTTAGAAACAAATAAATATTTTTTGAGAATTTAGATTCAACAGTTGATCAATTACTCTTTACAAACAGCTGAAGAATTTACTTCATGTAAGTTGCAGGGCAAGGATTTCACAACTTCTGGATGAAATATTTTCTTGCGTTCCCTTCAGTCTAAAAGTATACTTGCTGATACTACTCACTGGAATTCTTTATTTAAAAAACATATTGATTGGAGTAAAAGTTGGATGAAACCTATTAAGTATTGCATCACAAATAAAGTAAAAGAGGTTTCATAAAAAAATTTTCCATTGAGTTTGTCCAGTTAACTCACTTGTGGTACAGCGTTTTAAAGCGAACATGGAAGATGTTTGTGTTTTTTGTAAAAATTTCTCCTGAGACCAAGACAAATGTTTTGGAAAGAAATCCATAATTACTTACAAAGAAAAGCTATAATTCTTGTTAACTTTATAGCTGACTAAAATGTTTTTCATTTAATGGTGATGAAAATCTTATGTTTATATTTGATTTAATTATTATAATTGCCTGTTACTATATTCATAAATTCAAATGGAATGAAAAATGTCAAATTTTGTACAATTTTAAAATTGATCTTAAAATATATTTGAAACAATATCAAAAACTAAAAACTTAAAAGCAAGAAAAACTATACACTATAAATGTCTTTTTTCCCCCTCATGTATGGTTATATGTACTCTTGTACAATATGTTTTGTTATTATTAAAATTCAATTTAAAAAAGTTTATCTTTCTTGGGCATCTTTCGGAGTTGTTGCGAAATGATATCTCATAATATTATGGCATGTTGCTACACATTTGGAAATGTATGAGAGCCCTTAAGGGACACGGTAATGATAGGCAAAAAAATGAGAAGGGAGAAAAAAATTATTTTTCAATACTTTTGCTTTCCCTCAAGATACTTTGCATTCACTTTTTGATGGAAATAATATTAGCTGGGGGGGGAGGGTGCGAACTACAGGCTATTTTGTTTAAAAAAAAAATTTTTTTTATTTGCATCACCATGTCCACTTGGGCCTCAGTCTGCGTATATAAGACGACAAAATTTTACTATAGTAATGCTAAATGCATACTACTATTTGTTATAGGCCTAATATACACTATATTGCCAGAAGTTTTGAAGAAGAGGAAGAGGCCATCCCCAAACTGTTCCCACAAAGTTGGAAGCATGAAATTGTCCAAAATGTCTTGGTATGCTGAAGCATTAAGAGTTCCTTTCACTGGAACTAAGGGGCCAAGCCCAACCCCTGAAAAACAACCCCACACCATAATCCCCCCTCCACCAAACTTTACACTTGGCACAATGCAGTCAGGCAAGTACCGTTCTCCTGGCAAGCGCCAAACCCAGACTCGTCCATCGGATTGCCAGACAGAGAAGCGTGATTGGTCACTCCAGAGAACACATCTCCACTGCTCTAGAGTCCAGTGGTGGCGTGCTTTACACCACTGCATCCGATGCTTTGCATTGCACTTGGTGATTGTAAGGCTTTAATGCAGCTGCTCGGCCATGGAAACCCATTCCATGAAGCTCTCTACACACTGTTCTTGAGCTAATCTGTAGGCCACACTAAGTTTGAAGGTCTGTAGCTATTAACTCTGCAGAAAGTTGGCGACTTCTACGCACCTCAGCATACGCTGATCTCGCTCTGTGATTTTTTACGTGGGCTACCACTTTGTGGCTGAGTTGCTGTTGTTCCCAATTGCTTCCACGTTGTTATAATACCTCTAACAGTTGACCGTGGAATATTTAGTAGTGAGGAAATTTCACGAATGGACTTATTGCACTCCTGAGAGCCCCCATTCTTTCACAAATGTTTGTAGAAGCTTCTGCATGCCTAGGTGCTTGACTTTATACACCTGTGGCCATGGAAGTGATTGGAACACCTGAAATCAATGATTTGGAGGGGTGTCCCAATATTTTTGGCAATATAGTGTAGTACCACCTTTGTTTTAAAAACACTAACAAAAGGTACCGAGGTATTTTGGATATAGTAATACTATGTTTTTGGACATCAACCAGGGTAATTTATAGCAGGCCTATCTAACGCTATATTGATAGTATTACCATCTGATACTATTATTAGCCTACTATGGAACAACTTTGGCAAAAATGTTCAGTGATTTCACTACAAAAGAAAACTAAGAAACTGCATAGTCAGTGTTTTCTATTCTAGTGAAAAAAAATAAAAATGTGCCATTGTTCAAACCGAGCCTTACATAATATCGCACAATGACGTATTCACTAAGACATGTGGATTCCATATTGCAGTGTGATTCCCAACAGTCTGAGCCACAGATTCCAGTATTATTCACACATACCAGAAAACACACGGAAGATCCTAACGGAAAGCCTCACTGGGGGTCCGAGAAGAGAGGGGAGAGACTAGAAGGAGACTGGATGTCTGGTTCGAGTTATAACACAAGGCATTCTCTGTGCTGCCAGCCCATAATGTTCCCTCTGGCACAGTCCAACAGCCCCCTTAGAAGTGGAACAGGACCTAGAAAACAACAAACCAAGAAACTAGAGGAAAAGTGAACTAGCTAGTAAGGATGAGGGCAAAATGGCCAGTGTTAGGGAAAGTTACTTTTAAAAGTAATGCAATACAATATTGTGTTACTCCCTAAAAAAAGTAACTAAATTGGATTACTTAGTTACTTTTTATGTAAAGTAATGCATTACATTTTGCATTCCTTTTTCTTATCTGGGCTGGGCTTGTTTAATTATTTAATAACAAAAAAAAGTCATATTTTTGGCTAATGTAAAGGCCCTTTCACACCAAAAGTGATATGAATAAGCCTCAGGCTGAAGGAAATGCTAATTTATGCGTGTACAGTAGAGGGCGCAGCTCAAACAAACTGTGCTGCCATTTTGGATAACAGTAGATCAAATGTAAGGTTTATCTAAAATCACTTTTGCTTATTAGTGTGGTTGAATTGGATCATTAAAGGTAAGCAGCAAAGACATTGGTTAATAAAGTGAGATTAAATACAAAGTATATTTGTGTAATTTAACAATTATTGTAGAGAGTATTGTAATATTCTGAGTTTGCATTTCACTGTTTTTATTTATTTTGAGGAATACTGAATCTGATTTTGTGCAAGTGAGATGAGTAAATATCTGCTCACATTTAGTCTAGAACTATGCAATAACCACCATGTTTACACACAACGCCTCTGCACTTACTCTCGATTTCTCTAAACATGGGGACAGGAGAGCTGTAAATCAATAAATAGGAAATCAAAGAAACTTGTATTACTTATTTGAAAAAGTAACTCCGGTATTTTGTTGTAAATTTAAAAGTAATGTGTTACTTTACTAGTTACTTGAAAAAAGTAATCTGATTACATAACTCACATTACTTGTAATGCTTTACCTCAAACACTGAAAATGGCATTTACAAATAGATTCCTAAATATCTCATAACTTTCCATTGTTTGAAAGATTTCAAAATCCTAAAACTTGAGCTGAAATTAAACAAATCCCATATTTTCAATATGGTTTCAGGCTCTCTGGAGTTACTTTCCAAAAGTAAATGACAAATTCAAGCTTTTAAATATAAGATTTATTGTAAAAATATAAAACAAACACTTTTAGGACATTTCACTCGACTCAGTCACCAAACAATCTAGACAGCACAAGCAGAATTTGGTATCAAAATGTGGTAATTTTGGTATGAAAAATAAAAATGAATACGAATAGAACTTCTTAGGTTAAATTTCGCACTTGTTTCAGTGAGCTTCCTTTCAATTAACACAAATTAAAGGGATTGTTCACCCAAAAAATTAAATTCTGTCAATATTTACTTTGTTGTCCGGACAAGAAAACAAGTCAAACAGGTTTGGAAATAACATAACGGTGAATAAATGTCAGAATTAAAATTTTTGGGATGAACTATGCCTTTAAAAAGGCACTACAACAACAAAAATAACTACAGAAAAATACAGATACAGATCTACAGTTTTATGGCGTGGTTGTTTTGTTGTGATGACACAAACTCATGCTGAACATATGCAAATAAAACCTTTCCAATTTATCCCACACAAATAAAGAAAAGAAATGCAAAGTTCAGCAATTAAGGGGGAAAATACGGTACGGAAAATAAAAGGCATCTATGCTTCTGTGAACCACAGTATGCTGGATTTGACATTTACATTCATGTTTTTGGCAAAAGATTTTTTTAAAAAAATCCATCACTATCCAGCAGTGGTCTAAGAAAACCTGTTAAGAACATGTCCAAGGTCATATTTCACCCCCAAATCAAAAAAATATTAAGACGAAAACAAAAACTTATATTTTGCATAAGGTAAGATCAAGATCTTTTGTGACATTTTCATGATAAATTAAGCACATTTGCATTACTGTAATGCAAAACAAATTGATTTCTAATCCTATTTTTATTACTGTAAAAATTAATTAATTTATATTGTAAATGTAGTATTATGAATTAATAATTTATAGAATAACATAATAAATTGTAAGCATTTGTTGTATTGGCTTTATTCTATTAATACTTATTATAAAACATGATTTTCTATTTACTGTAATAAAACCAATGCATTACTATTATGTGAATCACAGTGAGAATAATGAGAATTAAAAAAAATTCTGAACGCATTATAAATATTTCTGGGATGAATATGCATAACTTTCAAGAAAAGAAAAAAAAAAAAAAAAGAAAGAAAAGTATCCTAAAACTTTCATTATGCAAAATGTAATTTCTCTAGTTTCTTTTAATTTTGGAGTGAAATGTGAGACAGAAAACAGGTTTCATGACATTCAGTCCAAATGAGGTTTTAATGAGGCAGCAGCGTTGCGGGTAACAACATTTGTCCCTTTTAAGGAGCTGGTCATGTGACACACAACAGAAATAAGGTCACAACTGGTTTTGTGCAGGTATAAAGAAGACGAAGTAAAATGTCTCGAATGACAACTGTACGGAGCCCAGCACATGACATGCAGAGGGGAGAGGAAAAAAAAAAAAAAAAACATTTTTATATATATATATATGCCACACTGAACTAATTCTTCCCTTTGTTTTGATTGAAGTACAAGGGAACGAATTATTACGATTTAGTAAAACGAGGGAGCGAATTATTATATTGTGTGCACGATTTACTTAAAACGAGGGAACAAATGAGTAAAAATTGTGTTGACGTATTAGTAAGTAAGCTGTTAATTTGTGGCCACTATATACATATTTTTTCCCGCATGTCATGTGCGTCGCGCCATACAGCTGAAACCACCACATCAATTATTTTTTTTTATAAAAAAAAAAAAAAAATCCACACAAACAAGATAAGACTTTCACATACGAACATCATTACTAGCTTTAAAAAAAACAAACAAAAAAAAAACAAACAATTTCGCCGGCCGCAGTTCAGCCTCCCATGCAGCAGGGGGCGATCTACTTGAACAGAACCGTACTGAGCCGCCACTGTGCTGCACATTTAGTCCACAGAGTTAGCTTGTGTGTTTTCAACTGCTCCATTTGTGTCCTCTTTCGAATTCTAACGAACAACGCGCCTTCCTGCCGTCGACGTCACGCATCTCTTGAAGAGAAGGTTCGGCGTATCATCCTCAAATCGCTTTTACTGAACTCCTCAGTGTAGGAACCCCATTAAGAAGAGCGGTAACAGCAGAACTTGCAAAAAGGTGGTCCAGACCACCGTCGCTCTGTTCCCAGCCTCACTTCGGCTACAGTCATCGCCGACGTACCCGTTATAGCACTGACACTGGAACTCGTCCCGTAGGCGGCTCAGTTCTTCTTCTCCCATCTGGCCCAAGGCCTTTAGCGTGTTCCCTTGGCGCTCTATGCTGTGGGTGTTCGGACTGAGATGCAGGTAGGTGTCCGTGTCGGAGAGTTTGCGAAGGCAGCGACCGCGGAATCCGCAGAGGTTCCGGCTACACTGCTCGGCGGCCGACGTCACGTTAAGCAGGTAACGACCCAACGGCCCTCGCAGGTATTCATTAAGATTAGAACAAGTCGCCTGGAAGGTGCGAGAGAAGACATCAATTACAACTTTCAGGATTTTTGTATCCTCGGTTGTAAATTAGACCAATATCTATTGCAATCATTAACTGCTATGATTATTAATAGGCCAATTTTATAATTTTGTGCCAACTTTTACATTGAAATAATAAAAAAAATCTCCATTCCATAATCCACTGATAGCCTATAAATGTAATTTTCTGCTTTCAATCATTTTTTATATTTGTATTATATTTTCTATTTTTTTTTAATTTAATTATATACACATACATATATGACACACATACACATACATATATATATATATATATACACACACATACATACTATGGTCAATAATCAATACATGGCTGATATTTAAAACACTGCTTTTCCATATAAAATTAAAACAATAAAAGCATTAAATACTGGACAAATGATGCAAGAATCATTGTAATAAATACTATGATTTTGCAAGCTATATTAGTGTGCAGGATTTGTTTTCCTCCATCTAAATAAATTAAACAAACACTACAAAATAAAACACATTTTATTGTAAGTTATTAAATTAGTTTTTTAAAAGATTCACTTAAAGTGAGCGATAAATGACAGCAAAGGTAATTTAAAGTTAAAAATTGAGGAAATGAGTATCAATTATGAAATTGAGTATCTAATTACGATACATAAAAAAACCCCCATCATAATACTATAATACTGTCCAATAATCAATAAGGTACCAATATATTGTGCATCCCTAAATAAACCCCACTAAGATAACACAAGGCTCGTCCACATGTCAGGGTATATTGTGTAATAATTGACTAATTGTACATGACGCCTTATATATTTCACCTTGCATTTTAATTTTCATCATCGGTCGATCCCTAAAGTTCATTTATGTGAAGATAGTGAGTTAACGCCCTGATCAGGGCACAAACTTACATGACTGCTAGCATAGTTGGAGTCACCCCAGAGGATTACGCCCGCTACACCCAACGCCACGCTCTCGCCGATAGTCGACACCAGATCCATCTGTGCAGAAAAGACAGAAAGAAATCAGTTCATCTGAAAGCAAATATTTTGATCTGATCAACAAAACACGTGTTTTAGATAACACTTCATGCGTCACTGAATGTGTGGCTTTAAAAAAAATTGGAAAAAGACATGGTCTTACAAATAATCGCATCAGCAAACTAAACTCCATATACTGAGGCTCCTGTGAGTGTTTGTGAATAGTTTGTCTGTGTGTGTGTTAATCGTTCTGCCATTTGTATATTTGTGGCAAGTGACATTGGCGATGAACAACAAAGACTTTATTCTTCTCTTTCTTGACCACACACTTCGTCTTCTTCACCCTTTCATTATGTCAGTGACAAATGACAATCAATCATTCACTTATTGGCTTTTGTTGAAATACTTCACCTCTCGTTCCACAGACACTGACGTCATTCCCTGTGATGATCCAAGCTTTTGATAAATGAATGACTTCTGTGATGGTTCTCTGTAAAATCGAACCATACCATTCTCAACCTACGGTTCGGCACACACTTACACCGCAGTGTGACAAGGCATCTATAATGTGGCTTGTTGAAAAGAAACAACGCATAAAACAGACAGACAGAGTTCCTCTAATGTACATATCTGTCAATGGATACGCTCTGGATGCGTTTCATGTAAGAGTAGCTGTCCAATCAACTGTTAGTATGCAAATCTGTTGTTGACATCACAGTTCCTCACGTGTTGCAGTTCAGCATGGCAAGCGAAGGGGACATGCCGCTGATTAGGGTTGGGAATTGAAAATCAATTCCAATTCTGGAATCGGATACTTGTTATAAAATTAAAATTTTGATTCCACTTACCGACTCCTGTGTGCACATTTTAATGTGGCTTTAAACCATTCAAGGGCAAGAAGACGTGAAAGAGAACTCAATTCTGTACTGGGCAAATCCAGACCATGCGCACAAAAAGCGCATCTCATAAAGTGTATGAATACTGAAATTAGTTCTTTTTAGCGTCTTCTATATAGTGAAGTGACATGAAGGCCAAGTATGGCAACCCATACTAGGAATTTGTCTCCAACCATGACTTTCTAACCAAAATATCCAGTCGTTATGTCTTAAGTGAACATAAATAGTTGAAAAAGAAAACATGTAACAATATATTGGATCCGTGTATTCGGTCTTAAAGTGACAGCAGCCTAATAAACCTGCTGGCGTCTGTGTCATTACTGTTAATCAAAGAACAAAAGAAAAAGAAAAATCACTCACTGATCTTGACTGAATAACTTTTGTAACTTTAATAAGGACTATTCTATATTTTATTTATTTTAAGAGAAAACCATCCTGTGTTATTTTACATTTGATTTTAATTTCTGATCTTTGTTCAGGTGTATTTATCTGTGCTATTTGTTCTTATTGTATTACTGACTGTTTACTTTAATAATGTTTGAAATTTATATTAGTTAGTCTAGTTTGTAAGTTGGTTCTTTAGGCTGCTGATTTTTGTTCATGGTATTCAGCTACAACAGAATTTTTCTGTTGAAAAACAAGACATTTTTTTTTTACCATATTGAAATCGAAACTGGGAATCGATGATAACCGGAATTGATAAGCAGAATTGGAATCACTAAAATTCAAATGATACATAACCCTAGCCACTGCTGTCACACATTGACACAAATTATGATACATGGCTCTTATAAAAATGCTGTCATTCTTAAAGTACAGGTGCAGGGTTTGACACTAACTTTTTATAATAAATAATATAATATAAACAAATTACAAGCATAGATAAATACAATAGAAAAAAAGATAATATTGAAATAAGCAGTGCTTTATGTTTTTCAGGTAAATCTAACAGTATTCAGGAACAGAAATTCAATAATCAAAATGTAAAATAGCAGTCTTCATTAGCCTATATAAATGAAATATAACTAATATAATTAAATTAATGCATTTTACATTGTAACAGCTACAAAAGTCATTTTCTCTTTCTCTTTTGTTGTTTGGTCACCATTGGCGACACAAACAGCTGCCGGTACACAAGGCTGCTGTCCCTTTAAGACGAATGCACGGAGCCACGGACCTAAATGACACGCGTCCGTTTCCTTCAATTGTTTACAACACATAACCGACTGTGTTTACAAGGATACTCGCCGAGACGGGCATTTTGACTTTTTAAACGTTGCAATTAAACCGCGAATAACATGCATTCTGAACCGGGGTGCAGGTGCCCTTACGGATCACGGATCAACTACGATCCCTCTACTTGACAACGCACATCCTGCGATGTGTGCATCCGCGATAGTCACATCGCGATATCGATGCTAAAACGATATATCGTGCAGCCCTAATCCAGAGCAAATGAAACGATTGAGTGAGGGGAGGCGGGTTTGTGTGTCAACCAGGGACGTGCAGAGAGTTCTTCAGGGGCAGGGGCTCAAATGTAAAAGAGGGGCAATATGTATAAAAAATAAATGTATAAATATTATTTATATTTATTTATATATATATATATATATATATATATATATATATATGTGTATGTATGTATGTGTATATATATGTGTGTGTGTGTGTGTGTTTGTGTGAGAAAAGTTTGAATACTATTTTATGTTTTTGCAAGAAGTCTCTTATGCTCATCAAGGCTGCATTTATTTAATTAAAAATACAGAAAAAAAAAGTAGCCTAATATTGTGACATATTACATGATGTTCTTTTTAACTTTTTATTAATCAAAGAATCTTGAAAAGAGTATCACAGCACGTTGTAAAAAAATATTAAGCAGCACAGCTGTTTCCAACATTGACATTAAATCATCAGTATATTAGAATGATTTCTGAAGGATCATGTGATACTGAATGATGCTGAAAATCCAGCTTTGATCACAGGAATAAATTATATTTTAAAGTGTATTAAAAATAGAAATTAAAATAGAAAACCATTATTTTAATAATATTTCCCAATATTGCTGTTTTTGATCAAAGGCTTGATGAGCATAAGAGACTTCTTTCATCATGCTGCATAATTATCAAAAATGGTAATATAATAAAGTCCTTTCACGTCACCATTTCGCCAGCCTACACTTCACATAATAGGCCTGTAGTTGCCGGTGGCACTTGGGCTTCATTAACTTTGATAGTTTCATCAAATAGTAAACGGTGTATCAATATACATAAATACAAGTGAATTTTTACACTACTTACCATTAATGCGACTTTTGGTGCTGCATGGTTTTGTGCAGTGCTTTGTTGTCAGTTAACATCCATTTTTCAGCGATGCAATTTAATTTATAAAATGAGACAAACCGCAGGAAATCGTTCCACAAACATTATTTCGTCTGTCCATGTAATTTTCAACCGATTTATGAATTAGAACAGAAAATTACCGCTCGACTTCACATTGCCCAATGGAATTTGAACTTGTTCTGCCAGATCCCGATTGGTTGGTGTATTATACATGACAAACGGGCATTGATGAATTATGTAATATTTTAAAATATATAATATATCGATTTTTAATTAAATCGACAAATTAGATTATTGATGAAAAAAAAATGTTTGGTTTATTTTTTTCCCCGTAAAGCCACAGACACAGACACAGACACCATATATGGTTCGAGAGCCGTTTCCGAACTGACTGTGGAAAATCAGCCAGTCAATCAAAACACGCAACCCATAGCAACGCGTTATGGCAACGCCTCAAGCCTTGTTTATACTCGACGCGTCCGCAAGAGCGCGAGGGTGCGCGCAGCAAAAATGACGTCACCGCGGAGAAGGTGGTAGTGCGCGAGACCCCATTTCGCGTGGCGGTGTGCACGTCAAATTTTGTAACTTTGCGCGCGGCTCCGCAACCGAAGATGCACGAGTTCGAGGCGAATCTGGCCGAGCATGACGTCTCATCACACCGGCACCCAGTTTGCGCATCTAAATCAGTTGCTTATATTTACAAAATGAGCCAACAATAGCAGAAATAAGCCCTTTTAATGAAAATAAGGATCCATGTTTAATAAAAAATGTTCACAAAACCATTTTTTTTTAAATCGTTAATTTAGTTGTATACATACATTTTGATCTAATGTCCAAATAAATAATATCAAGGTTTACTGAGTTTTACACAATTCTTTTGTAGTGTGGTTTTTGGTGAAGTGTACTAAAATAAATATCGTCACCTGAGTACATTACTTCTTCTCACCATGTTTCCTGATGGTTTATAGAACAATTACTCCGAGTCGCCCTCTGTCGTTTCAAAGAAAAGTACAACGGCGAGCGCGTCAAGTATAAACGCCTCGTCCGTTTGGGGAGGAGTGCGCGCAGTCAGCGAAGGTATAAACAAGGCTTCAGACCGACTGATATGTAAAATCAGAAATTTTCCGACTTTTGAGCCGTTCGTTACAATCGTACACACTGTCATGTTATTATAAGTCAAATTTATTTTGTTTTATTGACCACAATATTATCATTGATATTTGTCTGAGAGGGGCACTTTTGATTAATTTTGAAAAAAAGGGCAGGGGCTCGAGCACCCATCCCCCCCAGTTTTCATTTTCATGTAATTAAACAAAATATATCCCTGTGCTGAGGTGATTTTTTGAACTTGCAGTGCCGTAAAACATATTCGGTTTTATTTGCGTTGTATTATACTGTCTTATACAAGGCTGTTAATTCAAGTCATGTGATGAATTAAGACCGTCTCAAGAAACATTTTCCACAAAGAGTTTGTTACAGCTAAAGCGTGGCGTTTCTCTCAGAGACATGCTGTAAAAGTGGCTTGGCTTGTACTTTTATACCTGGCAGCGCTCAGACTCTCCACACATGTCTGACGAACCCCAAACGCTACCGGAGGCCAAACCTCAGTCATTCCCTTACGAACACGAACACAAACACAAACACTCGCTCACATACAGGCAATCTGCAGACATAAAACAAATAACACGCCACGCTGAAGCACAGATACGTCTAGTAGACATCATGTGATCTTCAATCTCCAGACAGACCAGAATTAGTCTAGATTTCGAGGACAGTTTTACTGATGTCTCAGTGTGGCAGCAAACCAGATGCGTCATGTGACCTGCAGAGCTGTTTAATGTATATTACATTATTCATGCTTATGCTCTAAAACAGATTAAAAGTTTTTTTAAAATCAGCGTGTTGACCAGAATACGGAGCTTTACCTGCTCTGCTCATTAAGAACTGGATTCATTTTGTATATGTGTTGGTAAACATCATCATACACCCGATTCAGGGCGACTCAGGGCCTCACGTATCATCCGAGCTGCTGATAGCATTGTGGTATTTGTTCTACAGAGCCAACGAGACTCGATGAGGAACACAGATGAGTCTTTGTCTCCAGAAAGCTGAGAAGATTGTGCATGTGTACATGCTATATTTAGGACAAGCTGTGACATATATCAGTATGCTTAAATTCTCTGCACCTACATCCCGTTGGGAATGTCACTCGATGCCAAGAAAAACACACCATGACATTGCAATCCTGAAATATGAACATCTCAGAAACAGCTAAGCTTCCTTCACGGTCTCAGAGGCCAACAGACCATCACAAAGTTCTGTTCAGTGGGTCACATGTAGCTCAAGTACTGGCATTAAACAGGTTTTTGCTTCTGCACGAACTGCCTCAAATATTTTGGTGCGTACAGTCGAATTCTAAAAAGATTGACCTGAGGTTACTTCAGGAGATGAACATAGAATAAGTGATTTTCCTTTGAAATTAAAATGTCAACTAAATGACTATTCACTAGATTGCATGAGGGATTTCTATAGGGATGCACAATATATCGGTACCATATCAGCCAATATTAGAAATTCTTTAATTGGATTGTTTATGCTGATTTCCTCTATTTTTACATTTATATTACCTTTGCCATCATCCAGAATATTTGAGAAAATACTGTAAAACTTTCAGTAAGCATTCAATGAGGTAATCTAAATGTAAAAATAGAGGAAATGAACATTAGCAACAATTAAATATCCAATTTCAGCCAATATGAAGAAGTTAAAAACAAAAAACTAATACGTTACCAATTTGTTGTGCAAGCCTACTTATGGTGCAGGTCAACCTCAACAAACAGGCACCCACAGTGGTCCAATATTAACACTCTTTTTTAAGAAAATTAAACTCTGCCACACCAAGAGAAACATAACACCGTCACAGGAATCTCACCTCTGTCAGCAACAGGAGTTCAGGAGAGTTGCCGTTAGTAGTTGGAGTAGTGCTTAGGTAAGTGGGCCGTGTGTAGACAAACACAGGTCTGGCTGACCCGTTCCCAACAGACGCCAACCTCATGCCCTCCTTGACCCGGTTCCGTACGAACTGCCGTCCGGACAGTTTGTCCTTCAGCGGTTTTCCCATGTATATGGAAGGAAACAAAGCTGTACTCTCCGTCCACAGCCACTTCAGTTGGTCGTTCCTGGTCACCTCCACATCCGGACAGCGTCCCGTGTAGTTCTGGTTATTTTGGTAATTGTGGTTGTAACAGTCAGGAAAGAGGTAGAAACCCCAAAGCTGCTGGGGCCGTAAGCTCTTGGCCAATCTAAGAGTCTCCAACATGAACTTGCTTGCAGAGAGCTCGAACTCTTGCTGGGCCACTTTGGCCACCTGATCCTGAAGCCAAGTTGGGTTTTTCTCTGCGACTACCCGTCGTGAACGCTCGCGGTAAATGTCTTTAGTGCCCCAGTTACGTATCCAAAGGGGCCGCCACTCTTCCCAGTCAATCACAGCGAGACCTTTGGCTGTCGGGTCCTTGATGTACTTCTTGAGCCCTTCCGGCATCCGTTCTAGGTGTTGCGTGAGACTGGCTGCCTGCGGTAGGCCGCCGTAGACTGCAGTGCCATCTGCCTCAAAGTACGGGTACAATCCCAAACGGTCCTGATAGAAGATGGTGAGATTTTGCTTGGTGAAGCCCTCATTTGGTGACGCCACTATTTGGAACTGATCCAGTTGGAAGTTGACATCATGTCGAGGTCTACAGTCTTCCGTAGGAATGTTCCAGGCCAAGAGCAAAGGCTTACCGGAATACAGTGGCCATCTAGTGTTTTTTAACTGCTGTGCTTTTAAAGAGGTCCAAAAGGGCATCAAAAGCAATAGTTGCATCCAGGAGACCCATTCAAGTCGGGTCGTCCCAAAGAGACGCGTGACGTTCCTCATTTCAGACCTAAAAATACACAAAACCACTCAAATTAATACAATTCTAAAGTTTGTTCAAATATTGTTATTGTTTCATTGTTACATTATACATCCATTTACATGTTCATTAAATTTAGTTATTTATTGTGCACACTTTTATCACAACGCAACTTACTATAGTTATAATATACATTTTATCACAACAGGTGTTGCCTGGGAATCGAACCCATAATCTTGGCTTTGTGTACCAGCTGAGCTACAGTAACAAAGTTTAAAAGAAAGTTTAGAAGGAACTTTCAAAAGGAAGGAAAATGTGATTTTCTGTTAATACAAAGAAAAAAAACTAAATCACATCCACTTCAACCACTAAAATAGTCATGTTTAATTCATTGCTGCATTATACATTACTTTATATATGCTTTAAATATTTTAACAGTATATGTTGTGCTCCCTCGGAATTGAACCCATGACATTGTTAGTACGCCGCTCTGGCATTCGAACTAGAAGGAAAGAAATAATAAACACTCATATTTTGAACATTCTATGGAACGTTCAAACTTTGTTTCAAAAGAGCGATTCGGTTCATTGTTACAGTTGTGCGTTACAAAACCGCTTCCCGGTTCTAGAAACCATTACACAAACTAACTGTAATATATTAGAGGAAACACTGACCTGTATAGATCGGACTGAACCCGTTCAACACACCGGTCCGATCACTCATAAACTACCACGCAGCGTCCATCCATCCATCCAGCGGATGCCAACACCTCATAACTATAAACTCCCAATCGCTATTTCAAAACAAAACAGTCTATTAACATTGTTTTAACGCATTAAAACGCCCCGTACGCGTTTAGAGAGTATCGCTCGCGCTCAGCTGGCTCATCTGGCTCAGTGATTCAATGTGTGCGGATTTCGGCCCTCAGATTGATGCATATAGTTGTGGGTAGAGGGGTGAAGGTTCGTATAAATGACGCAAAAATGACTACTCTTTAATGTAAGTTTTGCGACCACTCAATATAATACAATGTGTTTTTTACAGGTTATTTTTTATAAAGTGCCGAAGTCGTTATTTTGGATGTAAAACAGAGGAGTTCTCGATAATGTGCCCTCGGTCCCCCCTACATGGCGAGTTGGTTTCGTCCGGATTTCTCCGCTGGGAATGAAGAAGCGTTTCTACTGAACCGAGCTGAGCTGAGAGACCTGCAGGAGTCCTGAGCCATTACACACAGATCACATTTCACTCCGAAATCATTGCGAAGAACGAGATTTTCTCTTTTCTGCCTTTTCCTTCTTTTGCTTTATTTATTATTTGCCCCATTTTGACGTGGCGTAACTACAGTATGAAAAAAGAGTGTATGACTGACTAGCAAAAAGACCTGAGGTAATATCACTACGTTGTTTTTGAACACGGTAGTACCAGGTATTTAACATGTATAATGTTAGTACCATGTTTTTGATGATGTATCATGGCAACAACATGTTACTTTTTGAATTCCATTACCATAAACACTGATAGATTTTAATACACTACAGTGGTAAAGAGCGGAGTCAGTTAGCCTTGCGAAAGAACTAGAATCTTTTAGAGCTTAGATTTAAAACATTACCTTTTTTAAACTACATTAAAACTGTAAATAAGCCCCATTGCACAACAGGGTGTTGGCGGAACTGGCATTAACCTTTGATAGGCAGGAAGTCAGCTGACTGCAGGGAAGAGCTGTTTCCTGTGGCATTGGGGACCATCCTGTGTGCTGACTCACCTGAAACTGTTGACGTTCACACGAATGAACCCATTCAACGGATGGATGCAACAACCTTAGGACCTCATAATATCCCATAGTCCTCTGCACGCACACACATATCCCACAGTATCTCACTTGCTCTTTACGGATGCTAATGTTTGTAGGGATCTGGGGTCACTGGCGAAAACAAAAGCTTATTCAGACTCAAACTACGAATCCCTATAGGACGCCTACAGAACATGAAGGCCTCCCGGAAAGACCTCATTTCCATGTGTTATAGTGAAGATGGGTGTAATGACAAGTTGCGGTCACTGCTATAGGAGTTCTGAGGTCTACATTAGCAGGAAAAAGTGGAGGGGGCGGATAGAAGGAAAACCACCCACAGCTGCAGACCAAAGGGGTCACCTTTGATGTCGCCTTTGAAGGGCAGATGTCACAAAAACATCACAATTGGTATTTAAGACAGTTTCAGTACTTCATTGAGAATTACAAATATTAATGTGCGCGCATTGGCGAGTAGTTTGAGTGCCTCAAATGACGAATGCCGTGTGTAGGTTTGCTTCTGACCACAGCAGGAGGCAGACATTCTGAGTCCCCACTCCGGGCGGAATACCTCAATACTAAAACACATCTTGTACTAATAAAGGACTGTAAGAGCCAACACAGACCCTTACAGCCTCTTATAAACAGAAGGCAGATCTTACAGCTGCGAGCGAGTTTTACTGCTAACGTCTAATTATGTGAGGTAAAAAAAAAACCTCACCATCTGACTTTGACAGGTGTTTGCTCCTTAATGTTTATATTCGTTCTCTCGCATCTTGTGTCATGGCCACTGCTGTTATCTGCTGTCAACTAAAAATGTATTTACTTTACATTAAATAAATTAACAGAAATAAATCAGATAAACAAACAAATGTATTTTCAGTTAATTGCGAAGGCAAAAATTTCACATGGTTTATTTTAAGTTGAAGTAAAATGACTAAAACTGAAATAAATTAATAAACTAAATAGACAGTCAAATGAATTAAACTAAAACAACAAAATTATAAAAACTAAGTAAAATGAAAATGGAAAATATAAAAACAACACTGTTCATGGCTTAAAGTTTGCCTTTATTGTGACAGGATAGTATAGAGTGGACAGGAAGCGAGGTGGAAGAGAGAGAGGATTGGGTTAGATCCACGAGCACGGGATTCGAACTCGGGTCACCGAAAGCGCAATGGCGCCATATGTCGGCGTGCTGCCCACGAGGCTAACAGCGCCAACAGGTCAATAATTTCTGTAATTAAAATGAATGGGAACTGGAGCTGTTGAGGTCTAAAAACTACATAAAAGCACCATAAAATAATCCATACAATATGTGCACTATATTTTAAGTCTTCTGAAGCCATATGATAGCCTTAACATCATTGACATTAAACAGTGCAACACGATGGAAAAATGCCCACGCGTAAATGGGATTTCACAACTATGATGGCTGAGGAATGCTGTTAAACACAAGACAACCAATTAATCAAAACCTTTGCGCATTCCTAAACCTGCACTTGAAGGGACATCCATTATTTAGTTTATTAAAGTAACTGAATGTGTATACATCCTAGTTTTTGATCATGAATATTACGGAAAATCTTGTCGACCAAAATTCTCCCACAAATCCATCAAAAGACTTAAGAATATTAAGCATGATTCATGGACCACTTATGGTATTTTCATATTTTTGTCCTTTTTGGAGCTTTAGCACTTCTTTCTCCATTCACTTTCATTGTAAGGACAAGAGCAGCCTGGACATTCTGCCAAACATCTCCTTTTGCGTTCCATGAAAGGAGGACAATCGTATGGAATGCCAAAAGGGTGAGTAAATGATAACAGAATTTGTATATTTGTACACATAACGCTTTTTTTTTTTTTTTAACATATCCATATTACTATACTGCACTTACTCCAAAAACACAACTTGCATTAATATTTAACATTTTTCTTCAGAAAAGTTGTTTAAATGAACACTTTCTGTCTTATGTCACTTCAAATAAAAGCTACTCACCGTACTGAAAGATTGCCTCTCTCCCAGCAGACAGACGTCCTCAGTTGTCCTTCTATATGTAGATGTACACCTGCTTCAGCTCTTTGGTCACTGTGAGTCTCTCTTAAAGCAGCTTTGAATTCAGTTTTGATCTTGGAGAGAACACACCCCTCTAACGCCTACATTCCTGCCTGTTTCACCCACCCGTCACCAGCCCCGGGCAACCGGCCAGACTTTTGATCTTACCGTGATGAAGGATTGGATTTGATTGGTTTAGACTGATCTCAGATCAGCCCCTGGTTCTGGTTGCCAAGCTGATCTAGAAGACTCCAAGCAGAACTTAAATTATAAGAATAATAAATCACTGCAAAAGTGATGAAATGGGAGATGGTGGTAGAGATAGAGACGAGAAAGTTAATTAAAAAGTTTTATAGCTAAAGAAAAGAATAGTACATAGTTGAATATGACACTAGCAAAGTCATGGGTATCATTCCCAGGGGGCACAAATACTGATAAAAACCATGTACATTCAATGCACTTTAGATAAAAGTGTCTGATAAAGGTAAAAAAAAAAAAAAAAAAAAAGTTGGTACCTCTTGGAGTCCATATGTGAATTATTAAAGCAAAAACTTAATGCATCCACACCATTAGGTGTCAGTAATAAGTCCAAAACAACGTAGGAAGACGAATAAGAGTAAGCAAAAGTAAGGCCTTAAGGTGCAGTCACATTTACCATTGTTCTGCACATTTTTGGAGGCGAAATCAAGTCATTTCAATAAGAATCAACCGATTTTTTGCGCGAGTACCAAAGACTTGCCCATGCAGATTTCGCAATTGGTTCAAGTTGGTCACGTGGTTTAGCCAACAGAAAGCTGCTTGGTTTGTGCTTCATACAGTCGCTACAATACTGACAATAAAGCTTCTTTGCCCACAAACATTCACTGAAATTTCACTAACGTTTCTATGTTTTTACTTTTTAAAACGTACAGATTGTTACAAACTGCTGTCTATGTAAACATGCGCTAAACTATGGAAGCCCGTTTCTGCCACTAAATAAAAAATAAAAAGAGTAATTGCGACTTTTTAATCTCAGAATTCTTACTTTTTTTCTCGCAATTGCGAGTTATGAAGTCAGAATTCTGAGATATAAACTCGCAATTGCGTGATATAAAGAATTCTGACTGAGAAAAAAAGTCAGAATTGTGATTTTATATCACGCAATTGCGAGTTTATATCTCAGAATTCTGACTTTATAACTCGCGATTGCGAGAAAAAAAGTCAGAATTCAGAATAATTATTTTTTTATTTAGTGGTGGAAACGGGCTTCCATACTAAACGCACCACTACATTTACATCTTTTAAGTAGCCCAAAAATAGCTCAATGCAATTTTCTCTGACGAATTCTCCACTGAATGTATGGGGGTGGTGTTGGAGCACCGAAATTTTACAAAATCAACTCGCGGAAAAAAAATTAACCCACGGCAACAAGTTAAAAGTAGCCCAATTCCACGGGTAAACCGCGGACTTCGCAAAACTGAATGTTGCAATCAAGTTAAAAGAAGTTCAACGTTTTATCCCATTCCACTGCCCATGTCTTGCGTTTCTCTCTCATTCAGTTTGAATGGCTTCTAACATTGGCTTATGTTTTCTAAATATTAGATTTGCTAAACTCACCACCACAATGCCAGGGTGTTGCTATGTATAGCTAAGGGGCTCTGGGTAATTTTAGCTCATTGCTATGGAGTTGCTAGGGTGTTCTGAGAGGTTATTAGCGTGTTGCAGTGTGGCTGCTAGGGGGCTTGGGGTGGTAAAACTCTCATTTAATCAATTACTGCACTGAAAATTGAAAGAAAACTAACAAGCCACACAATTTATCATTCATATCCATAGCACAAAAGCTCCAAAACAAATTTTAGCTCGCTGTTTAAACAATGACATCAGTGGAGTCTGAAAGGCTTGTTTAGGGTGATGAATCCACGAGTACAAATCAATCAGCTCTGTCTTCGCTAATCAGAAGATCGATAACTGACCTCCAATGTCTGAGCGAAGCGATCATCATGTTTGACGAAGCCAGTAAACACAGCTGAACTGCCTTTCTCTGGTTTCCTCTTCTCTGCTGACTCAGGAGCGACTTTCTGGGTATTTTGCAGAGGAAGCAAAGAACAGAGACCTTTAAGTAAAAACAAGAGAAAGATTGAACCCGTAAAACCCTAGAGCGCAGCAATAACATGGAGCTTTATTGAAAAATTTATAAGAAAACACTGAAATCTGATTATAAGCACACATGCTGTTCAGAAACTCAACTGCTGATCATTTTTAGTTTCTTAAAGTAATAGTGCACTCAACAATTATTATTATGCTCCATGAAAAAAGGATGTGTTTCAGTTAACTAGCATAAGTTGTGAACCCAAAGCAAGTATGTGAATACAAATACTTTTAGTTATGCATGATTGTAATGCACTGGCCAAACATTTCTGGTCTAAAATATAAGTTTTGAGTGAACAATCTCTTTAATTAAAGTCAGACACACTTTCACTGACCTGTGTTTCCTGCGTCAGTGTACGGGATGAGTATTTCCTCTTCATCAGCCTATTCCTCTCCCAGGCCCACGGGACACGGGACTGTTCGGAAGGGAAGGAAGGTCACCGGCACCAGCAGGACAGTGACTCCTGGCACAGCAAGAATCAGGCTGCCGTGCGTCAATACCATGAGAACCATCATGGTGCGCAAGGGCACATCATTGAAAAGGGTTGCGAGAAATCTTCTAAACAAACCCATTACGAAAAAAGAGCCGTTTGGGGGATGTTTATTTTCTGTTACAAACTTGCCATAAAGCAAAATTTATAGGCTAAAGGAACATTTACGGCACAACTGAGAGTTTGGAACATTCCTGTTCAAATGGCTAAATATTTGAAATACGTTGCCTAATGAGCCTGAGGTTTCAATTATTGGGAATCTGAAAGTAATTAAATAGAGGACCAGCCCGCATTGATGGATCAACCCTGCACACACTCTCAATGGCTATGTTCGCAGTGGCATACCTGGGTCAGTTGCATAAACTGCTTAGTCTTACAAGTTAGTCATCAAATTTTTATCTTTAAGACTGTTTATACATTTTTAAGTCAGTTACATAAAAACGTATTTAAGCACGTCCCTTGGCTAATTGCTAGTTGGTCAGACTAGTTCTTGAAGACCCTCTGTGGTGAAAATCAAGTTTTTAATGTTGTTTATATGTCTATGTGGTGTTTCTAATATGCTTTAAGACGAACCATGTGCAAATTCATAAGTCAATTGCCGAGTATTTTCTCCTTAAAAGTCCAGTGAACCAAAGACCGTATGAAAAATGCAGTTTGAAATCGCTGGTTGTTTCTGACGTCACAAACTACCTTGTAACCAATCATGTCAACGTGTGGGCGGGCTTTAGCATATCATTACTATGCTCTGAAGCAGGGGAGTCTCGGTTATCCCGGTATATTTTTCTGTTGATATGAAAAAACAGGTAGATTTAGCAATATATAGCGGGTGAATTATGTGCAGTATATGATGAATATTTTGATGTTATGATGAAATATGTTCCTATGATGTTCAAAGCGTTTCTAAGGATGCTGATTTTTAAAAGGCAGACTGAGATGGCGAACGGGAACATGGTTTGTGTAACATTAGCAGCACATTATTAACTGTTTGATAACTTAGTCAAGCCAAAGGCTAATCATATTAATTACCGTTATGTGTCCAACTTTGTAAAGAGCAATACCATTGTGCAGCGTTTACTACAGTAACTTGAGTAAGGTTGAGCGAGTGGATCTCTAAGCTAGTGTGAGTGAGTGGAGGCGGGGCTAATTAGCATATTAATTAATCCACGTATACTAAATTAGGGCAAGGGTATAGAGTTACATTCAAGCTATTTTAAGGCATGACGAATTTTTTTCACAGGAAAAAAACTTTTAAATATGTAATTTTGGTGATCAAAGATGAGTTTTAAGGGATAAAATTGACTACAGGGGGACTTAACCACAGTCTTAACATACTGGTTATGTTTATGCAACTGGCCCCTGGAGTACTGCATACTACATATTTAAAATAGCACGTGAAACCGTGTGCAATTATGTATTTCAAACATTGCATGTTTAATGGAATAGAATACTAGCAAACTGACCACTATTTTTTTTAAAATAGTATGTTAAATAGTATGCAATGATAAATGCTTCAAATAGTAGTAACACAACATACACATACTATATAATGCAGAAATAGTATGGGAGTGTGCGCCAATTCAGTGAGTGGCATCCATTTATCATTTCTAAAATAAGTTTTATTATATATAATTTGCATCTTAAATCCAATTTTGTGTTAAAAAAAGAAAGAAAAGTCTTCACTTATAGTAGTCTACTTAAACAATAGGCCTAAATCAAAAAGGTTGATATCCCATCAAAGGTCAAATCGAGCACATTACATTGTGGGATACAGTAGCCCATTTTTTATTGGCTGCTTTATGTTTTATTGAAAATAGCTTTCTTACGAATCACGTCATACGAATTTGTACAAAATTGCAACTTCGCAATATACATTTTCTTGTCAGAACGGGTTGGCACAATGTACAGTTTAGGCTGATGCTTTTACCAATAAAAATGTACTACTCTTAGCTTAATTTAACACATTTTACCCAATATCTGTGCAGAACTATGACATAATTAGCATACTGTACACAATAAACATACTACAAAATAGCACGAGTAGTATGCTAGTATTCAATTACAAACACGTACATAACAGCAAGTATTGTGCGCACTGAAATTTAACACAAATCTAACCTGGAAGACACTGGAAGTTTCTGCTAATGCTAAATGCAGCTGCACAGCTGAAATGAATGATGAGTCTACTTTAACGTGGGAGTTTTGATTGCAGATTTGGGATATAAAATTGTTTTTATATGCACTGAACCAGTATGAGTAACTCATATGATAAAGATTACAAGTCTCCAGGCACACCAGCTAAAAGCTATCATAGCTCATTTTGGCCTCTCCAAGGAAATCACAGCTAGTCTTCAGAAAACCAAGCGGGATTAAAAGTCCCAATTAGGGTGTAAGACCGTTCCTTAAAGATGGAATCATGGATATGGAATGCAGATTCCTACAGCAGTGATCATCATGACAACATCACTGTCGTATAAAATTAGGTTAACGAGATTTTCACATTTTCTGAAGAAGTGTTAAACATGCTGTTTGGTAGCTAAAGTGTTATAAGAGGTTATTAGCATAACACTATGCAGTAACTAACTGGTTCTGAGTGGTTGCTAGGTGGCTGTTTTCTGGCCTGACTCAATAAATCCCACTTACAAGTCTATATGATGGGATTTATTTGCTCATTTTATCATCTGTAAATTAGGCCACTTAGATCAAGCCTCATGATTTGACAAATCATTAATGTTTGTAGTACAACTGGTGGTGGTTTGCACCACAAAATTTAATACGTAATGTTAGCGGTTTGTTCAAATGTCTAACCCAAAGAATAAACCATAATAGTGATGTTTGAATTCAGCTTCACTCGGGTACCAAATATTGTCCTGTGTTTCTGCAAGTGTCTTTGTCCAGTTCAGAGATTAGCATTGCTGGAAAACATTCCTGGTATTGATAAATGATTCCAACAGTAGAGGATAACATTGTCTGCTCAATTGTTTGTGGATGCAAGATGAAGGAAAAAAAAGCAAAGGTGGAGTTCAGATCTGTGGAAAGAACAAGAGTTCAACTAGAGGACAGTAGAGGAAAAAAACAGACCGCAGGAGGAAAACACGGTCAACTGGAGGAGAGATAAAATAGCTTAAAGTATTCGATTTTACTTAATTCAATTAAACAGAGACAAACACAAACACAAACACACAAATATTGGTTTTGCTCCCCTTGTGGTTCAACAGGGTAAATATTCAGCAGGTATAATGTCAAACTCTAGACGACCACATTAAATCATCATGGACCCCATTTACTTTCTAGACAGCTACATTTACAAACTAGATTTATATTTACAAAATTAATTTATGCAAAATCTATATCTATATATATTGTGTGTGTATAAAATAAAATGGGGTTAGTGGGGGTAGTTATGGGCAAAAAAGTACCTCAGTGCCAGGGTTGAATCATCACTCTCAACAAATATGGTCAATGATGTGATGTGTGAAATAAAAAAGTAAATAAAAAAAAAGAAAAATGGAATGAGGTTTACTTACCATTACGTCATGCTGCAGAATGATGTCACTTCCTTTGCATCACATTTTATGCAATATTCAACAGTAAAAAATAAATCATTAATATATATTTTTAGACAATGAATATATTAATGATATCAATTTAACAGATCATGTTGAACAAAAAAAAAAAAAAATATATATATATATATATATCATAGCTAATTTTTGAATCAAAACCACATGGATAAAATCAGTTAATTTTCAATGAACATTCAGTTTTAATATCGAATTAACAGACAAACACAGTTTGATATGCATTTATATGTGGTATTTTCTTTAATGCCATCTGGTCATTTCAACTGTAATAAATAAAGACTGCCACAACAGTGAGAGGGGGCGGGGCTTCTCACAGTGACTGGCAGCACTGTGTCAGTCAGTGCCTCAACCGTCCAATCAAGGAGCGGCAACAATTCAATCATCCAATCAGCATACAAACAAAAATCACAGCGTAGTAAAACAGCCATTAATTCTCTCCTACTGGCTGGAAAAGAAAGCAGAATCAGGTCTATAGGAACTACATGCAAAATTTAGGCTGTAGTTTTACTTGCTTATTTTGGACTAACCCTAACTGCATTACCTCTACAAACATCACATCCTGACCATCTGCGAAGCTCTGCTTGTTATACAATGCCCGTCGATTAAAGCGTTCAAATGCAACCTGATCTTTCTGAGGGCTTCTAGAACATCTCCGGAATTCTAAACAGAACGTTCTAGAAGGTTCTCCAGAGTCCTTCATGATGTGCTCCTGATAAAAGTCAAACATCGCTAAATATTCTCGATTTCTATGGTCATATACTAACAAACAAACAAACAAACAAACAAACAAACAGCCATACACTCATATACAAACCACACTTCGTGTCTTGGCCATACAGCCCATAATAGTCTTCAAGACATACATGTGGAGGATTACAAGAAAACGAAAAGAGTCAGGACATCATTGTCAGGCCGCAGCCTCTTCTCAGGCAGTCAGCCAGAGCATCTGGCGGCACGTTTGCCGGGATTCCACATACACGTGTCGAGCCCTCCCAAACTCACAGGGGCGCTACGCAGCCAAGCGTGTCCAGGATCCAGCGGTCGGGAGGAAAATGAGGGAGGACGGAATCTTCACAGGAGCTCACCGACGGCATCAAGCTTCACAGATGACGACCGGAAAATCGACATGGATACAAGGGTGATCCAACTTGATGTTTCCCTACGGAAAAATTACCAATAATAACGTTCTAGTAATCATGAATATTCAAAGACGTAGAAAATGTTTGCAAAACATTCCTATGCTGACTAACCTGAGGTATGAGATTCTTGTGGATTCGTTTTAGTTTGGCTTTCTTACGGCCGTTTTTCGTTACTAGTGTTTCTTCGTAAAACTCGTGGGCCAGGTCGCCGTCCTCATCGAAGTACAAAGAGCTTCACAACATGAATACAAATAAAAAAACACATACATATGCAAAATTTAAAATCTTTTTACAAAGTCTAAAGGCCTGTTCACACCAAGAACGAGAACTATAAATATAACTATATCAGCATCCACACCAACGCAAAATAAGTTGTTTATTATAAGCGCGCTCTACGGCTTTAAATGCTCAAACACATTAAAGCAGGATGGATTCTGATTGGCTGTCAATGCTGTTATTCATCAGTTGGGAAAAAAGCATCGTTTTGAAAGTGATTCCAACAAAATAATTTCTCTGTGTCATTATCGTTATAGTTGTGGTGTAGACTTCCCTATTCTCATAGAATACGGACAATTATTAAAACTTCATAGTTATCGTTCTTGGTGTGAACGAGCCTTCACCCAAAAATGAAAATTATCCCATGATTAACTCACCCTCAAGCCATCCTAGGTGTATATGACATTCTTCTTTCAGCCAAACACAATTGGAGTTATATTAAAAAAATATTTTGGCTCTTCCAAGCTTTATAATTGGAGTGAATGGTAACTTAGATTTTGAAACCCAAAAAAGTGCATCCATCCGTGATAAAAATAATTAATAGGGATCCAGGGATCCCAGGATCCCTTCTGAAGTGAAGCGATGCATTTTTGTAAGAAAAATATCCATATTCTATCCCAGGAATTCTCAACCCTGGTCCTCGAGGCCTACTGTCCTGCAGAGTTTAGCTCCAACCCTAATCAAGCACACCTGAACCAGCTAATCAAGCTCTTCAGGATTACTAGAAAGCTACAGGCAGGTGAGTTTGATCAAGGTTAGAGCTAAACTCTGCAGGACAGTGGCCCTCGAGGACCAGGGTTGAGAACCCCTGTTCTATGCGATTCAAGTTCCGACGGAAGAGTGAACTCTGACCCGACGCATTGACAAATGCAGAAGTATAGAGCGAAACAAATCAACGGTCACAAATTAGAAGTCTAAAACGAGAATATTTTAAGAGAAATGTTGGAGGAGCTTGAGTTTGTTGCCCAGCCCTATTTGTTTGAACCGCGGGAGGCAGACTCGCGCAAGGCCATTACCAGGGGCCAGTGATTATAGTTTAAAAAGTTATAAATATGGATATTTTTCTTACAAAAATGCATCGCTTCGCTTCAGAAGGCATTTATTAACCCTCTGGAGTCGTGTGGATTACTTTTATGATGGATGGATGCACTTTTTTGAGTTTCAAAAACTAAGGTACCATTCGCTCCCATTATAAAGCTTGGAAGATCCAGAATATTTTTAATATAACTCCGATTTTGTTCGTCTGAAAGAAGAATGTCATATACACCTAGGATGACTTGAGGGTGAGTTAATTATGGGATAATTTTCATTTTTGGGTGAACTAACCCTTTAAGGGTTAAGGTAACCCTTAAGCTTTTCCATAGTTTTTCTAAGTAAACATTCACTAGATAGAAGTGTTTAAGATAGATGTGTTGCAGCGTCTTGCCCGTGACACGGTGTTCTGAAGTTTAAAACTTTAAAAAATATGCGACTCTAGATGTTTTTTCCCTACCCTGCGTCTCGTGTTTTTAAAAGAAAACATTGTGTGAATGGAACACTTGATTCTGATTGGTCACTTTTGGCATTCTGTGAACAAATATGTTAATATGTTTATGGGTCAATGACATGACATGCATATTTTTTTTTTTGTGTCCAAGTGCATTATTTCCTTTTAAAATAATTTAATAAATGCCTTCTGAAGTGAAGTGATGCATTTGTGTGAGGAAAAATATCCATATTTAAAACTTTATAAACTAAAATAACTAGCTTCCGACAGACGGTCGTACGCATCGATTTACGGAGAAAGAGTAACCCTTGACCTGACGCATGACATATTGACAAACACGGAAGCGCAGAGGATAGAGCAAAACAAAACACCGGTCATGAATTAGAAGTCTAAAACGAGAATTTTTAAAGAGAAATGCCGGAGGATTTCGATATAAGAGAAGAGGGGCTTGAGTTTGTTGCCCATCCTTATTTGTTTAAACCGCAAGAGGCGTAAAAGCTTGCGGTACTCCTACATCCCGTGTCACGTATATCACGTCAGGGCTTATTCTTTTGCCTTAAGTCGACTTGCGTAGGCCGTCTGCCGGAAGCTAGTTATTTTAGTTTTTAAAGTTTTAAATATGGATATTTTTCTTACACAAACCCATCGATTCACTTCAGAAGGCCTTTATTAACCCCCTGGAGCTGTGTGGAGTACGTTTATGATGGATGGATGCACTTTTATGGACTTCAAAACAGAAACGGCCATGCGCTGTCATTATAAAAACATCTTTTAATATAACTCCGATTGTATTCGTCTGAAAGAAGATAGTCATATACACCTAGGATGACTTGAAAGGGAGAAAATCATGGGCTAATTTTCATTTTTGGGTAAACTAACCCTTTAATAATAATAAATTAAAAACTAATCGTTTTTTTTTTTTTTAGGTTTGAAACCTTTCATATAAACACATTTTATAAATATCAGTAAAAACTTGTGTCCCGCAATGTGAATGTCAGGGTGGCACAACTGCAAACATGGCTCTTTTATTATGAATTGACAAGGTAATAACAGTAAACATAATAATGCATCATCCAGAGGAGCCCAACTGATCCTTGTGAAAAGGTTCGTAGATCTCTCTCAAATACTGGTAAAAACTGCTGATTTCAAGTATGGGTAAAGGTTGATACACTTTCCATGTCAGGTGGTACAATTACAGTATATACATACAACTATTTGGTTGTACCACCTGACATAAAACAGTCAAAATTAATTTAAACACTTTGAAATGTTATTTAACAACTGAAACTCGTTTAAACACGTTCATGACTCAAAAATATGCATTACATCAGTTTGGAAAAGATTTTTTTTTTTTTAAACACCTTTTTTGAAGCTTTATTTGTCAATGACCCTTTTTTTGCTATTAAGTAGTTAACACTAAAGGTTATATTACCTCAATGACTCAAATACATTGAAAACATGACTCGAAATCTGCAATGAAACTCAAGAAAATGTGTTTTTCAGAGCATCTGTTCCTTCTCTTAGTGTAACTGGGACAGCAGTTCAGTTATGCTGTCTGAAATCAAGTCACATGCCAGGAGCTGTGGTTATATTTACCTCCTCCTGGTAAACACAAAAGGCGTCGCATTTCGGATGCTCCGCACCCTGGCCAGGCTCTGCTCTTGGCCGTCTTTGGCAGGTTCATCCCCGCCTCCTGAACCAGAGAACGGCCAGTACCCTTTCCCTTTAGACCCGCTGCCCCCCATCATGGGCCGCAGAACATTCTCCTCCTGATCGGGTCACACTTAGGACAGACGTACAGCTCTGGAGGAAGAAAGAATAGACTGTCATTTGACTCATACTGTTAAATATTGACATATTTGATATCATTAAGCTGATAATGTCAGTCATAATAAAATATGGCTACTTTATGACATGGGAAACCTGTCATGTGTGCTTTCCCACCAAGTCAAACACTTTATTAAAAGAAAATCTATATAAATTGTGTTTTACGGTCTTAATAATGTGACAATTTTGAATAATATTTTATGTAACAGAGATTTTCACCTCAGCGTTAGCATGTAGCATCTTAAAACAAGACAGATTGTGTTTGACAGCGAAAATTTAGCAAAGACAAGAGTCCATTTTATTATATCTAATTACTAAAAAGATTTTATATAGGTATTACTATTAATAAACAATATTCAGGTAATTTATTTTATTTTCTAATTGTCTAAATTGATGTAGCTTTCGTGCTAATATGGCTAACATCATCATAATGTCCTACAACGTTTGTGTCTATAACACAATATTATTCATATTTATAATGATGACACTTACTTGAACGAAGTCTCTTGATGTTAAAAGAAGCAGAGCAGCGGATATAATGCGAATTACTGCGGGTTTGAACAGATTTATTGAGTGTGTAAAGTCATTAACGAACCGCTGCAGATCAGACAGTGAATCAACACACTCTCAGCCGCTCCTGCCAAAGCCGGAAATACATGGAACTGCTTCGGTGACGAGAATGGATAGAATAAAAGTTCGTTCTTTATACAATAAAAGTCTTTATTTTATAAATAAAATAAATATGTTTAATTATTTATTGTCATATTATTCTATTCCATATTATTGTCGCATGGTTTTTATTTTTAAAGTCATTATTTATTCAAAATGAAGGATTTTATTCAATTTTCTATTTTACCATATGAATAGCACCCAACAATGGCATTACAACACAATTTATCATACAGATACTACAAATTTAATTTCTGGTTTGCCTTGCAACTTTTTTTTTGTCAAAAAGCAAACTAAATTAAAAAGAAAAAAGGTTTGTGCATGTAATTTAATAGACATAAGCATAAATAATTTTACCTCTAATAAAAAAAAAAAAAAATTCTATATTGTCTCGTAAACTAAATGCTTTCATTTTCACTTTAAGAGCTACTTAAATCTTTAAAGTTTAATTTAGTTTAATTATTATTAATGTATTAATAATAATAATGCACAATAATAATGCATATTATATATTTCAAACAATGAAATGTTTGTCTTTTAATGGTTCTTGCACACAACAAAAAGTCATTTTACAGGGGAAAAATATTTTACTTTTATTTAATTTCAAAGGAATTGACAACATATATCCAATATATACATGGGTCGCTCAATATCTGACAAGTATTGCATCACTAAATAGTGGTATATCAATATTGACATTAAAATAATGCTTTCTTTCCTAGTACAAGTTGAAATGGTGCTCAAAATACTCTTTAATCTGCATTGATTAAGGCATTCACCACAGACCAACAATCTGTCGCTCGCACTGGAAAGACATCGTTCCACAACTGGATCTACGGCTACAAGTCTACGACCGCAGCATTTCTTCCAGTGTAACGTCACACTCCTCTCACGCTCATCAGTCACGCTTAAACACACGCTACTCCTCTCTCTCTCTCTCGCTCTCTCACTGCATTTCCCTTTCATTACAACCCTCTCATGTCCTCTACCACAGTGGGACAAAGGGTTGTTTCACACACTCTTTGGATTCAAACAGTAATAAGCTGCGTACGAGCGTCCTTAGTACATTTCTTTCTCCTTTTCTTGTTTCTGAGGTATAAAAAGCAGCTTGTTTCAGCCAGGCGTACTGAAGTTTTTCATAGCCTCTTTCATCTGGTCTCGTGCCAAGGCGTAGCGCCGCACGATCTGCCGGACGTGATCCTCCTCCTCCCGCTGCAGAATACGCAAGAAGTTCTGGAGTTCGGGAAAGCTGAATGCATCCCACTGCGAGAAGAAACCAACAATACTGTGAATACTTGTACCTCAAATGTATGTATATTAGGGCTGGGTACAAAAAAAAAAAAAAAAAAAAATAAAATAAAATTGTTTTCTCAATTTTAATCGATTCTCATTTTTACGAACCGATATCGATTCTTAAATCCCAAGAATCGATTAGTCATCCTGTTTTCATTTGATGAATGAACGGAACATTGTAGCACGCCTCCCATCCAATAAATCGCAATCATCTTTGTGCTTTGTTACTATTGATATGAAACAAAGTCTCAGATTTCAAATTATGTCCATTTTATTACGAAATTCAAAAACATAAATACCGTTTGGTGCTGTGGCCTGAGATCACTCTGGCGCTGCTTAGCTCAAGAGAAGCGGCAGACAAGAACTGATCTTCTCTTCCGCCTTAATACCAGTTACAGCGTGAAATAAACATGAATGAGCATCTGAAAGTGTGTGTACAACTTACCGAAATCCATATCATGTCACATGGAATCACTCAATCAGTGTTTCAACCGTGAAAAGGTGTCAGTAAAACAGCTCGTAAACAATGCCACGTAACGTCACATTTACCTCAGAAAACCCATATCCAGTGTCCATAAACTCGTTAGTCAGCTAGAAAAATTAACTCTAGAGGAGCATTTTGTTAAATATATGCACCATATTACATATTCATTATAATTTTTAATGTTTAATGCATGTTTGAATAAATCTGGCAAGTTTTTATGACAGGCATCATTTAAATGTTTATATTTCATATAACTTTATTATTATTAAAAAAAACAATTGAGTGTAATTTAAGTGTTTGTATACAAATCAGTTCATTGTCACCTTCAATATTATAGTAGGCTATAGCAGGCTACAACTGACTCCCATAGTTTACAGCATTAGTTAAGAGATTTCCTTGAGAAAATTTGCCATGTAGGCTATTGTACCTGATATATATCCAAAATAATCGATATTGAATCGAATTGAAATCGAATCGAATTGTGAAATTTGTGTCAATTCCCAGCCCTAATGTATATACTAATAAAAAATAAATAAATAAATATAAATAAATAAATATATATAAATATATATATATATATATATATATATATATATATATATATATATATATATATATATATATATATATAGACTTCTTTGATGACCAGCTGACTTCCTGTCAGAAGGACGTTTACTCACATTAACTTCCCCTGTTTCATTCTCTTTAAGAACTAAACTGAGGACTTTCTCGTTGGGTCCAGCACACAGACGCAGGAAAAGTGGACGTTCATCATCCGCCATCTTCCTTAAGTACACTGAAAAGAGAAAGACAATATGAATTTGATTGCTTATTTACAATTTATATATTGTTTATTATAAGAATAACGTAGGCAAGGTGTCAAAATAAACTATATATGTTCTCCCCACCTTGATTCTGCCGTTCGCTGCGTTCGAACAGAGAAAACTTGGCCGGATTGTCCACCACGGTGAACTTCTTCAGCAGTGCTTCGATGACCTCTCTGGCCCGTGTGTTGGAGCTGATGTGCAGGTGTTTGACCGTGTCTCTGGGCAGGTAGAATGAGGTGCGATGCTTCAGTGCTTCAGTGCATTCCCATCCCGAGGACGAGGACGTGCTCCGTGAAGGAGGGAGAGACACGGGCCGGGCCAGCTTAAACTGGACCTTAATGAAGCCAGTGTAAGATCCATCACGGTTCTGACGGGGAGGACAAGAAAACATTCAGCAAAACATGACTGAATTACACACTGAAGTTTGATACAAGCACCACTAATAAATATAATAAATATAATAATATAAAAATAAATATAATATGTATATTAAATTATGCATTATAATAATGTGTTATAATTATTAGAATGCAAGCACCACTGATGAATAAATAATAATATTGTAATGTATATCATTATATTATATATTATGTTGTATTATAATAATTATTGTTGATTATATGTATTATGTGTTACTTTTATTATGCAAGCACCACTAATAAATATATAGATATATAACATTATGTATATTATTATATTGTATGTTATTATGTGTTATTATTATGCAAGCACAACTAAAATAATTTATAAACAAGAACTAATTATTCTATTCATTTATATATTCAATTATACATTTCATTATTTATATTATTAGACAGTATAAATTACTGTAATACACAAATACATGTATTATAATAACACTGTTTAAAAATAAAAAATAGATAAACAGTGTTTTATATTACTATACTATATAAATGTTAATGTATTATGCATACAATTTTATTTGTTAGGATATATATATATATATATATATATATATGGCTTGACCGATTTACATATTTGAGACTGACAGGTTTCCTTACCAGAACCATGAAGAGGTTACTGTTGACCTGAGCATTGTATTCTTTCACTTTCTGTTGTACTTCCGTGGCGGACAGCTCCTGCTTCCTGCAATCCACCGGCTCATCCTATAGGACAGAGAACAGGAAAGCATGTAATGCATCATGTGACCACAAGGGGGAGGCAAAGAAACCTCAAGCGACTCAGACTAGCTGACGTATCCCTAGGTTTATAAGAACTTTATAATTCGTCCTAAACACTGATATTTATAGGCTTTCCCTGACAGTCAAACCTATGAGAATCAGATTTAGAAGCTCTTTGACTAAAACAGCCTGTCTTTATGTGACTGAGTAACTATATTTAACAACGTTAGCTGGTTGTGTTTGTACAGTAGAACAATCACAGTCTGAGACATAAAGTGGGTTTCAAATACTAATATATATATATATATATATATATATATATATATATATATATATATATATATATATATATATATATATGTTTCAGATCCAGCTGGATGGCTTTACCCACAACTTACAGACACAGGAAAACAACCCTCCCTCATCCAGAAATAGCCGACAGGAAGTGGGAACGAACACACACACAAACACACATTGTTCAACACTCACTCGCGCACACACACACATGTAGACTCCAAATGCGTCTGAATGGGTCTGAGGAATGAACAGATTTTCAGTGTGCCCCATTAACTCTAATACTTCACAACAAGTATGATTTCTTTCCAGATTTGTGGGAAAAACAAAAATGTTTTCTACATTCTAGACTGCTTCTTCCCAAGTTTTCTACTTTTTTTGAAAAGCTGCAGAACAATATGTTTTGTTAAAAGTACCATACAAATAGAATAAAAAAAAAAAATTAAATATTTATTACCTGGTTAATTTAAGTAGTTATTAAATATTTAAGCTAATAAATATATAATAAATAAAAGTACTGCTTTTTATCTAAATATTAATGCATATTTTAAAAATGTACAAATTATAAACGCACAAGACACACTCCACCAATAATGTACAATTTGGGGCATTATGGCTCCTTTATGCATGTAAAAAAAAAAAAAAAAAATACTACTAACTAAATAAATAAATACGCAATATATGTTTCAGTGATATAAATAGTCACAAATAAAAACAAACCTGGTCCACTGATCTTTAAAAAAAATTGCTAGCTTCATGAATAGTAATGAACTTTTAATTAAGAGTCTTTACACTGATTATGGGCTATATAATGAGACATGGAGAGACTGCAGATGCTTTGACTTGTTAATCACGTTAAATGCTACTCAGCATGACATCATCTTAAGAGGAAACCCCCCATCCCCTCCACACACACACACACACACACACACACACACACACACACACACACACACACAATTAACTAAATCTAAAATATAACAAATAGAATAAATATTGAAAAAATAATTAAAAATAAATTATTTGTTACGATTTTTAACAACTATATAAATTACTGAAACGTTATTGTACAGTTTCTAAGTACATGCAAGCATCATTTAAAATAAGCACGCATGCGCACATGCACTGTCGGTACACCGAAACGAAGATATCCGCAAGTTCAGTCTCCCCCGTTCCAAATGGACTGTGAACATCGCAAAGTCGCTCAAAACGCCAAAACAATACACAATTAAGCTTAATCTAGTATCTTGTATGATCATTTATCACTGTCTTACTTTTTCTTTGCGTTTTTTGGTCTTTCTGAGTGAGGTGCGCGCGGTGTAGAACTGCTCGAACTCGTGCTCGGAGTCGCTCTGGCTGCAGTATCCGCTGCTCGCGCTGCTGCCCCACGTCATGTCAAACCACTCACAGTCCGTCATTATCACACCGAGCCTAACCGGACCGGGACTGTGTACGAGCTTCCGCTGTGACTGAGGAGGATGATGTGGCTGTCTGACTGGCCTCGTGCAACCGGGATGCAACCGTTAGGCGTGATTTTAAACCCCACCCTTCCGTTTAGCTCCGCCCCTCGGATTGAATTTACTGCACGCAGGCTCCTCCCTTCATTCAATCCTGACCCCTCCCCCTGAGACCCAGCAGAACAATGCAAAAATATAATTATATACATTTAATGATATAACAATTCTAAAATTATAATAATCATAAAAATAATAGTATATAATAGTATTTTAAATACATTTATACTATTATATAAAAAGCATAAATCATTACAGTTGACAAATAAAAATATAAATCTACATATAATTATACAATAATTGTCAACATTACATATAGTAATATGTAATATTTTTAAATAGTACATTTATAATCTTAAATAATTTTACAAATATATTTAGAATACATTTATAATATTATGTATTTAAAATGCATATTTAATAATATTAATAATAATCATAATAATTATTATTATATGAAATGTTACCAATTCACATACAAGCATAAAAGAAAAGCTGTTCAACAAACTATATAAATCATTACAGTTGACAAATAAAAATATAAATCACATATACATATAATTATATAATAATTATTTAAAAACAATTTATATATATATAAAACTTAACATTTATTTTAAATAGTACATTTATAATAGTAAATAATAGTATAAATGTATTTTACAAATGTATATTAAATAATAATAATAATTATTATTATCATTATATCCAGTTTTACCAAGTAACAAAATAATTTGGAATTAAAGAAAAGAAGTGCAGCAAATAACATACAGTACATCACGACAGTGGACAGAAAAGAATGGCTGGGTCTCAGGAGGATATATATGAATATAAATGTTTCATATGGTCTGTGCGTCTGCATCAGACGTGCCTTGTGTGTATTTAAAAGAATTAAAAGTATAACCTTCATGCAAATGTTGCAAGGCCAAATGAGAGGTTAAGATGATTTGCACATTTGTAATTAGGTAAAAGGTCCATTGTGAAGCGCCATTGACTTCTGCTGCGCGATTAGTTCATTTACCAGCTGTCACCTCTTCCACCCTCCCCCATATCACTTTCACATCATTACTCAAGAAAGACTCACTAACTAACATGGAGAATCAATGGCAGAGCTGGCCTTCACAGATCATCACTGTGATTACAAACTAGAAACATCCATGCTACTCTACATAGACCAATTTGGTCAATACATTTCCAGAATGTTTTAAAAGTCATGTATTTATTTGTCACATTTGAAATGTTAAAAAGCGAGCAGATGCCTTATTGTGCGATTGTCGTAAATTGCGTGTGTCTCTGCGTGTGTAGGACGGTAATAAAATCAGCACTGCTGGCATATGGCGTGATGAGACTCAGATCTACTTTATGTCTTCAGATGAATGCATGCGCACATGCTAGTGATGGGAGAAACAACGCTTTCCAAACTTCGAATCAACTGAACCAATTTATCTCATAATTATGATTTAGTGTCATAATTTTGACTTTTTGTCATGATTGACTTTTTATCTTCTAATTATGACTTTTTACGTATGTCATCATTTTAACTTTTTATATGATTTTGTCATAATTTTGACTTCTTATCTTTTGGTTTTCAGTCCTAATTTCAACTTTTTATGCCATAATTTTGACTTTTTATCTTTTGGTTTTCGGTCCTAATTTCAACTTTTTATGTCATAATTTTGACTTTTTATCCCATAATTATGACTTTCTGTCATAATTTTGACTTTATCTCATAAATGTCATCATTTTGACTTTTTATCTTATAAAGATTTTCTCATAATTGTCATAATTATGACTTTTTGTCATGATTTACTTTTTATCTTCTAATTATGACTTTTTACGTATGTCATCATTTCGATTTTTTATCCTATGATTTTGTCATAATTTTGACTTTTTATCTTATGATTATGACTTTTTATGTCATAATTTCGACATTATCTCATAATTGTCATCATTTTGACTTTTTTATCTTATAATCATGACTTTCTATGTCCTAATTTTGACTTTTTATGTCATAATTTCGACTTTGTCATAATTTTGACTTCTTATCTTATAAAGATTTTCTCATACTTGTCATAATTTCGACCTTTTGTCATGATTGACTTTTTATCTTCTAATTATGACTTTCTATGTTTGTCATCATTTCAACTTTTTATCTTATGATTTTGTCATACTTTAAATTTTTAATCTCATAATTTCTGTTATAATTTCGACATTTTATCTCATAATTATGACTTTCTGTCTCTTAATTTCGACTTTTAATCTTATAATGGTTTTCTGTCATAATTTTGACTTTATCTTATAATTGTCATAATTGTGACTTTTATTTCAAAATTATGACTTTCTATGTCATAATTTCAACCTTTTAAGTCATAATTTTGACTTTTTGTCATTATGACTGGCAGAAATGGGCTTCCATACGAAAGCGCCCATCACCAGCACATACATAAACAACTTCCTCTCTTATTAACGTCATTAACAGGTGACCTGTCCTCTGTAGCAGTTGTTCTCTCACCACATTGGTGTCAGTCTCGATCGTGTCCTCGCAGTAGTTGCATTGTTCACGGATGGCGTCGCAGTTGGAGCTGCAGTCCAGTTGAATGAAAGGTTGACAGCGGTAGTGACAAGTGTAATTACAGTCTGAAGAGACACAAACATTCATTCAGAAACCAAAACCACACATCCAGTATCAGAGTTAAATACAGTTCACAGCGCTACAGTCTAACAGAGCAGCAGGGTCAAGCTCTGCTCATGAATGAATCTACAGCGCCACCTGGTGGTAATGGTGAATATATATTCTGTGTCATGATGTCATCAGATGAATAAATCATTCATCTGTGGTCTGTTTGACTGAGCCATTTTAAATCGCAATGCTTTATGAAGTGTAAAAACATGCTGTTAATGAAAGTTTTAATGTGATATTTTTGGCACACAGAGAAAGGAAAAAGAGAAAACTATTTTTAATTTTATGATGAAAATGTGGTTTTCTCACTGTAAAATATTACTGTTGGTTTGTTTATGCAGTTTTTATGTATTCTGTGTTATTTAATTGCATTTGAAATCAGTTGCACATATTTTAACATCTAATTTGTATGCTATTACCTAATTTATTCAATTTTTTTTTAAATTCATTTTAACTAAATTAAATAAAACACATAATGTATTAATTAATTAATTAATTTATTTATGTATTCACTTCAAGTTTTACATGTATTTAGGCATGTATGTATTTATACATGTATTAGTACATTTATTTATTTTTATATTCCATTTGCATTATTTGCCTAAATTAAAATCAATCGCACATATTTTCACATCTAATCTGTATAAGGTTATTCTATTCTATTCTATTATTTTGTGTAATTTATTTGCTGTACTTTTGTAAATTTCTGTCCATAAATAAACATTACATTACTGATTGATTTGCTGTTTGAATTCTTACATTTTGTAACAAACACTCACCCACACAATCTCTAACCAACATAAGATGCTGTCTAAACTGTCCGTTTCCCTGTCTAAACATCCTTTTCCTATTGGCTCATGGTCTCTGAGGGCCAGATTGTCTTGACAGTAACATTTACACAGCAGAAGACAAATATCTGTGGAAATGTTCTCGATTATCTCGGCAAATGACTCACGTGTGCAGCGGAGACTCTGTCTGTACAGGCCCCATATAAACTCCCCGCAGAGGTCGCACCAGCTGAGCTGCGTCTGGCTGCACGGCTGGAAGTCGTGACCCCGTCCGGGTTTACACGTCAGCCAGTCGGGGTCCTCCAGACGCACGTGCTCCCCCACCATCCGCACCACCTTTTCTTTGCTCCACTTTTCCAGAGTGGGCGGGGAGCCGCTAGGGGGCGCTAACTCGATGCGGTCATCGGGAGTCAAGTCCTGTAATTCAATGAGTTCACATTTTGCCATCTTGGAGATGTGGGAGGCTAAAAAGCATGGCTCAGTAGATCATTTCAGAGTGACCCTGTTTACTCCAAACCAGGCCGACAGACTTCGGGTCTGGTTCTGATGCGTTTGCATATCCAGGCTGAGAACAAACATGGATCACTTTGTCAATCGTACAATAGCAATACAAAAGAGATGATGTTTTCAGTGAGATGTCCTCTCAGTTCACAGTTTTCAGCAGCATCTGACTCAATCTGAGGAAAAACAACAGAGATTAGATTAGATTACAATATATTGTGGTTTTGTATGATTACAGCAAACGTGGACAGTTATAATCTCTCTGATCTTAATGTGTTTTACTATCATTATATATTAAAATAATATATATATTAGGGCAGTCAAATGATTAATTGCGATTAATCGCATCCAAAATAAAAGTTTGAGTTTACATAATATGTGTGTGTTCTGTGTATAATTATTATGTATATATAAATACACACACATGTATATATTTAAGAAAAATTTGTTATATTTATATATAAAATAATTATATTATTTATATATAAATTATATAAATATATATACAGTATATGCATGCAATTTTTTCTTATGTGTGTATTTATATACAAAATAATTATACACAGTACGCACACATATTATGTAAACTTATTTATATATTATATAATATATTTTGTATGTAAGCCTATTCATATATAAGTAGCCTAATATAAATATAATACATAAATATATTATAGTATATAATAATACATTAAGTAATATATTATATGATACAAATCTATTATAAAATAGATCTAAATCAATTACATTATAATTTTTGTATTTTAATTATTTTTAATAAAAGAGATATTTGTTGAACAGAATTAAATATTTAGTCTGTATAGGGTAAAAGCTTCTTTAAACATCAGACAGAAAGTCTACAGCAGGAAATTATGGGGATTTAACATTCCAGCAGGTTTGTGCAAATGAATCTGTCCTTTACAAAACCACTTGACAACATCTATATGGAGGCTGATCAGTATGCACGAAGAGGAAAATTCATTCAAGGGTGTTTTTGGACCATTTTTGTTGTAGGGCACCTCTTTTGGCTACTGTCCTAATCCTGAGAAGCCCAAAGGGCCGAACAACCAACCAGAATAGAAAGAGGCGTAAAACTGGGTCACAAAAGCATAGCAGATAAATAGCACATAATATAGACAAATAAAGAATGGACAAATAGAATAGAATAGTGCAAATAATGCAAAGAGAATAAGCAAATAAATCAACAATTGATGCAAAAATACATACATACTTAAATGTAAATTTACAACAAAAAAAAGCATAAAAATAGATAATCAATAAATCAATTTTGTGTTCAATTCATTTAATTAAAATGAATAAATTAATTAATAGAATAGAGATTAGATGTCAAAAATGTCTTCAAACTGACTTCAAATAAAGAACGTACACAGAATAAGAAATGCATAAATACATTTAAAAAATTGAAACAACCTTACAAACCTACTTGTGAAAATGTGTAGTATTCGTTCCAAACAAATAACACAGAGAATAAAATAATCTCTTACAGATTAGATTAGCAATTCGACGTCATTGATTTGGAGGTGAAATATAGCCTAAAAAAACTACAACCTAAAGAAAGTATACACCTAATTTTATGGTTAAAGTCAGGTTAGTTTAGTTGAACCACTTGTAGAAACTGTTTAAAAAGACCAGCCTACCTTAAACCCCAAAACAAGACACTTTTTTTCGTCAGAAGAACCTCAGATTGACACTAAACGCATCAATTTCATCAAATCCGTTTTTGACGTCTCAAATAGCGCGTAACCTGCGCGCGCATCGCGTGTTTGAGATGAGATAACGCAAGTGACTGCGTAAAACAGAGAAAACATCTTCCATTACACTCGAAACTAAAGTGAAAATGATCCTCCACTGGTAGGGAGATGTCTCCTCAGATTTTTGGTTCACTGTGGGCGTCATTCGCGGTCGCAGCTCTAATCCGGGTCGATTATGAGTTTGGTTTCTCCTCAGAACGCGCACCTTCTCCAGCGCGACCGCTAGCGCGCGTTTGTGCGCATGCGCCGCAGACTCAGATTAACGCTTAATCCTGCACGAACTGTCCTATTTAGAGCGAACACAGAGTAGACATCATTTCCTGAAGCATTTGGTGGACCCTCGGGTTTTACTCTGAACCCCCGCCTGTGGGTCTATTCACAATGACAATGTTTAAAATTAAACTCATTCTTAAAGGGATAGCGCCCTCAAAATTATTATCTACTCGCCCACGTCATTCTTTCCTCTGTGGAACAAAAACAAGAATCTTAACGTAGCTCTTTTCCATACAACTTGTACGATATTTCCAAGTCTTCTAAAGTTATATATGATAGTTTGGTGTGGGGAACAGACTGAAATTTAAGTCGTTATTGGATAAATCTTCAGAATATTTCTACAGTCATGCACAAGTGTTATAAATAACCTTTAAAGTACTTAGGAAAAGGGTATCTTCCATGCTCCATGTTCACTTTCTATGTAAAACTTTTAGTGCAATGACAATCTAGTGTACTTGCTCCAACTAGAAGCTGGCAGAGGTCCATAGGCTTGATTTAACATTGAACTCTCTCTCTCTCTTTGGTCTGATAGCGGATGTCTTGTATCATCAGGAAGGAGGTCTAGGGAAACCCAGAGGAGATAAGAAGGTTTCTGTCCTCCGTTCAGTCTGGATGAGGGTCAGCAGGTCACAGGACACGCAGGAATCCTGCTCCGTAGAGGACAATAAACAGTAATTGGTTGTGAATGTCTGATTTTGTTACGGTCATCGGATTCCCTGAATTAACCAAATATAAACACAAAAATACAACCTACTTTTAAAGATAGTCATTGTGAAAAGGAAAAAATAATCTAAAAATAAAATAAAAAAACATAAATAAAACTACAAAAAACCCCATACTTTTAAAGGTAAAAACATTATTGATCCCTGTATATATGGACAGGAAATAATAATCATTTAAAAATAAAAATATATAATCTAAAAATAAATAAATGTATACTCTCAAATAAAAATGTATATTGCACATTATATTTGTTAATAAGAAAAATGGATACAGTTCTGCACAGACACAGATGACAATAGACTGTGAAGCATTTAATTATCTGTGGAATCTGAAAAAAAAATTCAGTGTAATCCCTGCAGGTCAAAAAACGGAAAGACATGCATGTAAACAAAATCCCACGTCAGCATGAGCAAAGGAATTTCTAGAACAGAGGCAATCTGGAAGAAATTATTTACAATTATTGCCAAAATAAAAGTCATTTCTATAATTTAAAGAGGAAAACAGACTTTGACGCAAACAAGATTCATTTCAATTTTTTGAAGTGGGCTTTCAAAACATATGGATATGTATATTTTGTGCCAAATCTGACATTATCAGTTCAGATTTTGCTTCAAAAAGAATTGGGACTTTTATTATGACATGTTCGTGTGTAACCGGAAACCTAATGATTCAGAGTTCGTAGTTGAGATTGAGAGCATTTCAAATGGGTTTGAGTTAGTTTTGTATCTCTGTTATGATTGTGTATGTATGTAAATGAGCTGTATGGAATACATTTGAGAGAAGGGTATAATATGACTGTCCATCACGAGTCGGAGCCTAAGCTGTACCGCTACAGCAGGATAGTGTGCGGCGTCTCCACTCATGTGCTGTGCGCTGTGCTCACTGGCTTCATGACGGTCCTGGCCAAACCTGGATCCAGTGAGTACAAAAAAACACCAGTGAAGATCATAGCGATCAGTCGTACTTAGACTGCTTACTCATCTGTGCTGTCGTAGACCGATGTGAGAAAACGATCACTGTGTTTACTGTAGTGAATTTATATATACAATTGATCAAAATATTTATATTTTAAAATGCTTCCTAATATAATTCTGACAGGAATAGCTATACATGTTATTGTAATAATATACAAACGTTATATTAATTTAAAATAATGACAAAATATCAATACCATCGTGCAAATGTCCTCTTAATTATGAAAATAGATCATATAAATGTAATGTTTGTATGCACAAAAGATTGATGTTTATTATCTATGTATATTATTTATTTTTTAAGTATAATAAAATATTTTATAACATCATAATACACTATTAATAATAAAATTTCTGTATTATATACAAATATGTCAATTGTTTATGTGTGTGTGTATATATATATATATATATATATATATATATATGTACACTCACCTAAAGGATTATTAGGAACACCTGTTCAATTTCTCATTAATGCAATTATCTAATCAACCAATCACATGGCAGTTGCTTCAATGCATTTAGGGGTGTGGTCCTGGTCAAGACAATCTCCTGAACTCCAAACTGAATGTCAGAATGGGAAAGAAAGGTGATTTAAGCAATTTTGAGCGTGGCATGGTTGTTGGTGCCAGACGGGCCGGTCTGAGTATTTCACAATCTGCTCAGTTACTGGGATTTTCACGCACAATCATTTCTAGAGTTTACAAAGAATGGTGTGAAAAGGGAAAAACATCCAGTATGCGGCAGTCCTTTGGGCGAAAATGCCTTGTTGATGCTAGAGGTCAGAGGAGAATGGGCCGACTGATTCAAGCTGATAGAAGAGCAACTTTGACTGAAATAACCACTCGTTACAACCGAGGTATGCAGCAAAGCATTTGTGAAGCCACAACACGCACAACCTTGAGGCGGATGGGCTACAACAGCAGAAGACCCCACCGGGTACCACTCATCTCCACTACAAATAGGAAAAAGGCTACAATTCGCACGAGCTCACCAAAATTGGACAGTTGAAGACTGGAAAAATGTTGCCTGGTCTGATGAGTCTCGATTTCTGTTGAGACATTCAGATGGTAGAGTCAGAATTTGGCGTAAACAGAATGAGAACATGGATCCATCATGCCTTGTTACCACTGTGCAGGCTGGTGGTGGTGGTGTAATGGTGTGGGGGATGTTTTCTTGGCACACTTTAGGCCCCTTAGTGCCAATTGGGCATCGTTTAAATGCCACGGCCTACCTGAGCATTGTTTCTGACCATGTCCATCCCTTTATGACCACCATGTACCCATCCTCTGATGGCTACTTCCAGCAGGATAATGCACCATGTCACAAAGCTCAAATCATTTCAAATTGGTTTCTTGAACATGACAATGAGTTCACTGTACTAAAATGGCCCCCACAGTCACCAGATCTCAACCCAATAGAGCATCTTTGGGATGTGGTGGAACGGGAGCTTCGTGCCCTGGATGTGCATCCCACAAATCTCCATCAACTGCAAGATGCTATCCTATCAATATGGGCCAACATTTCTAAAGAATGCTTTCAGCACCTTGTTGAATCAATGCCACGTAGAATTAAGGCAGTTCTGAAGGCGAAAGGGGGTCAAACACAGTATTAGTATGGTGTTCCTAATAATCCTTTAGGTGAGTGTATATATATATATATATATATATATATATATATATATATATATATATATATATAGTGCTGTCAAATCGATTAATCATGATTAATCGCATGTTATATAAAAGTTTGTAAATTTTATATATATATATATATATATATATATATATAAACACACACACATATACAAAATTGTATGTTAGATGCGATTAATCACGATTAATTGATTTTATATATATATATATATACACACACACACACAATTGAAATATTTGTATATAATACAGATATATAATGTATATAACATTTATTTTTATATATATATATAAAATGAAAAAATTATTTTGTGTAATATACTAAAATAATACAATATTAGTAATAATAAAAATAATTATTTTATAAAAATATATATGTATTTTTTTATATTACAATATTGTAATATTGTTACAATATTGATTTTCCAATTGCTTGTAGTATATTTTAGATAAAAAAATAAATAAAATACCTGTAATTAGCATTTTAAATATATAACTAAAATAATAAACAAAATATTATAATGATGTCTAAGGAATGTGGCTCACAGTATGTCTCCGTCAGTCTTTTATTGATAACTAAAACCATTAAAATGTTGTTGTTTTTTGGTAATTGAAACATAGCTAAAATAAAATATAAATATTACAGTAAAGGTTAATTAGAAATGTTGCCTTGGCAACTAACTGAAATACAATAATACAATTAGAAATAAGCTAAATAGAAATATACAAAATCTAATAAAAATAAAAAAGCACATACACGACTTAATAAACACGATAATGGTATATAAATAACACTGCTCTCTGTTTGCTCACAGGTCTGTTCTCATGGCATCCGTTCCTGATGACTCTTGGTGTGAGTATGACGCAAAACTGCATACACACAATTTTGCATGTAACGTTCATGAATTTTAAGTTTGCTTTTTATGTCACGCAATACTATCCTAGATTTTCTTGCCCCCATCCAGTTTTCCTTTTTGATGACTGAAGCCGTTCTACTGTTCAACCCCTACTCGTCTCCCGTCCGGAAGCTGAAGCACAAAACTAAGGGCCGCCTGCACTGGATCCTGCAGTGTCTGTGCGCGTGCTGCGCGACCGCGGGCCTGTGCGCCATCGTTTACAACAAAAATCTCAACGACAAGCCACACTTCACGTCGTGGCACGGGTTGATCGGTGTGATAACAGTGGCTGTCGTCGGGCTGCAGTCTTTCGGAGGGCTTCCGCTCCTCTATCCCAAACTGGCCAAAGGCTGGTCGCTGGCCAAACTGAAGCGCTACCACGCCACCTCCGGTTTACTCACGTACCTGCTGGGCAGCGTCAGCTTGTTCCTCGGACTGTGTTCATCGTGGTTCAGCGCCAGCGTGAGCGGGTACGTGTGGTACCTGTCCGTCCTCTGCCCGGTTCTGTGCGCACTGGTCGTGATGAGTCAGGTAACTAACGCTTACATGGCCCGGAAACGAATGCAGTACTGAAACAGACACTCGAGGTTTCTAAACGGGTTAATCTGATACACAGACATTGAGAACCAGAATTGCATGTTGCTTTGCAACTTGTAATTTTTATTATTGCTGTATAGACTGACCAAAACTAATGTATTTTTGTATAACAGTTTTATATTCTTGAATACATTTCAGCTGTATTGATGTCATAATTTTTGTGCGAATATCTTTGGAAATGACTGAAGGCAACTGATCTTTCTTAATTGCAAGGATAAAATAATTTGTTTATTCAATTATTTGTAATTCTTTTGATGCTTGTGAACAAAATGTTTTTGCATTTACCAGTGCCGGTCTGCCTTTAATTAAACCTTTGCAGATCATGAAAGAAAACATTTATGCCTCTGTACCTGAATTGAAAACTTACATTTGTGATTTAACATTATATATAAATTATTAAAATGTATTCATATATTATGTTGTAAGCAACTTTTTTTTTTTCTTAAATGGCAGGAATCTTTTTTTTTTTTTTTTATTAACATGTTGTACAAAATCTTCTGTTCGAATAAATTTAAGCTCATGTATGAAAACTTACATTTACATTATAATATTAAAATTATTTGATAATTTGTTATAATAATATACACATTTTTTCTTAATGGCAAGTATCAGTTTTTTTTATTTATTAAAATGAACAAATTCTTTTTCTGTGCAATAAAATCTTTCCAGATTATGTTTAAAGACGTTTGTAATGCCTAATTTTCTTTAAATGTAAGTAACATATATATATATATATATATATATATATAAGTCTTTTAATTTCTATTGATGGCAAGCATCATATATTTTGTTATTTTTTCTGTGCATATATTTGAAAAAAATTACATGAAAAGAATAGTAAGTATATATATATATATATAACACACACACACACACACACACACATATATACATACCGATCAGGCAGAACATAACCTAAGTGATTAACACTGATTATCTCTTCATCACGGCACCTGTTAGTGGGTGGGATATATTAGGCAGCAAGTGAACATTTTGTCCTCAAAGTTGCGTAAGGATTTGAGCAAGTTTAACAAGGGCCAAATTGTGATGGCTAGACGACTGGATCAGAGCATCTCCAAAACTGCAGCTCTTGTGAGGTGTTCCCAGTCTGCAGTGGTCAGTATCTATCAAAAGTGGGCCAAGGAAGGAACAGTGGAGAACCGCCGACAGGGTCATAGCGAAGGCTGGCCCGTGTGGTCTGATCAAACAGACGAGCTACTGTAGCTCAAATTGCTCAAGAAGTTAATGCTGGTTCTGATAGAAAGGTGTCAGAATACACAGTGCATCGCAGTTTGTTGCATATGGGGCTGCATAGCTGCAGACCAGTCAGGGTGCCCATGCTGACCCCTGTCCACCGCTGAAAGCGCCAACAGTGGGCACGTGAGCATCAGAACTGGACCACGGAACAATGGAAGAACGTGGCCTGGTCTGATGAATCACGTTTTCTTTTACATCACATGGATTGCCGGGTGTGTGTGCGTCGCTAACCTGGGGAACACATGGCACCAGGATGCACTATGGGAAGAAGGCAAGCCGGCGGAGGCAGTGTGAATGTTCTGCTGGGAAACCTTGGGTCCTGCCATCCATGTGGATGTTACTTTGACACGTACCACCTACCTAAGCATTGTTGCAGACCATGTACACCCTTTCATGGAAACGGTATTCCCTGGTGGCTGTGGCCTCTTTCAGCAGGATAATGCGCCCTGCCACAAAGCAAAAATGGTTTAGGAATGGTTTAAGGAGCACAACAACGAGTTTGAGGTGTTGACTTGGCCTCCAAATTCCCCAGATCTCAATCCAATCAAACAAACAAGTCCGATCCATGGAGGCCCCACCTCGCAACTTACAGGACTTAAAGGATCTCCTGCTAACATCTTGGTGCCAGATACCACAGCACACCTTCAGGGTTCTAGTGGAGTCCATGCCTCGATGGGTCAGGACTGTTTTGGCAGCAAAAGGGGGACCAACACAATAGTAGGAAGGTGGTCATAATGTTATGCCGGATCAGTGTGTATATATACACACATACACACATATATAAATATATACATAGTACCGGTCAAATGTTTGGAAACAGTACTATTTTTAATGTTTTTCAAAGAAGTTTTTGCTTTCTGAAGGATCATGTGACTGAAGTAATGATGCTTTTTTTCTGAAAAATTCAGCTTTGCAGAAATAAATAATATTTTAAAGTATATTAAAATAGAAAATCATAATCGTTTAAACGTAATATTTCACAATATTACGTTTTTTCTGTATTTCTGATTAAATAAATGCAGGCATTTGATGAGCATAAGAGACTTCTTTCAAAAAACAAAAAATAGTAATGTTTCCAAACTTACACACTTTTTTCATGAAATAAGCTGAAATTGTTGGAGGCTGTGAGAACCATTCATCTGAATACAGGAGGAGTCAAGTTTATTTATGTTAAAACAATGTTTAATAAATACAACGTCATTTGAATCTACTCCTCCCCATGCTGGGAACATGAGATGACATGTGGACACCTCCCGGGACAGCGTCTGTATGGGATCCTGTGTGTTTGTGGGTCCCGACTGCCGAATCGCTCACAGATCGTGGTCTTGAACTCGCCTATGGGGGGAAAAAACCCTGCGTCTCTCTCTAATAGAGGGATTTTTTTTCTCCTTAAAAAAAGGTTGAAAATGTATAAAAAATAAAAAAAAAAGAATGAAAATGAATTACTCTTCAGCATTATAAATAAATATTTCTGGTAAATTTTGTACATAGTTGAAAGAGAAAACAACATACATAAGATGTTACAGAACAAAGTTTCAAATAACAAAAAAAAAAAAAAAAAAGTCACGTCAAATGCACACCATTGTGTATATATATATATATATATATATATATATATATATATATATATATATAAAACAGCGTCTGCAGACTCAAAGATCATGACATGGGTATCTGCCAATCAGAAAGCAGATTGTGGTAGGAGTCAAAATAAAGAGCTCTAATAGGCACAGAGAATGAACAGTGTTATTGGCTGAGGGATTTGTCAGTCACAGGTCAACCAGCGCGCGTACAATTCAACATTAACACAAACGTTAAACACATCGAGATTTTTCAAAACAGCCGAACGAACACTTTGGTCATGACTGTGGCCCCAACACGGATGAAACTGAATGACCACGCAGATGATGCAAAGCGCAAATTTAGAAAATGACGGCTAGTAGGGTTCGCTTAACAGTCTACACATTCGTAAGATGATCCCCATGGATAACGACGAATGAATTCGTTTGCTACGCAATTGAACAAGAACACAGATCCATTTGTCTGCTTTAAGGCTAATATCAAACTAAACGCACTAAACTTACATCCCCTCGACCAAATTTTAAAGGCTAACATGAAAATACATTCGAGTTAAGGTTTTCCTTGTTTTTTTTTTTTCTCTCAAAGGAAAGCAAAAAGGTCTCGGCGGTGCTAATGCTAGGCATGGCTTCTGTCGTTCTACGATTCGACTGTTACGAATTCCCCCCCATTGCCCAGTCTGCGATTTTCAATGGTCGAAACGACTATGAATATTCATGTAGGACCACCGTTTACAAAAGTAATAGTAGTACTTACAATTATAATTAAAAAAAAAAAAAAAAAAAAGTCACATATTTTTTTTTTTTCATTCCAAGTGATGCTACAAGGTCTAGCAAACGGCTAAGTATCTCTAAAGTCATCTCTTACGAATGCAAACAGTCTGTAAAGACAATCACATTTAAGTTTGATTCTGTAATCTCTCTGAGGGAAGTTCGCCAGGTCCGTGTCCAGGCCCTCACGAGAGAGATATGACTAGGGCTCTTCAAGTTAGCCCTGTGCTCTGGTCCCTTAACGGTAAAGAAAAATATATAATCACCTTTCTTAACTCCATGCATATTCAGCATTTGGATTTATATAATTTCAGCTCCGTCCAATAGGATTATTCCGTTCGGAACTACGGAATCTGAAGCAGCCAATCACAGCGATCATTGGCCCATCACCTCTATGACATCATCATCCGAGCTGCTCCCGCCGTTTTCCGCGAGCGAGGGGTGCGTGTCGGGGCGGCTGAATGCTGCCCCCAGCAGGCCGGAGGAAGAGAGGAAATTGGAGGAGTTGGAGGCAGAGGTTGGCGTAGAGGACAGGCCTCTAGGGTGTAGGGATCCTGGGAACAGCGGCTGGGAAAATGGTACCGGGAAGCTAGAGAGCATGCTTGCCATGCCGGGGTTCATCAGGAAGGGTGGGAGCGAGGAGGAAGTGGAGGACGATGACGAACAGGGCACAGAGGATGAAGAAGAGGCCAGCATTCCAGCGTGGGTGGAGGATGTGGTGTTGGTCGAGCAAGTCGAGGAAAGAGTGCTGTTGGACGGGCCAAGTCCGAGCGGTTCAGTGGGGAACATTGCATGTAGGTCGCCCAGAGCCTGACCGGCTTGCTGTAGGAGGTGCGACCTGCTTCCAAGTGAGGGTGGAGTCATGTGACCCAGGGCGCCTAGCAAGGCAGGGTTCAGCCCCATGGGCGTAAACCCGAACCCACTGCTTAGAGGAAATCCCGGGTAACTCCCAGGTGCACCAGTTGACGTTGAGGTCCGTTTGCCACCAGGCTGTTTGGATGTCCGACTTTCCAAAAGCTTCCGCTTCAAACTTTGAACGTCCATAGAAGATGCAATGTCATTGCTGAGCTGCCGGTGCTGGTCGGGGAAGCGAACTGGGTGCTGGATGGGTCTGTCCGCTCCCGAGGGTTCAGGTGTTCCAGAAGACAGTAAGTTCTCTACTGCAGGAACTGGTTCTTTGTTGCTATGGAATTCTCGGAGGAGCTCAGGACTGTCTTGGGGCGAAGGGCGAGGCGGAGCCTCAGGGGTTAAACGTTTCGGCTCTTGAGGAGACGCACGACCATTACTGACAGAATGCAAGGTAGGGCCGGAATCCTCTGTGAGGAAAAAAAAAAAAGAAAAAAAAAAGAAAAAAAAAAGAGATTTGGTTAGTTTACGTTGATGCAGACTAATGGGTAAAGATCTGGGATGGTCAACGAAAGATCATAGGTTCAATCCCCAGTAAAGGGTTGATCCATCAACAAATCAACTCTGTGACTTTGATCAAGGTAGAGGTCTGTACACCAGCTGGAACCCCACGCAATTGAGTGAGGCACAGGACAATTACTTAGTGCGGGTGTGGGAGGGAAAATATTAAATTGTGCCCGAAACAAAATGAGAAAGAAATGACTCTGAGGTGCTACCGCAAAATATAAAGATCCAAAGATTGGCTACAACGCTCAGCACTTCAAATCACATTGTAATTACGGTCTTCAGACTACGCAGCCTGAACTGTTTTGTGAGTCGAAACAGTCTTGGCTATTGGATCCGCAGTCCGCCCATGCTTATTGATTCCCGACCCTGCACCGCAAATGACAATGTACCTTCCTATTGTCTCTACCTCTACCTGCATGCTTTTACTAGCGGGACAAAATGTCCACAATACAGACCTCTAGATCAAGGCATGTGAAACAGAATCCCATTTTTTTCCATTGGAATAACATGCACAGATGAACTGTGCACAATAATGCTGCGTTTCAAGCAAGTCAGAAATTCCAGAACTTCCTACTTGGTAAAAAGTGCACTAGAATGAGTATTGCATATAATTGTTTATCTTTGATCTGTCATTTTGTTTCTTATGTTTCATTAGCAAAGAAATTACTTAAAAGTTTGGAAGTAAGAGATGTAGAAGTAAGAATATCCCACATCTGACTATAAAATGGGGTCTTCATGCTTAAGGTTACACCAGGAAAATTGCTAAATGACAAATGAGTAAAATAGTACACCTCTTGAAGCTGTGGCTCCTCCTTCAGGTGGTCTTGGCTTTCCAGAGCGGATGGCAAATATCCTCCCATCATTGGTCCTAATGTATGTGCCTGCAGCGCCAATGACAGAATATGAAGCAAATAAACCTTACCAACAGTACAGTATAGTAAACGCTCTCAACAGTTTTCTAAAACTGAGGTACCTTTGGATCCTCGGATAACGTGAATACTCTCTCCTGCACCGATTCGGGCTTGGACATCTGTGCTGCTGTTGGACCCTGGGATCACAATATCTGAAAAGCAAAGCCATGAAACCATGAAGAAACAAACCGAGAGACCTCAAACGCAGCATGCACTGCAAGTGAAAGGTCTGTACCAGTGGTGGTGACGACACGCTGTACGTAAACACCGGCCTTTTGCAGGTAGTTGACGGGGAATCCTGCGCTTGAACTGGGGATGCCCATGGGTACCTGTCGGGGCATCATGGGAATGGGCGTGGACTGAACTGGCCTCACGCTTGCAACTGGTTTCTCCTCTAAATGAGGGGGTGGCCGCCTGAAAAAAAGAATGTTTGGATAAGCAAATACATTTAAGACTCAAACAAACCAGAACATCACGACATTGAGGTTTTCCTGTTTTGGACCCACCAGTTCCTCTGGCTGAAGGCAGGGATATTGGTAAGTCTCTGGTCACTAGCTGGGTAGTAATGTGCATAAGAGGGCCGTTGATACGGCACAGACGCCCGCTTCTCATCTTCATAGCTTTTCTTGGCTGCTCGCTTTTCTGCTTTGGTCAATTTCAAGTCCTTGCGGTCCATCAGGAGAGACTCGTGATGGAACGGTTGCTGGTGTGGAAAACAGAGAGATATTAGTATAGGTGACTGAATGACAAAGGAAGGAACATCAGCACAATATAATCCATATTCATGAGCTAAGCCTTAAACATTGTATTTTTCTAAAATACTTCAATCTATCAACGTTTACTGGTGTGAAATCCAGATGAAAATTAGCTTATGTGACTGGATGCTCCAGGAAGGTTATGAAGAAGTGAAAGCACAAGAAAATTAATATTCATGAGCAAAGCTTAGACCAGGGGGTTTCAACCTTATAGGACATGCGCCTTTTAGGACAAGCTTAGACCATAGTAGGATCTACAATATTTAAATGTATAAAGGTTTGCAGATTAAAATAGGCTAATGTGACTGGACACTCCAGAAAGGTTATAAAGAAGCAAAGCTTAGACCAGGGGGGTTCAACCTTTTAGGACATGTGCCCCCCTACGTTTATCTAATTTCACTCTCACCACCTGTCCATTTTGTTGTTAATTTGCCGTAACTGTAGCCAATTTTTGGCTGGGAGAAGTCAAATTGCCCCATCTAGTGGATGACTACATTTTTGCTAGCAAAATCTCACATTCACAGCAGCAGATTAAAATAAGATTGTGACCGGACGCTCGAGGAAGGTTATGAAAAAAAAGCAAGCACGTTCTAAATTTCTAATTAATATTCATGAGCTAAGCCTTCACCATTGTAAGATTTAGAATTTTGCCAGAATAGATTCATTTGGACAAGTAGCTGGTGTAAAATACAGATAGATCGATAGATACAGATAAATCGGCTCACATGACTGGACACTCCAGGAAGTTACAAAGCAACATTCTAATTAATATTCATGAGCTAAGCCTTCACCAATGTAGGATTTAGAATTTGTCTTGAGTACTTCAATTAATAAATGTTTGCTGATATGGAATTCAAACAAAAATTAGCTCATGTGATTAAATGTTCTACGGAGCCACACCAGTACAACCTAATTAATATTCAGAAGCAAAGCAAATTCCATAGTAGGATACAGAATTTTCCCAGAATAGCTGAATTTGTACAACAGTAGCAGGTCTTGATTACAGATGAAAAAAGACAGCTATGTCAGCACAACCTAATTAATATTCATGAGCTAAGCCTAAACCATAGTAGGATTCTGACTTTTGCCGGAATTTCTGGAATTGAAAAATGATTGCAAATCAATTCATATTTATGAGCTAAACTTTCACAGTTTGATTCGGAATGTTACGGAATATATTTCAGAATAGTCACATTTTAAAACTAGTTACTGGTGTGGAAAGCGGACTGAGAAATTACCTTGGTTAAGAGGTTTGGGTAAAACAGACAGGCTTGTTTAATGACGATTTCCATCTCCTCACTAGGGACCAGCTCTGACTGGCTGGTATCAGGCTCCTCCTCTACAAAGTGTAACAGCGACTCCACTTCCTTCCGCGTGAAGGTGAGGACAGGGTTCAAATCGTCCACTACTCGATCTGGGCAACACACATTCATAAACGTCAGAACTGTTCAAAAAAGGGAGACACAAAACACACCTTCCCGTCCTCTCTTACCAGACATGCCCTGCTTGGACACCTGACGATCGTAGATCTTCTTCTCCAGTGTGAAGTCACACACCAGCCTGTAGATATGGCAAGGCTTGTGCTGGCCGTAGCGATACACGCGGCACACGGCCTGAGCATCGTGACACGGGTTCCAAGAAGCATCGAAAACCACCACGCGATTCGCACCAATCAGATTCACCCCCAAACAGCCAGCCCTGTAAATAAAGCAGCCTGTTAGTCCAGACCTCATCATTATTTGTGGCATTTTGTAACATGCTGACAAATGTGCGAGTTCTTCACCTGGTGGACAGCAGGAAGACCCAGGCTTGGTTGTTCGCAGGGTCATTAAACTGGTTGATGAGTCTTTCTCTCTCTGAAGCTGATGTGCTCCCATCCAACCCTGCACAGGAGGCATAAACAAGGTGAATTTATGAAGAACACACACTCTAAAACATGACAAACCTTAGGCAAAGTTGATTTACAGGACGCAGAAATTAAAACAAGGCTGGGAATATACAAAAAGTTTTTTGGACCAATATTTATTACAAAAATTATTTTGAAATGCATTGCTAAAACATTTAAATAGTTAATTTTATTAATATTTCTCAGATATTTAAATCACACTTTAATTATAAAATTCTTAAATTATAATTAAAAATGTATATTATCTTAAACACATATTACAGATTATTATTATTTAGTATCAATGATATACTATTATAGTTTTGTTAATATTTTTAATTAGATTTAATGTTTATATTTTCAGTTATCACTATAAATTTAGTTAAAATTAGTAATTTTGTTGTTTTTGCCTTTTTTTTTTAATTAGTTTTTTTTTTAAATATCTATACAGTTATTATTATTTTTTTAGTTTTAGTTTTAGTTATTTTAGTACTTCAAACTAAATAATTTTTTTTACCCTGGCAACTAGCTGAAACAAGTTTATTTTATTTTAAGTAACGGAAATGTTTTTTATGGTTTAGTTTTTAATTTTAGCTACCGGTAATAACCCCAGTACTTGGCATCAAAATGTTTGACGACTCACTGTAGTAATTGATGTTCCGGACCCAGCTGTGCATCCCAGTTTCTGTTTGGATTGGCATGGGCCTCCGACTCAGGAAATCTTCGATAACTGTGAGCGTTGATAAACTCTGACTGTAAGAATCACACACAGATAAATGAACCAGTGTAAGCGTTGACGTAAGCATGAAACAACAGCAGGACTGAAAGTTCAGGATGCTGAAGAACAGATTCCAGATAAAAAGGCAAACATCTGTATAGTGTCAGACATGGAAAAAGCAAATATAGATTTCCCACCTGAACACCAGTATTTTATCTCCTCGGCTGACACTGTCATCAATCAGGTGGAAAAGCAGAACCATCTTGGCCGAGTTCTCCAGAACACCCGTCTGGTAGTTGGTCATGATGTCTTTTGCCTAAAACAAATAGATCCCGAAATTACATCATATCCATGAGCGCATTAACATATAACCATCAACATTTACATATCAACTGTTCTATTCTAATTCAAATCTATTCAGAAGCTTTGCACAGCAGCATTATTCTCATTTCACATGCAAAACCAATGAGCAATCACAACATTTACATAACGAAGACTTAAAGGTACAGTAGAAAAAAACAGCCAAGACAGGATGTAAAATGGTTAAATTATGGCTGCAAGATTTTGGGGGGAAATCTAATTGTGATTTTTCTGATTTAAAAAAAAAAAAAAATTGTGATTTAAAATGAGTAATAAAAAAAAAAACAGGTTTGGTGTGCTTGTTTGTATATATATATATATATATATATATACACACACACACACACACATACACACACACACACACACACCGACCAGGCATAACATTTCCTAATATTGTGTTGATCCCCCCTTTTGCAGCCTCATACGCAACAAACTGCGACGCACTGTGTATTCTGACACCTTTCTATCAGAACCAGCATTAACTTCTTGAACAATTTGCGCTACAGTAGCTCCCTCTGTTTGATCGGACCACACGGGCCAGCCTTCACTCCCCACGTGCATCAATGAGCCTTGGCCGTCCATGACCCTGTCGGCGGTTCTCCACTGTTCCTTCCTTAGCCCACTTTTGATAGATACTAGGGATGCACCGAAATGAAAATTCTGGGCCGAAACCGAAAATTCTGGATACACTTGGCCGAAAACCGAAACAGAAAATTACTTTTTTTAAATAATTATTCATTTATTTTAAATTTGTTTTTTGTATAATTGTATTATTATTAGATGTTTTAATTAAATTCAATAATTTTACTGAATCTGAATTTAAAAAGATACAAGCCAATAAAATAAAATAACCACACTTTTATTTAAAGTAACACAATAATTAGACAGAAAATAGGCCTATATTCAAATAATATTAAATATCAATATATTAATATTAGTGCTTGGGAAAAATTTATCGTGATTAATCACATCCAAAAATAAAAGTTTGTGCTTACATAATATATGTGTGTGTACTGTGTATAATTATTATGTATATAGAAATACACACACATGCATGTATATTTAAGAAAAATTTTATATATTTTTTTTAAAAATTATATATATAAGATAAATTATATATACAGTATATACATGCAAATATTTCTTAAATATATACATGCATGTGTGTGTGTATTTATATATACATAATAATTATACACAGTACACACACATATATTATGTAAACACAAACTTTTTTTTTGGATGCGATTAATCACTATTAATTTTTCCCCAGCACTAATTAATATCAATATATTAATATCAATATATTATTCTTCATTCAGTTCAGTTCAAATCAGATTTAACAGATTTATTTTTTGACCAATTATCAAAATAATGTATAGTCCTAGAAAACTATTATTATCAGAGCATGTGAGCAGAGAGCGAGGAGCGGGTCAGTGAATGAGAGGGTAGCGTCATTTTACCCCAGCACGGCTATACCATACCATATTACAGCACAGTAGGGCTAGTGCAAACAGAAACAAGTCTAGAGAAATGTCATGTCTGCACGCGGCGCACACACGGAGCGGAACACGGAGCAGTCGCATCGAAGCTGTGCATCTTCGGAAGCGGAGCCGCTCGCAAAGTTACAAAACATGCTGCGAGAGAGTGAAACCTGATCGCCGAACACGGATGGGCGGGGCGGCATATTTTCGGCCTTTTCTCTCTTTTGGCCAAAAAACGAAAATGCCATTTTCGGCGGCCGAAATTTCGGTGCATCCCTAATAGATACTGACCACTGCAGACCGGGAACACCTCACAAGAGCTGCAGTTTTGGAGATGCTCTGACCCAGTCGTCTAGCCATCACAATTTGGCCCTTGTCAAACTCGCTCAAATCCTTACGCCCATTTTTCCTGCTTATAACACATCAACTTTGTGGACAAAATGTCCACTTGCTGCCTAATATATCCCACCCACTAACAGCTGCCGTGATGAAGAGATAATCAGTGTTATACACTTCACCTGTCAGTGGTCATAATGCTGGTCGGTGTATATATAGGACTATAATAATTATTGTTGTTATTATCATTACTAAATAAAATACTACACAAATCAGAAACATGCAGCGTATATATTTAATGTAATTAAATCACAGCCTTTGCAATTTGATAAAATCACATTAACCCATATCGCAATTTCGGTTTTATTTCTATTAATTGTGTTCCAACAAAAATAAACACATTGCAAGTTGAAGGTTTTACCCATTCATAGGTGATGACTTGGTTGGCCTTCTCCTGTAAGGGGTTCAGGGGTCCCATGGCCATCTTGCTGTTGGCAGGGTCGGACGACTTGCCCTTTATTCCTGGTGCGGAGCAGCGGGTCCCGCTGGTGGAGTTGAGGTCATCCAGGTCAAGATCCTGCTCATTGGCCAGATTTTCCTTCTGCAGAGCTTCGTACAATACATCCGGATGATTCCAGATCTACAGGACGCACAAAACGCAAGATGTGAGCACATCGACCACTAGATAACAACAGATGGTGTGTTTGGGGTCTCCGCACCTTGCAGCAAACACAGAAAGCTTTAAGCGGGTTGAGTCCGAGCCATCCGGTGTTTCCGGCCTCCCTGAAGCGGTTCATGAACTCTGTATAGAGTGCCCTCTGCAGGCGAGATAGTCGTACCAGAATCACATGCTCCTCTTTCGGTGGCAGCTGCGTTCGGAGAACATCGTGACCTCGTCTGGGAAGATAGAAAACAGTTTAGCTTAATTTTTGGTCCAACGCAAATAGTCAAACTCAAACTCGCTTTCGAATCGGAGCCATAGCCTTGTGGGCAGCGCTCCGATATATAACAACAGAGCGTCGGGCAACCAGATTTTACTTAAGCAAAAATTGTAATAAAAAAAAAAAAAAAAAAAAAAATTTAAAATAAATAAATATTCTTGTAATAAGAATAACAACAATACAAATAATGAATAATGATGAATATATGCAAACAAGAATAAATATTGAATAATAATAAGTATAATGTAAATGATTAAATAATGTAAACAAATTCAATAAGAACAAACATTATTATTATTATTATTATTATTATTATTATTATTATGTATATAAAAATAAATACACACGCATGTATATATTTAAGAAAAATATATGTTATATTTATATATAAGATAAATTGTATAAATATATAAACAGTATATACATGCAAATATTTCTTAAATATATACATGAAGAAGTGTGTATTTATATATACATAATAATTATACACAGTACACACACATATATTATGTAAACACAAACTTTTATTTTGGATGCGATTAATTGTTTGCCCAGCACTAATAACAACATCTTACCTCTGCACGAAGCCCTCCAGCAGACTGTGCAGGACGTGACTCCTGTATCTCATGAGCTGGACGTCCTGCGGTGTGCTGTCTATACACTGACCGTTCAGAATCGGCCGCTCGAACATGTTACTAAACTCCTGCCGTGTACCGAGGAAATCAGGCCGGACGAAATCCACCATGCACCAGTACTCGATCAGGTTGTTTTGCAGAGGGTATCCGGTCAGAACCACCCGCCGCCGTGACCGGATGTTTTTCAGGGCCTGGGAGGTGCTGGCGTGGCAGTTTTTAATACGGTGGCCCTCATCACAAATGACGACATCCGGACCGGGCCGCGCAAGCGCTCTTTCAATCCCTGAAGATCACAGACGAGACACAAACGTTTGTTATAGACCACAGCCAGCGTAGATGGCATGCATTTTCTACCCCCAAAACCCCAACAGACCTTTCATGAGCTCTTGCTGGCGGTCCTCCTCGTCCAGGTCAATAATTACAGGACCTGCGGGTTTCTTGGACTTCCTCTTGCGGCCGGTCACAAAGCTCTTTTTGAGAGACAGCAGGCGGTACATCTCATAGCCCATTAGCAGCACCCCACCGCCACGAGTCCAGTCCTCCACCACCTTGGCCCGGGCCACTGTGGTTCTGGTCCAGATGAAAGAAATACATGAGCATTTTGGCGGAAGATGCTAAAAGCAACTTGCAGTGCATTCAACAATACATTTGATCAGTATGTGTGTTCCTTGGTGTTGCTAGCAACTTCAGCAGAACTACAGATAATCATTAATACTCAAATCATCATAAAACAACAAAAACATTGACAATAAAGATATCAAACATATAGTGAGTGATTTCCCCCCCCCATTTTGCAGGTAAATCTCACAAAAAATAAAAATTATATTTTGCATAAAGAATATATAGCCTATTTTGTGACCAAGGTTTTTTTTGGCATTGTGATATTATTTTCTATGAAAATTAAGCACATTAAGTTTTATATTTTTTTTATAGTTTTATATTATGTTTTTTTGTAATTATTTGTAATTTTATATACATGATTCTTATTCATTTAAATACAATGTTTTTATTGAAAATCACCATAAATTAAAACATTAAATTATAAATATAACAATAGGTATTAATAAAGAAATTGATAAGAATTATATTCATTAATTTATGTAATTATGTATACTACTACACTGTGTTTATTATGTATAAAAAAAATTATTATAGAAAAAAAATCTAAATTAAACTTGAAAAAATACTGCTATGACATATAAAGCATATATTATATTAAATTATGTATATATTAATAAACTTTATATATGGCATGCATTATATATATATATATATAAAAAAATGAAATTATTATAGAGTTACAAATAAATATTCACATATTCATGCTTTCCAGATTTAAATATATTATTTTTCCCATTATAGTAATAACAACAGAATTATGGTAATGAGAACAGGATAGAAATTTACTTTATAATCATTCAAATAACATCACAACATAAAAACCATGCCAAATATAATTTCCCATTTCTTTCTTTCTTTTGGGGTGCAACAAGACCTATGCCTGTTATTGACTGTTTTCGTGAGATTCACCCTTTCTTAGGTTCACAATGGCTGGATACCAAAATGGCACACTTCTATGCACTTTCGGTCTTGTGGACTTACAATGGCTGCCACATGCGCGTGTCCGTTAAGTCCACGAGACCGTAGGGTGTCCCATTCATCATTTTAGGTTTCAGAAGGGTGCTCGCAAGCGCCCCCTTTGTGGCTGTTATGCGCCCTCGATGCGCACTTCAGCTGAGCCCGCAAGTTTGTGAGTTATGCAGAGGACTTTACCCGGCAGTCAAAGCAGCATTACGTCATGAAAGTGCGGACTCAGAGGAAGACCGTGAGGGTTTAGGGTGCCATTTGGGATCCAGCCTATATTAATGTTTTGGAGTGCAGAATAAGAGCGGGTGCGACGTTCATACTTGTGCTCATCATTGAGGATGTGAACCTTAAAGGTTCGAGGTAAAACCTGGGCTGGATCTGTGTCGGGGGGAAGGGACTCAGCAGCAGGCAGCCAGAGATTAAACTCAGCCAGCCAGTTCTGTAGTGTATTCACCTGGAGAAGAGAGGAAACATGAGAAACAAAACTCTCCAACAGAAGTACTTAATTTAACCCCTCACTGAAAATGCCAGGCAGTCTTTTGTTCTCAGACACTCACAGGTACAATGGCGAGGACAGTTTTGGCTCCAGTGTGCCGCAGCAGGACGTCGATAAAGGAGATGACCTGTAGGGTTTTGCCCAGGCCCATACTGTGAGCCAGAATACAGCCGAAGCCACTGCTGCTCTTATAGCGCTCGAGAGACTCCACCAGGTTATCATACAGAAAACGAATGCCACCGATCTGACAGAGAAAGGAAGAGACATTGAAAATGGATTCCATGTCCAAGTAAAACGGAAAGTTACTAGAAAAATGTTAATTAAATGGCAAAAATGTGTGTACCTGGTGTGGTTTAACAGCGCCTGCGAGCTGGGGAGCGAGGAACAGGTCCTCCTCTTCTCCAGGGTGGTTGATATTCACCAGCACCCTTCCCTGGGCATCTGGTAGATTGAGGGCGTCGTTTACATGAGACCCGCTACTCTCCTCTGTACCGGGAGTGACCGAGCGATCTTCATTGTTGTCCTCCTCACTGCTTATCCGCATAGCATCTTCATCACCTGAACTCAACTCAATCACATCTGGAACAAAGGAACAGAAAGAAACATCAAGATACCTGAACTTCATTACAAGATCAATTTATTAGACTCTTTTTACTTAGAGAAATACACTATATTGGCAAAAGTTTTGGGACACCTGCCTTTACATGCACATGAACTTTAATGACATCCCATTCTTAATCCTTAGGGTTTAATATGGAGTTTTACCACCCTTTGCAGCTATAACAGCTTCAACTCTTCTGGGAAGGCTTTCCATAAGGTTTAGGAGTGTGTTTATGGGAATTTTTGACCATGCTTCTAGAAGCGCATTTGTGAGGTCAGGCACTGATGTTGGACGAGAAGGCCTGGCTCGCAGTCTCCGCTCTAATTCATCCCAAAGGTGTTCTATCGGGTTGAGGTCAGGACTCTCTGCAGGCCAGTCAAGTTCCTCCACACCAAACGTCTCCACTGCTCTAGAGTCCAGTGGTGGCGTGCTTTACACCACTGCATCCGATGCTTTGCATTGCACTTGGTGATGTAAGGCTTGGATGCAGCTGCTCGGCCATGGAAACCCATTCCATGAAGCTCTCTACGCACTGTTCTTGAGCTAATCTGAAGGCCACACGAAGTTTGGAGGTCTGCAGCTATTGACTCTGCAGAAAGTTGGCGACTTCTGCGCACTGTGCGCCTCAGTATGCACTGACCCCACTCTGTGATTTTACGTGGCCTACCACTTTGTGGCTGAGTTGCTGTTGTTCCCAATTGCTTCCACTTTGTTATAATACCACTAACAGTTGACCGTGGAATATTTAGTAGTGAGGAAATTTCACGAATGGACCTATTGCACAGGTGGCAACCTATCACGGTATCACGCTTGAATTCACTGAGCTCCTGAGAGCGACCCATTCTTTAACAAATGTTTGTAGAAGCGTCTGCATGCCTAGGTGCTTGATTTTATACACCTGTGGCCATGGAAGTGACTGGAACACCTGAATTCAATGATTTGGAGGGGTGCCCCAATACTTTTGGCAATATAGTGTATATATACACACACACGTACACATAAAAAACAAAAAATGTATGTAAATAATACTCTCTCATATTCATATATATATATATAAATAAATAAATAAAATGTGCTGTAAACTATATAGGGAGCCCTTACTTGCACGTTAATATAATATTATAGGTTAACAACAGAGCCCAAACTATTAGCCTAAATTCAGTTGCTATTTATTTTTAGATATAATAATCAACACTCGAATGATTTCTCAATGTTAAGTGGTCTCTTAATTTTTTCCAGAGCTGTGTGTGTGTGTATATGTGTATATATGTGTGTATGTGTATATATATATATATATATATATATATATATATATATATATATATATATAAAAAATGTATGCTTTATAGTTATAAATGAAATATAATAAATATTTAATAAAATATTTTAATTTATTATTTACATAATTATAATTAAACTTTTATTACATGTAATATATGTTATATATAAAACATTTATTTACTTATATATTATTGCTATTATTATAAATTATTAAACATTTATTATAAAAAAGTATAAAAAATGCTGTGTATATAATATAAGCTATACATATAAAAAAATATAAATTATATATATTTATTAAACATTTATTATAATACACATGTAATAAGCATACTATTCCTTTTTACAAAAATGTGTGTATATAATGTAAGCAATATATAATTTAATAATAATAATAATAATAAAATAATAAATGTTTAAAAAAGGTAAAAAAAAACAACAACTTTTCTTTCAAGATTTGCTTTAAAAATATATATATTTTGCATATTTATCATATAAATCATAATAATAATAAATATATGTAAATAATAATAATAATAATAATAATAAAGTAATTAATATAAATAATAATACTGCTTTATATTACAGTGTGTTTATGTTGAGTTTACCATCTCTGTGGGTAGGTAGCTGAGGGGGCGGAGCTTCTTTAGCCTCGGCCTCATCTCCGCTGCTGTCCAGACAGATCACTTCCTGTTTGAGACCTGGCACTGCAGTGGACAGATCTGACAGCAGCGACACAACACAACTAATTAATTAATAACATTACAAGCAGTTAAGGAGGAGGAGCGGGCGGAACAAGTCAAGTCTCACCTGCGTGAAGTGGAAAGTCTTTTCGCTGCTGTTCGAGACGCCGCCGTCTCTCAAGCTCCTCCTGCTGGGCGGCTTTGGTTCCCGCTTCCAGCTGGTGTTCCGTAAGGAGCTTCCTGTAAGCCGGAGGGGAGAGATGCAATTAGCAGGAAGATAAATGATTGTAATTGTAAGTGTAAAGTGATCAACAAACACGCAGGGTGGGTTTTGGACCAATGAGATTTTCAGTGTGGGCGAATCCACCCAGAATATGACCAAAACAGAAAACTAGATAGACAACATTTCCTGTTGTGTGATGCTTATCGTGTCTGGTAGGCAGTAAAAAAAACAGGATTTAATAGTGCAACAGTTGGGTTGCGGAAGTGAAAACTTGAAATTGATTTTTAACAATAACTGAGCTATGAGGTTGTTAATCGATGGTTTAGGCTTTTATTGAGGCCATCAGTTAGCATTATTTCAACATATTTTTTAAATAATTGTTTAACAGCGGATTTGCAACGAAAAACTTCCCATTATGCTGTACAAAGAATTCCACCAATCAGAGAGTTGCAGCGAGCAAATCGTGCCAAAAGAGATCTTTAGCTTCGCCCACTCCCATTAAGCAGTGCGAATGTTGTGATCGAATTGGTCTCACAATGCTGTCAAAATACTTAAATATATTTGTGTGTGTATCTGTATATATATTAGTTCCTATAGATATAATCAACTTTAAAATTAATAATTTTATAATTCACCATTGATTTCCATTTGATTTTGTCATTCTCAATGCTTCATGGGATTGTAGTTCTTTCCCTCACTTAAGCCATTAAGGACTCAGTCTTACTTTCACTGCACAAAATGTTCTTTGGATTATTCAAATGTTCTTCACGCTAAGAAAATGTTTCTTTTAAGAACTGTTTACTGAAAGGTTCTTTGGGGAACCAAAAATGGTTCTTCTATGGCATCTGTGTGAAAGCCACCTTTTGGAACCTTTATTTTTTAGTGTATGGGAAGAATGAATGGAGAAAAAAAAAAAAAAACTTCCGGAACCAAAAGCACTAAAAAAGTAGGCGGGACCTAATACACTATTAAATCAAGCTCAATACCGGATGTTCCTCCTCAAGTGAGCAGGTTTACAGGTTTTGGACTTCTTCTTGGTGTTGCTGTTGGCAGACGTGTTGCTGCGGCTGTCTGGGCTGGATGCGGGTTGAGAGCCGGGCCGTGACGACGTCCGTGAGGTGGACGAGGGTTGGGAGGGCGGCCGGGACAAGCCGTCAGGGCTGGAGTCTCTAGACAAAGGTGAGGTAGGTGCCGGGCTGGTCGGATCTCTTTGATCCTCGGCCTCCAGGCTCTCGAGCTGGTCTGTTGAGAGGAAACACCAAGTGATCAATAATTCATTTACAGACAGAAAGCCAAGCGCACACATTAGCGATAATGATACCAGGCAGAAGCCTGATGCTTTTAACCCCATGTAAATGTATTAATCAATGCAAGCTCAAACTCAAAAAGGTATTTGCATGATAAAATAATGGTTAAAAAGCCAGTATGAATTGAAAAGATCCTCACCGCCTGCATCTTCCTCATCATCCCCATCATTCTCTCCATCCTCCTCCTCCTCCTCCATCTCCTCTTCCTCCTCGCTGTTAAGGCTGGGCTCCAGGTCGCTCCCTGAGATCGCCTCTTCTGACATGGCGTCCCCTGGTTCTCCAAGAGCATTACTTACACATCTTCATTCAGACCACCTGAACAACAAACACGTATGATATCATTAGTTCAAAAGTTTGGGTAATGTACTTTTTTTTTTCCAAGAGAAATTAATACTTTTATATTCAGCAAGGACGCATTAAATTGATCAAAAGAGAAAGTGAATACATTTATAACGTTACAAAAGATTTCTATTGCAAATAAATGCAGTTCTTTTGGACTTTCTATTCAAAGAATCCTGCACAAAAATTTTCAACATTGTCAGTAATCAGAATGATAATAATTGAGCATCAAATCATCATATCAGAATGATTTCTGAAGGATCATGTAACACTGAAGACTGGAGTAATGACGCTGAAAATTCAGCTTTAAATCACAGGCATAAATGACATTTTCAAATATATACACAGACGAGTTATTTTAAATTGTAATATTATTTCACAATATTACTGTTTTTACTATGTTTTTTGATTAAATAAATGCAGCCTTGGCAATAATAGAAACGTTCCTGTTGTGTATATTTTCCTTTTTTTAAACAAACCTTTAATCTTTGTTTTCTGATTAAATTAAGAAAATACTGTGTATTGCAGCTGGGTACAAATCAACGATCACTTAATTTTTAGCAATGTATTTTTATATTTACTAAATGTATTTATGGTTCATTAAATATCGGTTTTCTTCACAACATTGTTTTGTTGTTCGGCAAAAGTATTATTCATTTCTTTAATAAAGAAAATTTTGCAGAAAAAAAAATTTTGCAACAAGTTAGAAATTATACAGCTATAAAGTCATTCTAAAAATAAAAAAAATCATAAACATACTGGAAAATGTTATCAACTTAGCATACAATGAAAACACATTAACTGATGCTTTCAAGACTATTAATCATTCTTGCACAATAATCTATGTTTGGAAGCTACACAACATTATAAAAATTTCCAACAATAACATAAAAATGTCTGACTTATTCTAGGCATTAAAAAAAAAAAAAAAAGTCAGTAGCAATGCAGAACTGGCTCCGAACTTGTGAATTTCTATTGGTATCATCAACCTTTGAATGAGAGGGAAAAAACCCCCCAAAAAACAAGACGGTTACCCACTACACTTGATGCTTCCTTTTCAACTAAACTAGTACATGAAAGCACACAAAGTTAACACCGAAATTCGGGGGTTGTGTAATTCACTTTTAAACTCAGCTGGAATCAAAAATCTGAGCAAAATCGCAACTCACAAAAAAAAAAAAAAAAAAAAAAACAGTTTGGGAACAGGAGAACAAAGAGCAACCAAAGAACTCCAATCAAAAAAAAGTGTTGAGAGAAGAAACAGAAAGAACTAGAAGAAGAAAAAAACAGAAGGGTGCAAGAGACTCAGGCCTGCTTACATAAGAAGGGTTATGTAAGAGAAGGCTGCGTTTCCCAGCCAGAGAGCGGTGTGAATGTAGGCCACGCTGCCCGTGACACACTGACACATTCACACCGTACAGCTCAAGCACAGCCTGTTCCATAACAACTGCTCACCCGCTCCGCCTGCACCTCCAGACCCACTGAGCGCTTCTTCATTAAATAAAGCAAGAGCTCCAGCTGTCATTATAAACTGTATGACTTTTCTGTTTTCCTTCAGTGAAAACCAAAAGAAAGAAATTATGAATATTGTCCCAGGTACTTTTGTCTATACACTGAAAGTGAATGAGGCTGGACGCCATCAAGCATCAAAACTGACAAAAAAGTACCATGAAAGCATCATAAATTGGCCTAGACAACTCAAGTCCTCAGTCATACAGACTATATTTATGGTACGTTTTTATGTATACGTGTGATTTTTATACCACTTTATTATACAATAAAATATAAGTATTGATACATTTTTAAATATATATGCTCATGTGTTCAGTCTCCAAGTCATACTCTAGTATACAATAAAAAATTATTACATAAATTAAAAAATAATAATATTTAAAATACAGGCTAAAGTGCAATGTATGTATGTATGTATCTATGTATGTATGTGTGATATATATATATATTTTTAGGGCTGTGAAACGATTAATCGCATCCAAAATAAAAGTTTGTTTACATAATATATGCGGGTGTACTGTGAATAATTATGCATGTATGTATGTATGTATGTGTATTTATACATGTATATATTTAAGAAATATTTGCATGCATTTTTTCTTTTTTTCCCGAAAAACATCTTCATTTGTGCTCCACAGAAGGCAGACAGTCATACTGTTTGGAAAATGTCATAAGGAAGAGTAAATGAAGATGAAAGACAAAAGTCTTTTTTTTTTTGGTGAACTAAACTATTCCTTTAAGGTCAATCTCTGCATTGTTTTACAGCTGTTCCAAAAATGCAATGACTTTTAATGAAACCAGATGTTAAATTCAGCTGGAAGCTGTTCAGATTTATTCAGACGAGTATTAATCAGCTTTAGATATTTGTTTTTCCATATATATTATATACATAAAAAATTCTCATCTAATTACACACAAAGCCCACCATTACAGACCCACTGACCTCGACTCTCTCTAATACCTAATGTACATAGAAAACAACAATGTTTGATTAAATAGCCCTTAAATCAATCATCTTTTCCATTATAAGAGTGACTGTGTGTAAAATGAAACTGAAGCTCGTGAAGATTATTCTGCACCTGCGCTTGACACAAACCGCTGTCATCATATAAAACCACAAACCCACATCATATTTCATTATACTAGGTGTATATTAACCTATTTTGATATCGCATGTCATACAAAAGTGTTTCGAGCGCTTTCGTGGACTGAAGTGAATGAGGCACATTTACATAACTGTACTTGGTGACCAGCAGCGTCGCTAACAGAAGAACAACCAGCCTGAAAACTCACCTAACATCCACAATATGAGAGGAAAACCACGTTGGACTAACACATATATCTGTTTTGTATTGTATTAAATGGGTTCTGTGTAAAACACAACATCATTTCAAGCCTGACGAGCCCGCTAGCTGTTAGCGCGTTAGCACGAGCGCGCGATGCTCTCTTTTGTTGACGTTAGCTTCCGCGCTAACGCTGCAGAAATATAACTACTAAAACACATTATCGCCACCTAAACAAGCGTGTGCGGTGTTAAATCAATGCCTTACCTTTTTACACCCTTTTAGGAGCCCGCGGTTGTGCTGTGATTCATTAAAGTATTAATATAAATTTTTGTAATGCTCACTGATTCTTTTATTTTAACTATCAATTGTGCACGAGCACCGACCTCAAACGCCCGTAGAGGCGCACAGACGGAGTCTAATGGTTCCGCTCTTCATACGGTCCGGGGGGCTGAATGCCATTGAGTGTTTCATAATCACTTAGAGGGTTGCATAAAAGTAAATACAACGAGGTGGGGTGTTGTGTAAATGCTTAGAATAATCCAGACGGATGACTTACAAAAGGAAGTTTAAGACGAGACTGTCAGTCACAGTATACATTCATTCACATGGGAAGCCTGTACTTTCATTTATTTGTCATGCATCTTTATAATATATAGTACATGCACACATTTTGATGTTTTAAATATTATATCAAATTATTGCATATATGTAAAACAGTATATGTTATATACATCATGACATTTTATAGGCTATGTAATAGGTGATGCTTATTATATAATAAGTTATATAATATGTAAGCATTTCATGATAGGCTGTTATATATTATAAAACAGCACTGTTTATGGAAAGGTTGTGTAAATGCCAAACATATCCAAGCTAGATGACTTTTAATGATAAGGCATGTATCATTACAAATACTATATTATTTTGTAATTTATAATGTTTTTGTGAAGTAACTTATTTGTGTATTCAAAATATTGTATTAAAATATCATTTAAAATATTAGTGTTTATGGTACATACTACATGTAAAACATTTTATTGCAATAAAATAAGTTATATATCATAATATATTGTATGTGCATGTTATATAATTTATTATATAATTAGGAAGTATTTTATAACATGTTATTAAACAGCAATGTTTAAGAAAAGGTTGTGTAAATTCTTAAAATAATCAATATTGAAGACTTTATACTTAAGCCTGTTATAATATTATGTTATAATACCTGTTATAAAGCCTGTTATAATATTATATTATATAATTATAAAATAATATAATTTATCATGTAATAATATGTTATATAATATATCATATATATTCTTATATATTCTTAATATACATATATTGTACTTTAGCCTGTATTATTATACATATTAAATTATTTTGTAATTTATAATGAATCATATTACTATGCATTTTTTACTTATTGTATTTTTTTCATTTTAGCACATATCTTTATAATATTTTATAGTTTATATTTTAAATAATTTTTATATTTTAAATATTGTATTAAAATGTCTTATATAATCTAAAATAGCATTGTTTATGATACAAGGTAAATATAATATTTTGTTGTGTAAAAATAAGTTATATTTCATATTTTTAAAGTGCATGGTATTCAAGTTATGTAACTTATTATGTAATTATGAAGCATTTATGGCATGTTATGAAACAGCAATTCTTTGTGTAAATCCCAAGAAATAATCCAACTAGATTGAGTTTAAGTAAAAAAAGACAGTATCAGTTTCAAGCCTTTGATATAATTACTATTTTTTGTAAATATTATTATACTAAACTATATACATATTACTACATTTTTATTATTATTATATGCCCCAAATTAAATTTTCCTTGGCCATTATACACTGTAATTATTCAGTACTACAAATGACTTGTTGAAATATCTCTGCTGAAATGCATTTAAACAAATTATTATGTAATGTTTAAGGAATACATAATATCCCATAAACGGTTTAGATTGAGATATGAAAAATCACATAGCTACAGGTACACCGAAAAAAACCCCAATAAACTAATAAATAAACTGTTACGAAACTAGAACCATCTTTTAATGTCATTCATTAAGTTGAACAGCGCCAGCCAGCGCTTCTTCACTGCATTACACCACTGACTCACGGCGCAGAGTGATGACGTCAATTACAGTCGACGGCGCTGCTTTTTATTGTGTTTATTAGCCGTCCAGATCGTCTAAAGATGGATTAAATATGTACTAGAAAATGATTGACGTAGTTCTTTATAATATTATGGACTGGTCGATGATTTAGCGGAGTTTTGGTGACTCTGATTTCTGCAAAAATGAACAAAGGCTGGCTGGAGTTAGAAAGTGACCCGGGTGAGTCTCTAAATCAACATATATGCATATAATAGTATAGCTTATAGAGTTAGGTTATTAACTATTAATTATTATTTTATTATTTATAAAATATGCTTTAAGTTAACATGTCATCTTGCTATATAGTAGAACAGTAGTGAATACAGTGCATAAGAAAATTCAACACGCTCATATTATCTCATATTAACATTTGTCTTGTGCTCTTTCAGGGTTGTTCACACTCTTGGTTGAGGACTTTGGTGAGTTCATCTGTATGGCACACACATGCAAACACGATTTATTGCTTTTATGGTGTCAAATACGCTCTAAATATGAGTGATTGTGTTCGAATGTGATGAAAACAAATATTGATAAAATATGGAGTTATCAATAATAAATGGATTAATGGATGTGGGAAGAGTGATGTAAATGTCTTGTGTTTGGACAGGTGTGACGGGCGTTCAGGTGGAGGAGATCTATGATCTTCAGAGCAAATGTCAAAGGTGGATTTATCAAACACTTGTCATTTTAAGCCTGTATATTTATGATTTTAATATTAAATATTAATAATTTAAATAATATTCATGATAATATTTGTATACATGAGATATATACACTCACCGGCCACTTGGTTAAACCTGCTAGTACCAGGTTGGACCCCCTTTTGCCTTCAGAACTGCCTTAATTCTTCATGACACAGATTCAACAAGGTGCTGGAAACATTCCTCAGATATTTTGGTCCATATTGTCATGATACCATCACACAGTTGCTCCAGATTTGTCGGCTGCACATCCATGATGCGAATCTCCCGTTCCAGCACATCCCAAAGCTGCTCTATTGGATTAAGATCTGGTGACTGTGGAGGCCATTTGAGTTTAGTGAACTCACTGCCATGTTCAAGAAACCAGTTTGAGATGATCTGAGCTTTGTGACGGTGCGTTATCCTGCTGGAAGTAGCCATCAGAAGATGGTACACTGTGGTCATAAATGGATGGACATGGTCAGCAACAATACTCAGGTAGGCTCTGGCGTTTAAATGATGCTCAATTAGTACTAAGAGGCCCAAAGTGTGACAAGAAAATATCCAACACACCATTAGACCAACACCATCAGCCGGAACCGCTGATACAAGGAAGGATGGATCCATGTTGTTTATGTAATCTGAATGTCGCAGCAATGTTTTTCCAATCTTCTATCGTCCAGTTTTGGTGAGCCCATGTGAATTGTAGCCTCAGTTTCCTGTTTTCAGCTGACAGGAGTGTCACCGGTGTGTCTTCTGCTGCTGAAGCCCATGATCTGCTTCAAGGTTTGACGTGTTGTGAGTTCAGAGATGCTCTTCTGCAGATCTCGGCTGTAGAGAGTGGATATTTGAGTTACTGTTGCCTTTCTATCAGCTGAACCAGTCTGGCCATTCTCCTCTGACCTCTGGCATCAACAAGGCATTTTCTCCCACAGATCTGCTGCTTACTGGATATTTTCTCTTTTTCTGACCATTCTCTGTACACCCTAGAGATGATTGTGTGTGAAAATCTCAGTAGATCAACAGTTCATTCAGACCAGCTCATCTGGCACCAACAACCATGCCACATTCAAAGTCACTTAAATCACCTTTTTTCCCCATTCTGACGCTCATCTTGAACTTCCTCAGATCTTGAGAACTTGATCATGTCTACATGCCTAAATGCCTTGAGTTGCGGCCATGTGATTGGCTGATTCCTAGATATTTGCATTAACAAGCAGTTGAACAGGTGTACCTAATAAAGTGGCCGATGAGTGTATTTTTATATATATATATATATATATATATCACTCACCTAAAGGATTATTAGGAACAGCTGTTCAATTTCTCATTAATGCAATTATCTAATCAACCAATCACATGGCAGTTGCTTCAATGCATTTAGGGGTGTGGTCCTGGTCAAGACAATCTCCTGAACTCCAAACTGAATGTCAGAATGGGAAAGAAAGGTGATTTAAGCAATTTTGAGCGTGGCATGGTTGTTGGTGCCAGACGGGCCGGTCTGAGTATTTCACAATCTGCTCAGTTTCTGGGTTTTCACGCACAACCATTTCTAGAGTTTACAAAGAATGGTGTGAAAAGGGAAAAACATCCAGTATGCGGCAGTCCTGTGGGCGAAAATGCCTTGTTGAGGAGAATAGGCCGACTGATTCAAGCTGATAGAAGAGCAACTTTGACTGAAATAACCACTCGTTACAACCGAGGTATGCAGCAAAGCATTTGTGAAGCCACAACACGCACAACCTTGAGGCGGATGGGCTACAACAGCAGAAGAACCCACCGGGTACCACTCATCTCCACTACAAATAGGAAAAAGAGGCTACAATTTGCACGAGCTCACCAAAATTGGACAGTTGAAGACTGGAAAAATGTTGCCTGGTCTGATGAGTCTCGATTTCTGTTGAGACATTCAGATGGTAGAGTCAGAATTTGGCATAAACAGAATGAGAACATGGATCCATCATGCCTTGTTACCACTGTGCAGGCTGGTGGTGGTGGTGTAATGGTGTGGGGGATGTTTTCTTGGCACACTTTAGGCCCCTTAGTGCCAATTGGGCATCGTTTAAATGCCACGGCCTACCTGAGCATTGTTTCTGACCATGTCCATCCCTTTATGACCACCATGTACCCATCCTCTGATGGCTACTTCCAGCAGGATAATGCACCATGTCACAAAGCTCGAATCATTTCAAATTGGTTTCTTGAACATGACAATGAGTTCACTGTACTAAAATGGCCCCCACAGTCACCAGATCTCAACCCAATAGAGCGTCTTTGGGATGTGGTGGAACGGGAGCTTCGTGCCCTGGATGTGCATCCCACAAATCTCCATCAACTCCAAGATGCTATCCTATCAATATGGGCCAACATTTCTAAAGAATGCTTTCAGCACCTTGTTGAATCAATGCCACGTAGAATTAAGGCAGTTCTGAAGGCGAAAGGGGGTCAAACACAGTATTAGTATGGTGTTCCTAATAATCCTTTAGGTGAGTGTGTGTATATATATATATATATATATATATATATATATATATATATATATATATATATATATATATTGTTCTAAAGCTGTTCTGTCTTTTTTCCTTCTCATCAGTCCTGTGTATGGCTTCATCTTCCTCTTTAAGTGGATCGAGGAGCGAAGATCTCGGCGTAAAGTCTCCACGCTAGTGGACGAAACCTCCGTTATCGATGACGAGATCGTTAACGACATGTTTTTTGCTCACCAAGTGAGTCCTCGTATTGATTTTGTTTATTTCTTTGTCTATAAACATTGAATATGGAATATGGCCATGATGTGTCTTCATACATGGTTGTTTAAGAAATGAAAAGCTACACACTCCATCAATTAGGGTTAGAAGAACTGGTGCCAAACATCTAACATGCTAGAAACATAATAATCACTGCAATAATTATCCAATCATAGAATCTTAATCATTTGCCTATTTAAATGCAAACAGTAACTTTTTTTTTTTGACCGTGCAGTGTATAATAGCTTATAGTCTACATAAATCTGCCGTTATTATCCCCGTTTTCTATTGTCTGTTTGTGGATCGTTGTGTGCAGTTGATACCGAACTCCTGTGCTACTCACGCTCTTCTGAGTGTGCTACTGAACTGCAGTGGCGTGGAGCTGGGAAACACTCTGAGCCGCATGAAAGCTTTTACCAAGGGCTTCAGTCCTGAGGTCAGTTACACATAAAGACCATTTTTGGACACTTAAGTCATGCTTAACAATGTCTGAAGTTCACTGCACTATATAACAAAACGGCATAAGCACTGCATCTTCTCAATGCCTGTGTTATAAAGCACATCTGTATTTTTTTTTTGACTTCTTAGAGTAAAGGTTACGCCATTGGAAACGCCCCTGAGCTGGCGAAAGCCCACAACAGCCATGCCAGGTAGGGTCAGCTTTAATATTACTTCGCAAACTCTTTCCCGCTAACATAGAATAAGTAGATTTTTCGCAAACAATCTTAGTTGTTGTCTCAATCTGTTGTTTTGTAGTCATTGTTTTTGTCTTGTTTCCATGGAGACCGGAGCCGCGGCACCTCCCAGAGAAACAGAACGGCATCAGCGCCGTGCGGACGATGGAGGCGTTTCACTTCGTCAGTTACGTGCCAATCAAAGACCGGCTGTTTGAACTGGATGGGCTGAAGGCGTATCCCATCGACCACGGTGAGAACTTGACAGAACTTGAACTTACTGGCAGCCCGACAAAGGACTAGGTTATAGGGCTGGGCGGTATATCGAGTTTGTACGATATATCGATATATTTTTTGGAAACGATATGGAATGAGGCAATACCGTTTATATCGATATACAGTAGATTGATACGAGCGCATCTGAAAAATAGCGGAGTACACAGAGTGAGCTGATGCAGGGAAAGTGCTTGATACAACTTGTCCTCAACATGACACATGCTTTATATTAAGGGCTTCAAAATAACTGGTAAGATATAGTTAACGCGTATAGTTTAATAGATGCTCTGAGAGATAGGCTTGTGCTGACAGACAGATAAATACTTGCGGTGTTTAATGCGTTTGAAATGTGGTGCTTTCCTCAGTGCATAACTTATATTTCACAGGTATATTCTCCATCTGTAAATGTTAGAAAGTCATGGAAATATGTCCATTTTGCTGTCCGGAGAGGACGAGCCTTCTGCAAGTGACCAAAAAATACAGAGATATGCTTTTTCGGCCATATCGCCCAGCCCTACTAGGTTATAATAATCTATCTGTCTCTCTCAGGGCCGTGGGGTGAAGAGGAAGAGTGGACCGATAAAGCAAGACGGGTCATTATGGAGCGAATAGGACTGGCCACTGCTGGGTAAGAGCCAGACTAATCAATATTCACATCTCTAGCCAACAGGATGAGGAAATTATATATAGAACATCAAGAATATTGCAATATTTTAATGCACTTTTTATTTGGATCTTTCTGTAAACTTTAAGCATGTCAATTTTGGACATACTGTATTTTACATTAAATATTATGGTAACGCTTTAGTTTAGGGTCCAATTCTCACTATTAACTAGTTGCTTATTAGCATGCATATTAGTAGGATATTGGCTATTTATTAGTAATTATAAAAGCACATATTAATGCCTTATTCTGACCATATTCTACATCCCTTTATCCTATCCAATACCTAAACTTGACAACTACATCACTAACTATTAATAATCAGTTGTAGTTAATATCGGTATCTCTGATTTAAAAAAATACACATGCATGCATGTGTATATATTTAAAAATGTTAATGTTTTATATATATATATAGATATATATAGATATATAGATATAGATAGATATAGATAGATAGATAGATAGATAGATAAAGAGCTCTGGAAAAAATTAAGAAACCACTTAACATTGAGAAATCAATGTTAAGTGGTCTCTTAATTTTTTCCAGAGCTGTATATATATATATATATATATATATATATATATATATATATATATATATATATATATATACTATATATATCTCTCCCCTCAGAGAGCCCTACCATGACATCCGCTTCAATCTCATGGCGGTGGTTCCAGATCGCAGGATAAAATACGAGTCCAAGCTGGACGTCCTGAAACGGAACAGGCAGATTATTCTAGAAGGGCTCCAGCAGGTTAGAGAGAAAAAAGTGAGTACAAACTCTTCTTTGTTTGAATAAAATCCTGATTTTTGAGAATCAGTCTTTCTGTGAATGATTTCTCTGTGTACGGTACAGTCAGGGTCAGTTGTAAATGTCTTTGTGCACCACTGTACATGCTACAGGTCATTCGGGTGACCCAACAAGATTCAACTCAGGATCGTAAACAAGACTCCTCCTCTTCAGAAGACACGCCCACTGCTGTTAAAAAGGAGGAAGGGCAAGACACACCAATACCTTTGGGTACAGAGCAGGCCACACCCACAGGTTCCTGACATAATTCGATTTGAATATAATTAAATTTATAGTCTTTTTATTTAAGGCCTATTCTTGATAAGAATGACATCAGTGTGAGCATTTTTGCCTCAAAACTAATCATACAAGTTTCCAGTGTGGTCTGTGTGAATAAGAACCTAAAACATGTCCCATGACATTTCAGAAACTCAAGAAGGTGCTGCCGCTCTACCAAGTCCCGCTGGAAAAGTCAGACCCATGGCTAAACCTGCCTCCTTGCCAACAGTGGGCGCTCCGCCACCAGCCCCTCTACCTGTTCCAAGCCCCAACCCCAATCCCATCGTCCAGCGTCTGCCAGCCTTCCTGGACAACCACAACTACGCCAAGTCCCCCATGCAGGTAAGATCGGGTTAAGTTTCAGGATATCTGGACTAGTTAGCATGATATGTGCTTTCATTCAGTATGCTGGTTGATTGACAGGAAGAGGAGGATCTCGCTGCGGGTGTGGGGCGCTCACGCTTACCTGGCCCCCCTCAGCCCCCTTATTCTGACGATGAGGATGACTATGATGACGAAGAGGAGGAGTGCAGCACTACAGGTGCCACAAGCAGGTATAAGATATTTGAGAAAGTGTTACATTTCTAAATGAAATTTAACCTTTTGAGCAGTACGGTTCCACATTTGGGATTTTTATTGCTGTGCATCTGAGAGAATGTTGAGTGACGTGACATAACTGCCAGATTTGAACTGCGCTTTCACGCTTTGGCTGGCGCTGAGCCAGAGACGGACGTGCTCAGCCCTTGTCATTTATCACAACTATGCAGTGTTTTCAACCACATAATGTTTATTTTAGGTTTCAAACATTTAAATATACATAAGTACTAGTAAAACAATACATTTAGAGTTTGTAAAATACACACTGGTGTCTATGGAAGCAGCAATAACAATACATTCAAATAAGTTACCGACGTGTTTTATTCATATCAGATATACATAGTGTAAGTAACTATAAAGTTTACTCTATTCTTCTCCCAGTTCATCGGCCACTTACTTGCATGTATTTCGGGAGAAACTGATAAATTCACGTGATGTAAATCCGACTGACAGGACTCTCTGAACTGTGGCGCGAACAAACATGGTGGCGCCCATCTCGCGTTATACAGTGGGGAGAACAAGTATTTGATACACTGCCGATTTTGCAGGTTTTCCTACTTACAAAGCATGTAGAGGTCTGTAATTTTTATCATAGGTACACTTCAACTGTGAGAGACGGAATCTAGAAAATCACATTGTATGATTTTTAAATAATTAATTTGCGTTTTATTGCATGACATAAGTATTTGATCACCTACCAACCAATAAGAATTCTGGCTCTCACAGACCTGTTGATTTTTCTTTAAGAAGACCTCCTGTTCTCCACTCATTACCTGTATTAACTGCACCTGTTTGAACTCGTTACCTGTATAAAAGACACCTGTCCACACACTCAATCAAACAGACTCCAACCTCTCCACAATGGCCAAGACCAGAGAGCTGTGTAAGGACATCAGGGATAAAATTGTAGACCTGCACAAGGCTGGGATGGGCTACAGGACAACAGGCAAGCAGCTTGGTGAGAAGGCAACAACTGTTGGCGCAATTATTAGAAAATGGAAGAAGTTCAAGATGACGGTCAATCTCCCTCGGTCTGGGGCACCATGCAAGATCTCACCTCGTGGGGCATCAGTGATCATGAGGAAGGTGAGGGATCAGCCCAGAACTACACGGCAGGACCTGGTCAATGACCTGAAGAGAGCTGGGACCACAGTCTCAAAGAAAACCATTAGTAACACACTACGCCGTCATGGATTAAAATCCTGCAGCGCACGCAAGGTCCCCCTGCTCAAGCCAGTGCATGTCCAGGCCCATCTGAAGTTTGCCAATGACCATCTGGATGATCCAGAGGAATGGGAAAAGGTCATGTGGTCTGATGAGACTCCACTCAACTCCACTAAACTCCACTCGCCGTGTTTGGAGGAAGAAGAAGGATGAGTACAACCCCAAGAACACCATCCCAACCGTGAAGCATGGAGGTGGAAACATCATTCTTTAGGGATGCTTTTCTGCAAAGGGGACAGGACAAATGCACCGTATTGAGGGGAGGATGGATGGGGCCATGTATCGCGAGATCTTGGCCAACAACCTCCTTCCCTCAGTAAGAGCATTGAAGATGGGTCGTGGCTGGGTCTTCCAGCATGACAACGACCCGAAATACACAGCCAGGGCAACTAAGGAGTGGCTCCGTAAGAAGCATCTCAAGGTCCTGGAGTGGCCTAGCCAGTCTCCAGACCTGAACCCAATAGAAAATCTTTGGAGGGAGCTGAAAGTCCGTATTGCCCAGCAACAGCCCCGAAACCTGAAGGATCTGGAGAAGGTTTGTATGGAGGAGTGGGCCAAAACCCCTGCTGCAGTGTGTGCAAACCTGGTCAAGAACTACAGGAAACGTATGATCTCTGTAATTGCAAACAAAGGTTTCTGTACCAAATATTAAGTTCTGCTTTTCTGATCTATCAAATACTTATGTCATGCAATAAAATGCAAATTAATTACTTAAAAATCATACAATGTGATTTTCTGGATTTTTGTTTGAGATTCCGTCACTTACAGTTGAAGAGTACCTATGATAAAAATTACAGACTTCTACATGCTTTGTAAGTGGGCAAACCTGCAAAATCGGCAGTGTATCAAATACTTGTTCTCCCCACTGTAGCTCAAGATCATTTATAAAGGTTTTTGAAACGACAAAATGCACTCACTTACACGTATTTGATAGTCGGAATATCAGATAGTTGATGACATGGTAAGTAAGTTTGTGAATATTTTGAATAAAAAAGGAAAAACTACATAAAAGCGATACATACAGCGCTATTTTGGCTGCGGTGAGTCACGTGACAAACATGACGCGTCGCCATAGAAACAATAAGGGGAAATGTTCTAAAATAACGGTCACCTTAAAAAAAAACTCACTCTGGGGGGTCAGCTAGAATATTTTAAACTTACGCGTGAAAGGGTTAAAATATGTTCTTATAGTGGTAACAAACCTCCAGTACTCAAGAGGGCGATAGAGTTCCTTCAAATGTCTGTACTGTTAAACTGCAGGTGTTATTATTCAGCTAACTCTAAACATAGTGACATGCTTAACAACTGTTACCTAACATGCTTAGCAACATTCTCACCATGATATTAAGTAGTTGAAAACTTGCCAAAGAAGAACGATTACGTAAACATCCGCAATAGCACACCTTGCGGCAACCCTGTGGCGTATTTGCGTCCATGTACTTACACAGAGTACATTTTGAACCTGATCTTGTAGGGGTGTAACGATACACGTATTCAAACTGAACATTTTTGAACCGAATAAATGCAACGTTGTTTTGAGTAACTTCTTTGTGTACAAGAACGTAATTTGAAACTCTGAGTTTTTTCTTCTTTGGATCCATTTACCACAGCACCATAACCTTTGAAGAGTGTTGCTGCAGTACTGACAGACTTTTTATCGTCATAGTTCAGTAATCCACTGTTTAAAGTGCCCCTGTTATACTATTTTAAAGGCTCCTAATTTTGTTTTGGAGGTCTCCTACAACAGGTTTACATGCATCAAATGTCAAAAAACACTTTAATTTTTTCATAATATACATTGCACATCACCACAATGTTCAATGATTCTCAAACGACTCGATGGATGATTCAGTCTCTCTAAATCCCTCCCTTCCACGAGCCTATTCTGGTCTGACTGGCCAGATGGCCCAGTCTGTTGTGATTGGTCTACCACGTACAGCGCGTGTTTCGGAAGCTAAACGGCCATTACCATAACTGCAGCTCTGTCCGGAGACTTCCTAAAGCTCAGCGATTGTACACACTGTAAAGACAGTAACGATGACGTCGATTTTACCATATCAATCTGACTGCGAGTCCGATGATGAAACATTGGAAGAACTAGTTATTCACCCTGAACCTTCATCGCAAGCACGACTTGAGCAGGACGTTTCTCAGTGATATGCTACTCGGTTTGAGGTACATTATGAGATACTTATTTCAGTAAGACAGTAATAATGTGAGTTAGCCGGTTAGCCGGAGACCTACACAATATAAAACACAAAACTTCGTATTTTGAACACCTGGTAGAAAATATATATATACATCAATAATTATTCATAATTACAGGTTGTGATTCTGAGAAGCAAGTTGGTCCAAATAAACTGAGTACCATCTTTAAAGAGCAAGCGGTTTGCGAAATCCTGTCTTTTGGGAATCCAGCGTTGAACGCCGAGATTTGAGACGCAGTCATCAGTAAAATGATGTTTGAGGGCTGGTTGTTCGCGGGCGGACAACGTATAACATAGGCGGGCATTATGCAAATGTCTTTTCTAGTGACATAGAAACGTCACGCAGTGAGATTCGAATTAAAAACGACTCGTATTGGCGGTTCAGAGTTGATTCTTTCTTTTGGGAGACAATAACTTTATTTTATTGAACACTGCATGAAAGAGAATATTTGAAAAACCATAATAGGGGCACTTTAATAAAGAGAAAAAAAAGCAATTTTATGTTTTGTTTCTCCCCCTGCTGTACCAAAAACATACCGAACCATGGCTTCAAAATCTGAGGTACTGTACATACCGAACCACCATGTTTGTGTAGTTACACCTCTATGACCTTCATTGCTTGTGTGTGTGATTTGCAGGGTCCGAAGGAAGGTGGGTCTACGCGCACGCACCATGGGCCGCAGTGCAGTGGGCGGGGTTGCGGCAATGGAAGGTCAGCTAGCACTCAGCGTTTTAGCTGAGAAACTCAAGAAAGAGGTCCAGAGGAAGGACGCCATGGCCACAACAGGATCCACACCTCTGAATGTTCGTACTGAGGGTCGGACGGGTGGGATCAGCATCACCTCAGCCTGCCAGCCTTCACCCACACCCAGTAACGAGAGCACGGACACGGCCTCTGAGATCGGCAGCGCGTTCAACTCACCGCTGCGCTCACCCGCGCGATCGCAAGCAGCTACACGTCCCTCCAGTCCCGTGGCGGCCCACTTGAGCCGTGTGCTGTTCGGAGAAGAGGAGGGGCTGCTCCGGTTAGATGCCCGACACAATCGAGCTGTCCGAGACTTGGGGGCACTAGTGAGCTCCACGCTGCTGCAACTGAAAGACGATGGCGTCATGTTTGCGCTGCCACCTACAGGTAACAATGAGATTGCAACATTTTGAAATCTAACTGGACCCTGTTTTCTTTCGTAATAGGCCCGGTCCCAAATGGCACACTTCATATGCATTTTCGGTCTTGTGGACTTACAATGGCCGTTAAGTCCATGAGACCGTAGGGTGTCCCATTTGTCATTTTAGGATTCAGAAGGGTGCTCGGCAGCGCCCCCTTTGCGGTCGATATGCGCCCTCGATGCGTACTTTTGCCGATCCTGCACTGAAGTGAGCTCCGTAGCAGACTTCTTCCCGAAAGTCAAAGCGCCGTTATGTCACGAAAGTGCGGACTTATAGGAAGACCGCAAGTGTTTAGAGTGCCATTTGGGACAGGGCCATAGACTTTCTCCATCTTAGTGCGCAGGATTCATCTATTTTTCCCGTATTAGTCCAGCTAACCAATCTCATTTGACAGAAACGGCGGAGGGGTTCAAGAAATCAGGTAGTGTGGAGAAGAAAGAGAAAGGAGAGGCAACCTGTCCAGGAGGAGAGGAGGAGGTCAAGGAGGGACCATCGGTGGAGATGAAACAGGAGGACGTCAAAGAGTCAGTGGTCGTCAAATCCGAGAACCTGCCGTCCACCAACGCCACCACTGAAACCAGCACCAAACCTCCTGGAGAAAAATACACTCCTAAAGTGAGACGGCAACCATTTTCTTTCTGCAATCACTTGGTTTCTCATTAGTTATGTTTGCTACAGGTTTGTTATGCAACGTTACATGAACTTCCGTCTTACAGGAATTGCTGGCCTTGTTGAAGTATGTGGAAGCAGACATCACCAACTACGAAGTGTGTCTGAAAGAAGAAGTGGAGAAAAGGAAAAAATATAAGGCAAGTCTTGGACTTTGTCTTTTGACGGTCCAGAGAACAAAGAAATATGATTGCCAGAGAGCTCATAGTGATGCTTTTTGTCCTTCCTCAGATCGATGACCAGAGGAGGACTCATAACTACGACGAGTTCATCTGCACCTTCATATCAATGCTGGCACAAGAAGGTAAAAAACGAGAATCTTCATATGTTATATGTTCATGAAATAGCAGCGTGAATGTTCTGCTAATCGTCGTCCCTTTGGTGGTTTGTAGGTATGTTAGCGAGTCTGGTGGAGCAGAACATCTCTGTGCGTCGCCGACAGGGCGTAAGCATCGGCCGACTCCACAAACAACGCAAACCTGACCGCCGGAAACGCTCACGGCCGTACAAATCCAAGCGCCAATAAAACCTAAAAAAGACCCGAATCGCAGCAACTCCACAAATCACTCTTTCTGAGACATTGTCCAGACACATTTCTGAAGAACAAACAACAATAAAAAAACGCCTCATTGACAGTGTTAGTGATGATATTGGTTCAAATATTGTTTTTTTTTTTAAGCTTATGAATTGTTTGTTTCACATCGTAAACTGCCCACATCCATAGTACACCACCACAAATTGGTGATGCTCAGAAGATGTTTAGAGATACTGAATCATTTGTCATGTTGCCATATGGAATCCTTACTTTGTACTGTATCAAGCTAATCATAAAACCAACAATCATTGTTGCACCATATTGGGTAAACAGCTGTTAGTGCCATTATTAGGGTAATATTTTGAGATTGAGTATCGGGGCTGGAGTGATTCAGGCTTTAAAATCTAAAGATTCCAAGGAATCTTAATCTCCATACATCCCAAATATCCAATCAAAGTGCTACCAAAGATAACAGCGCTCCAGATTCACTCAAACAGTGCTGGGTATGTGTTACCAAATGGACCAATTGCCAATCTGGATGGGATTCTAGAGATATGGTCAAGCCGTTCTGGGATCAAATATTCAGTGTTCAGTCATTTTGTTTATAAGAATACTAGACAAAAAAAGATCCAAGATTGGCAATGTCACTTTGGGATATTTTAAGATTGTAAACTTGAGTTGGTTTGTGAATGTGTAATTGGTTCATTTCATAGAAATCATCACTGTAAGAGTCGAAGAAGAAATGTTTTTTTGGTTATATATGCTTGTTGTTCAACATTTTATTGAAAATTGTTTTTGTTGGTAAGCAAGAGACCAGTGGGTTTTGTCTCATATGTTCTGTTTGTTTGTACATATGTATTTGTGTTATCGTATGTCTAAATAAGACAGTCAAATCTAGACATTAAAATAAATGTTTTGAATTACACTGGTGGTCTTGGATTTAGTTTGCATGGAAATAACTAGTCACTACCAACAGGTCTACTCAGCAGCAGAAAAAACCTACGCGTCTTTCTCAGAGCACACAGTTGTGTACACAGCTCTTTCACCTCTAGAGCACCATGGCTTCCAGCGTCCCGTTTCTATTCATGTTCTTGGGTTTATTCACGACTATAGTCGGTAAGTGTCTAAGGAAACGTTTCAACTGGTTTAATTTTTTTCCGAGTGAATTTATATTTTTGAAGTAAGAATACAGGACGCATGTCATGTTTGATTAGAAGTATTTAGTACGAGGCTGTGCACGTATTTAAGGCTAATTACCCTAATAATCACATCATTTGTGTTTTCGCCTTTTTCTTTTTTTGTTTATTTTTCTCAACACTATTTTCGCGCGTTTAACACGACATCATTAGTTTTTTTTGGATGTACATACACTTGTTGAAAAGTGTGTATCTCTTTCGTCATAAAATAATTAAATGTTTAATGTTGCTTAAACTGTAATCTTACTCCAAATAAGTATCGATGTTCGATTTTTGAACGAACTGTTCTTTTCAATTAATCAGTTGAACAGGTTCACAGATTAGGATTGGTCTAAAGATTAGGATTCTTGGCACAGCTTTCAAAATATACTCAACCGTGGATGGGCGCACATGGCCGAGTTCGACACATGCGCAGTACCATTCTTTTATACTCTACCAAACATTCGGAGCATTAGCTCGGCAAGATTGAAGAAGAAAAGTAGTGGATCAACCATTGCAACATAGTTCAGAAGAAACAACAACGCACAAACACTCGTCAAGTTCGCCGTCCATTGTAGTGTTTCAAGCGCGTTTCCGCACTCTTCTTCGACGACTGCATAGTGTGCAAAGTACAGTGCGTATTAGGGATGGCTATATCGATATGAAGTATCGATATATCGATACTCAAATAAAAATATCGATACTAAGGTTTTTTTTTTTTACCAGTAATTTTGTTTATTTAAAAATATTATTTTATGCATACAATATGAATAACCTATGTTACCGAATAATTGTGTTGTATAACTATTTTCCTGCTCATCTGAACCATGATCTGATTCTGAACGCAGAGACAGAGCCAATCAAACAGTTCGCATTCTCACTGATGACACTGTATTCAAACAAGGCTGCGTTCAGTGTTGCCAGATTGGGCGGTTTTGAATTTGGTTGTGCGGGTAAAAATGGCCTTGGGCAGGTGGATAAAATCTGGGCTGGTTTGGGGTCCATTTGGCGGTTTTCAAATATCTAAATTTTATAGTCTAATTGGTTAATAACAAACTCAAGTGTGCATATACTCCATAAAACCAGTCATCATGACATTACTAAACACACAGGCCCAGCATTGAGTCAGCTGGCATTGGTGTTGACATTGCAGACAAGCAAGTACTTTTAGCCAATCAGTGATCAGCAGGCAGACGTGCTCATTCATATCAGGTTTTTAGCGCGAACTTGTAGCTGGATATCAAGTGATCGCTATGCCAAAGTGGCATAAATATACAGTAAATTGTATCTACAGTAAAGAGTGGGAGAGTGACCCAACTCTCAAAACGTGGATTACACCTGTGACTCGAAGACTCTTTATAAATATAACTTACTCTAAGAGCACAGTTGAATGACTTGAATTGAAATCGAATATGGGATTATGACTCCTGTCCATCATTATGTGCACACTGGCCTGATCAGGACATCTGCAATTTTTAATACCGCCTAGACTGCGCTCTACTCGTCCCAACAGCTGCTGAAAGAGGTTTGAATCAACGATTAATCCATTTTGACTGTGTTAAGTTCTGCATTATGTTCTACAAATATGTACTTCACAAAAGACGTAACGTTACTGTAGTTCTGACTTAAGTTAAAGTGCAACACAAAGGTAAACGCAGAGTATCAGTGAATGAAATATTTTGGCTGTGGTGTGTGCATTAATGTGTGTGTAATGCCTGCTAATTACGTTGTTTATTCCGATCACTTATATTGGGCACTTTTGCATTTAAATTAGTTTATTCTTACTGTTGACATTTGAAAATGATGCATGTGTTTTTTCATGGGTTAAAGTCATCGGTTAATTTCGTGATTTTGACAGTTTCCACTTGGACATTTTAGTCATGCATGACTGTATTTTATTTATTTCTATTTTATTTTGTCATTATTTTGTTTTAAGGAGATACAAATGGTGCTAACATGGCAATAAAATTATATCACATTATTTTGGCAGTTAAAATTTATTTAAAAATAGTGAGCTTTTGGGTTGAAAATCGTCGACCCAATCTGGCAACACTGGCTGCGTTTCCCAAAAGTATCTTAAGAAATGATGCTTTTGAAAATGCAGCCCAGAACGATGCTCATCAGAAGACATAATATGTTTGAGTTATTTCACAATAAACAAATAGAAATTGTAGCCTACATAGTGCAATTACACTCTTTAAATTTAATGTTAAAAGTTGATATTGATCATGTTCTATTCTGTAACTAATTTTAATATAAATCATACACTATCAGAATAAAAAGGTTGCATTTTATGGGTGCAATGTCCTGTTACTGGCAGTCCCTTGTGAAAATGAACATATGGTTTATTTTTTACTACAGTGACCATAGTTCAACTAGTATTTGTAGATTCCCATGGTTACCACTACAAGTAAACATGTTTTAACCATGTATAAACAAAAATATGATCTAATAAGTTGCAATTAAGGTGTACTGAATGTTAAAATGCCTTTCAAATATAATGTTAATTTTACTCTTAGTAATTTTAATAATTTAATAAATGTAATAATTTAAAAGTTCAGTTTAGAAGTATCGTATCGGTATCGATATCAGTGATACTGGCCTTGAAAGTATCGGTATTGTATCGAAAACAAAATAAGTGGTATCGCCCATCCCTAGTGTGTATTGCCATCTAGTGGACTCTTTCTGTCTTTCTTGCGCATGCACTGATATATGTGCACCGTCCGCGTGGTCTCAAAAATTGGGCTGCACGTGGACAGGGTAAAATAGGTAATATTGGGCTTTAGGGATCAGTGTTTGGTGTAGGCAATCAGTACTGTGATTGGAATGACCAAAAAAATCTTAAAAATCGGCTGCAGGGCGGAGTTTCCGCTGAACTGGTTTGGGGGAAAAAATCAACTAATGAGAGTAGACTTGTTTGAGATGCATCGGCGCTGCGCAGACTGATCGGCGTATGACATGAAAGTATCGCGAGAGTGAATGGAGAGCAAACGACTCCTTGTGCTTTTGAATCGCTCTCACTGTACTTTGATGTCATATGCTGATCGGTGCCGATGCATCTTGAACAAGCCTAATGTGATGTATTTGGACATGGGCGTGGCTTCTGAGGTTACACTTGGATGTGGGCCGGGTTGGATGTCCACTGCAGACTGCAGTGAGATGCGTCTCAATTTTATTGTCTTTCTTGTTAAATATAATACTGCCCCCCTTTGAGCACTGGTTGCTGCAAAAAAGTTGAGTAATTTATGCAAAATTTAAATATCTGTAAAAAATACTGCTTGAACAGATTATTAATCTCAAAGTAATTAAAATAATGTCTCTTAAACATTTAACTTGAACTGATATTTACTACAACCTCCCAAATCTGCTTCAAACTAGATTCACAACACTAATAACTCAGTAATTTTGCCTTTTCAAAGTGGTTCACATTTCTCCTGTTCTTTTGTTTAGGCAGTGAGGATTGTAGCATGTACGGCGGTAAATATGAATGGTGTGATTCTGGGAAGTTCTGCTGTGGGACCTGTGGTGAGACGTACTGCTGCTCCGATCTGCAAAAAAGAGTCAAAGCACGACTTGACTGTTTGTTGTGAGGAATTGCTTTTTCTTTCTTAATACTCTTAAGAACTAAGTGGTACATATTTCTGCTACCACAGGGCATTTATTCTGATTTTTAGTAAAAATAATTCTTTTTTTTTTTGGTACAAGCAAGTAGAATTGAACATAAAAGAGCACCAGCGACAATAAGTTCTGGGCACAGCTGCCTTTTTCTGTGAGATTCAGAGAGCTTTTAGAACAGGAACCCTAAAGAGGAAATACCTTCTTGCCATCATTTCCCGTTTTGCTACAAGCACAAACCTCTTTAGTCCCAACATGACGAACAGAACTGAATCTTTACACACAAATAGATGGCCGAAACAGATTTCCAGTGACCATTTGTAGTCCAGTGACCATTTGTTGTCCTTCATAATCTGTCCAGAAAAGGTTTCAAGAATTTGGGTGCTCCTCCTCGAAGGGACTCTGTGCCTAAAGACGTCCTTGTCCCCATAGTAGTAGTCCCCATACTTGTGACCTCCATCATTGTGCTCATCACCTGCTGGGTCTGTCCCTGCTGCTGCCTCCATAAAAGGTTCAGAAGTCCTAGACGTAAGTGTCAATGTATGTACGTCAAAAGAGCCGAATGCTTTTAGAACGTCATTCCAGCGGTTTTCCACCTTTGATTCTTCTTGCAGCTGTGATTGCGACAACTACAGTCATGACGACACAATACCTTCCGCAGCCTGACGTTCAGGGCGGTCGGTACCTTCCTTACCAGCCTTTGCCAAGTAATCCACCTTACGGAGGCCAACCCATGCCAATTGGACCTTTTAGGGGACAACCATATCAGGAGGCTGGTAATGTCTGCAACAACATGACCAAGGCTATTTGAGCAAGATGCCGAACAATGAAAACGATTGCTTTCTTTTTCCAGCAGGTCCAGGGTATCCTGTTCCCTTCAGCCAGGCTCCAAATGATGGTGGTCAGGCCATGTACCCTATACAGCCAGCTCAACCAAAGCTGCTCACAGACTACACCTCACCTCAACCTGCGTACAACCCCGCTTACGTGGAATTACCGCATACAACTTTGGCTACACCAGCTCAGTCAGTCAAGACAAGTTACTAAACCAAAACCACTGGGTACGCGTTTCCACGCTGCTCTGCTCTTGTAAATTATACAATAGTGTTGAGAATACAAGTATAACTATTGTTTGTTAATACTGTCACATTTATACTCTCTTGTTCGCCATTGTTAAGTTTACACTTGCTTTGAGCACTTTGTTTCTCCATTGTCCCATAATTTGGTATCCTAACCAGACAGCAACATAGTGTCGGTTCAGATCCGGCCCACATCTGGTACACGTGGATGCCACACATACCATATTTGGGCCGGATCTGGGCCGACACTATGTTGCTGTCTGGGTAGATTGTTATAGATATTTTGAGATTTGAGAACTTGTTGGATTGGGTTCATTTTATGGCAAAAATAAACAGCAGGAGTTGAGTTAGTTGACTATCAGAGTCCAGAGTTTTGCACTTAGATTACATAATCTTTCACAATTGTCTTGAAGATTGTTTTTGTTTGTACGTAATAGAGCAGTGACTTTTGTCTCAGACATGTTCTGTCTGTTTGTATTTTCTAATTTTCCATTGATCAAGACATTAAAATGAATATGTTTCAAATGACACTGGTGGTCTTTGGTTTCTTCTTGAGTTTCTTGCATGGGAGGAGCACGGACAGGCACTTATCAGGATTGTTTGTGTTACACCAGCAAGAAAAACATAACTAGGTTTAATTGACTCTTCAGTGTCCGGAAATGCACCATCCCCAGATTCCCCACAAAACGTGCAGTTAAAGAGGAAGAGCTGCAATATGGCGGTTTTAATGCTCCTTTTTGCTGTTTTATTTGCCGGGACAGTAGGTAAGTGACTAGATCAAATCGTAGAAAAGCTGATAAGGCACTGGTAATTTTCTGCCATCAATTTCCTTCAACCCTAAATCTCAACACAATGGACCCTTTTCACAGGCAAAGTTTTTTATATTTTCATTTTTTTTTATATTACCTTTGCATCAAATTATAAAAAACTAGTTAGCGCTGCTGTGAGGGTGTTTCTAAAACAGCGGCTGTGGGAGTGACAGTAAAATAGCTATCTTCCTCTCTTCTAACTGCCGTTATCAATCTCTCTATTTGTTCCCTCTTTTTGAAAGTTGTGAAAACACTATTGTGGAGTTTTTCTTTTACTATTTGAGCAAATAGGAACACAAAAAAAATCTATATTCAGTGTAGTCTCTCATAGAAGTTTACCCAACTATGATGACTTATGCTTCTGAGAAACACGAAAATGTAAAAAGGGTCAATTCAATGCGTAATTCAAAATATGGGTGAAACGTGACAAATATGCACACATTTTGGATTTATTTTGCTAATTATCCCTATATACTAAATTATGAAGACATTAGCAGATAGCACAGTTACGTCTGTAAGATGTCTAAAGATCTGTTAATCTAGAACGCATCTGCTGTGTAAAAACATCTGATAAACACATTTACAAAATCCGATTCATAAATTCAAAACACAATTCATAAATGCACAAGTAAAAGCATAAATATTTCCCCAAATGCATCTTACCTAAATACATTTAAAATCTTTACACAAATATGTATATATCAAGTTCTTGAATTAATTTCCATCACACATTTATGAAAGATGTTACATGTATTTATGGTTCGTTGAATCAGCATTTGCAAATCGTCACGTGCGTGGACTGCTTTGCATTTGTGGTATTTCTGAGACCTTCCTGGCAGGTTAAGATTCATAAATATATTTTTTTGGAGGTTCTGTTTAGCCAATCGTGGTGAGCTTTTAATCCACCAATCAAAACGCTCCTTACGGAACACACTCAAGAAGCTCAACGCTGCGCTATAATAAATTGCATGCATCTTAAACTAAACTGAATTATGCTCAAAAGTTAATATAACATCCACGTGTGGGGAAAATATATTTTACACCCTCTTAAAGATGCCTTTTGAACGTTATTCTGTAGGCTATCAAACAAATCAGGCACTGGATCGACATAAGGCGCTCCTTCATATACAACATTTTTGTTCTTAAAGGTGAACAACAAAAAATATTCATAGAAATTCTTTGTGATTTTCAAGATTTACACATTCAGTTAAGTTTCACAAGTTTTTTTCTTCTTTCGCTTTCGTTTCACCGTGCAGTTGATCAAAAACAGGAAGAAAATTCCTTATACGCCCACCTACTTAATTAATATTCACGAGCCTTCAGTAGTATTTGGCAATGCTGTAGACTTCAACAGAAGAAGGATGAGCAGCGCTATGGCCTCCACCGTCGCCGTTCTTTTGCTCCTTTCTGCGGGTTTATTCACGGTCACAGTCGGTAAGTTAGACAGCCTGTTAAAAAATCTAGAAACACTTGAAACTTGTTTTTGGGCAGTTTACCGATGACTGTCAAGTACAAAATAAATCATTTAAACAGATACTATATAAAATGTGTCACATTTCCCCTGTTCTTTAAGGTTTTGGTGATGACTGTAGAAGCTACTACACCAGCAGTGGCATGTACAAGTCCTCGATAAACTGCGGTTTATGGCAGCACTGCTGTGGGACCTGCGAAAACAGATACTGCTGCTCCAGTGAATATTCGAAGTTAACCGAGCATGATCAAAACATGTGCAATATGTAAGTCATTTTGAGTCGTTTCTGTCTTATTACAAATGTCTCTTAGACCCAAAAGTGCCATTTAACACACCCTCATGTCGTTCCAAACTCGTATGATTATCTTTCGCCTGCTGAACAGAAAAGGGGAGAAATTTTGAAGTGTAATGTAGGCTAAGTGTTTAAAAAGAACATATTTTTCATTTTGGGGTCAGTTTTTGCTTTAACTTCTCCCTCATAATCTGTAACTGTAAAAGTCCATAGTTATTTCTTCCGAACTGTGGTGTGCAAGTAGTGTTATCTTCTTCTTTTTTATCTTAATCTATTTGTTGTGGTTAATCTCAAACCTGAAACCTTAGTATGAAATTGACATTTTTAATGTGTCTGCAATGTGTTACTTGAGGTTTTGTCTTCCACTCTGTCACTCCACCCATCGTTTCCTACAGAGGCTGTGGTCTTAACTGCAGTTTGCAAAATGCAACCCCCAGATTAACAAGTTACAACACGTTACAACAGTCACTTTGTGAAGTGCCAATGCTTTGCTTGATATTTAAAGAACAAAGAATGAATAGTTCAAGTTCTTGGTTGTGAAAGGCTGTAGAGTTCACATTTATAAAGTCAATTTAAAGACAAATGTGGCAAGAGAGAAGTAGCATGATGCAACATTCACATTTTTTGTTGTTGAGGGGTTTTTCAAGGCAAGACAGGGAGGGACAAAAAAAAAGTTTTTAAACAAATGTTTTTAAAAAAATATATAGGGTAAGACGGGGTAAGATGCCACCCCACCCCCCTAATTTTTTCTCCTGACAATAGATGACACAAAATCTCATCTCAGCATTTTGATTTAAAGGGTTAGTTCACCCAAAAATGAAAATTACCCCATGATTTACTCACCCTCAAGTCATCCTAGGTGTATATGACATTCTTCTTTCAGACGAATAAAATCGGAGTTATATTAAAAAAGTCCTGGCTAATCCAAGCATTATAATGGGGGTTTGTGTAAGAAAAATATCCATATTTAAAACTTAAATAACTAACTTCCGGCGGATTGCCGTACGCATCGATTTACGGCGAAAGAGTAACCCTTGACCCTTGAACCCTTGACGCATGCGTATTGACGAACGCAGAGGATAGCGCAAAACAAAACGTAGCGTCGGGGGTTACTCTTTTAGCGCAAGTCGACTTGCGCACCGCTGACCGCCGGAAGCTAGTTATTTTAGTCTATAAAGTTTTAAATATGGATATTTTTCTTACACAAACGCGCCACTTCGCTTCAGAAGGCCTTAATTAACCCCCCCGGAGCCATGTGGAGCAGTTATATGATGGATAGATGCACTTTTATAGACTTCATAAACGAGGCAACAATTCACTGCCATTATAATGCTTGGATTAGCCAGGACTTTTTTAATGTAACTCCGATTTTATTCGTCTGAAAAAAGAATGTCATATACACCTAGAATGGCTTGAGGGTGAGTAAATCATGGGGTAATTTTCATTTTTGGGTGAACTAACCCTTTAATGGCTACGCCATTTGTCATTCCATCTGAATATTGAAACCGTTTTGAAGTTAATTGATCTAATTTTGTGTCTCTGGAAAATAGTGATCTGTGACACTGTATTATGTTGAATATAAACATTTTTTGTGTCTGTGTTAATGAGGGATTTGTGGACACATTAATGCTGTTAGATTTGTGGAGTAAAAGTTATAGTTTTTGAAGTAAAAAAAAAATTAGACCCTTGGAGTAAGATGACCCCCCCCTCCAGAATTGGCACAGAAAAGAAATTCCGTTTTTTGAGGAATAGGGTGTTATCTAAATAATTTATATACTTTTTAACCACAAATGCTCGACTTCAGTGTTGTGATTTTTCACGGCGTATGACGTCATGACACCGGAAAGGTCACGTGTGATGTAGGTGGATGTACCGACCCAGTGCCAAAAAACTCCTCCAACTTCAAAATCTTCCGACATCGTTGTTTTACCTTTATTTTTGTAAAGGGCGTTTGATTTAGTCTTTGTACATTTGTTTTTAACACTGGGTCGGTACTTCCACGTACGTCACGGCCGCGACCTTTCCGACGTAATGACGTCACACGCCGTGAAGAATCACAACACAGAAGTCGAGCATTCGTGGTTAAAAAGTGTATACATTTTTATTTTTTCTTGAAAATGACAGATGGTTTCGCTAGATAAGACCCTATTCCTCAACTGGGATTGTGCAGAGCCCTCTGAAGCCCTTTGAAACTGCATTGATTTGGACCTTCAACCCGTTGGTTTCCATTGAAATACATTATATGGAGAAAAATCCTGGAATGTTTTCCTCAAACTGAATTTCTTTTCGACTGAAGAAAGAAAGACATGAACATCTTGGATGACATGGGGGTGAGTAAATTATCAGGAAATTTTTATTTTAAAGTGAACTAATCCTTAAAATTTAATAATTATCGAAATTAATGGGGTTATTATTTAGTATTTCCATGAATTAGGTGTACATTTTAGGGCTGTGTAATCGATTTTTCATTTTCAATTATGGCTTTCAACAATTATGAAAACAAGTTAATCAAGGTTAAACAATTATTCGTGTTCTGCTGCCGCATTCCCTCTTTTGCACCTTCCTTTCCTTCACAGCGGTGCGCTTTTGTTTCTCCCTAAAAGCCTGGACTCGAAATAAGTGAGTGTTGTAAAATGCAGTCTACTGCTGCTAAACCTGAGGATGAGCTTGATATTAAACCGTGTTGTTAAAAGCACATTAAGCCGCAAAAGAAACACGAGACGGAGACGGAGCCAAACGCAGATATGCAAAGTATACGTGGGCTTTGGATACACGCTTAAACGGTCAAATAGCCTACACACAAAAAGTCAAAGTATTCTCGTAAACACAGTCGGTTTTGTCTTAAGTGAACATAGACAGTTAAGCAAGAAAACACAAAATTGCACCCATGCATTCGGTCTTAAAGTGACAGCATCCTAATAAACCTGCTCATAATCAAACAACAAAAGACAAAGGAAAATCATTCACTAATCTTGACGAAATAAAGCAAGTAGCTTTAATAAGGTTTAATCAATATATAATTATACAGTAAGAAAATGCAGTGTTATTTTGCAGTTGATTTGTTCAATTTTTGTTGTAGGCTATTACTTATATGAATACTGTTAAAAATTTCCTGAAAAATAAAACACTCTTTATTTAATGTATTTTTGTTCAGTTAAATGTATTTGTCTGTTTTATTTGTAATTAGTTTCTTTGTTCTTATTGTATTGCTGACTGTTTATTTGTGTTCGGTTTTGAGGACTTTTTCTTTCAGTTAACCGTAGTACTAGTTTTTGAAGTATCGATAACTGAAATTTCACTGATATTTAAAATTTCTCATATTGTGAAATAAGACTTTGATCATATCGCCCACCAATATTTGTGATTTCAGTATTGACCAAAATATTGCCATAATCGAGCAGCCCTAGTACATTTCAGACATCTTTGTTTTCATTAAAACCCATAGGTTAGTTGAGTGAAATCATTCAGTTTGCTTTCATAGTGTTGCTATTATGACATATCTTCAGTTAAAATATGGGCATTTAAATATGTAAATATTCATATGCCTGTACAGTGGGGAGAACAAGTATTTGATACACTGCCGATTTTGCAGGTTTGCCCACTTACAAAGCATGTAGAGGTCTGTAATTTTGATCATAGGTACACTTCAACTGTGAGAGACGGAATCTAAAACAAAAATCCAGAAAATCACATTGTATGCTTTTTAAATCATTAATTTGCATTTTATTGCATGACATAAGTATTTGATCACCTACCAACCAGTAAGAATTCCGGCTCTCACAGACCTGTTAGTTTTTCTTTAAGAAGCCCTCCTGTTCTCCACTCATTACCTGTATTAACTGCATCTGTTTGAACTCGTTACCTGTATAAAAGACACCTGTCCACACACTCAATCAAACAGACTCCAACCTCTCCACAATGGCCAAGACCAGAGAGCTGTGTAAAGACATCAGGGATAAAATTGTAGACCTACACAAGGCTGGGATGGGCTACAGGACAATAGGCAAGCAGCTTGGTGAGAAGGCAACAACTGTTGGCGCAATTATTAGAAAATGGAAGAAGTTCAAGATGACGGTCAATCTCCCTCGGTCTGGGGCACCATGCAAGATCTCACCTCGTGGGGCATCAGTGATCATGAGGAAGGTGAGGGATCAGCCCAGAACTACACGGCAGGACCTGGTCAATGACCTGAAGAGAGCTGGGACCACAGTCTCAAAGAAAACCATTAGTAACACACTACGCAGTCATGGATTAAAATCCTGCAGCGCACACAAGGTCCCCCTGCTCAAGCCAGTGCATGTCCAGGCCCGTCTGAAGTTTGCCAATGACCATCTGAAGGATCCAGAGGAGGAATGGGAGAAGGTCATGTGGTCTGATGAGACAAAAATAGAGCTTTTTGGTCTAAACTCCACTCGCCGTGTTTGGAGGAAGAAGGAGGATGAGTACAACCCCAAGAACACCATCCCAACCGTGAAGCATGGAGGTGGAAACACCATTCTTTGGGGATGCTTTTCTGCAAAGGGGACAGGATGACTGCACCGTATTGAGGGGAGGATGGATGGGGCCATGTATCGCGAGATCTTGGCCAACAACCTCCTTCCCTCAGTAAGAGCATTGAAGATGGGTCGTGGCTGGGTCTTCCAGCATGACAACGACCCGAAACACACAGCCAGGGCAACTAAGGAGTGGCTCCGTAAGAAGCATCTCAAGGTCCTGGTGTGGCCTAGCCAGTCTCCAGACCTGAACCCAATAGAAAATCTTTGGAGGGAGCTGAAAGTCCGTATTGCCCAGCGACAGCCCCGAAACCAATAATGTGAATGAAAGACAGCAGGAAAATTAGACAGCTGTCGCTTTAAGCGCTGCCCGGGTTTCTCTATAGCTCTGGGTCCATTATACTGTCTGTAACACTTGCGTTTCTTTTCTCAGTTTACTTGTTTACTTTCATTTAAGACATAAATGACTGTGTTTACTTGGCATTTTGACACATACATATGTATATATAACCGTTCAAGGCCAATAAAGCGCCAAATATAACTGAGAAGCAGATGTATATGCGTCTTTTAGACAATGGTCAGAAACAGTCTCTCGCACAAATGGAGAAATGAGTCGTCTTGACTGCGATTCAAAGGCTTAAAATCACTTCGCACACCGCATTGCTTACAAACGCATGCAAATGAAAAGTTTTCGTGACCACGCAGCACAGCAAACCTCACTGAATGAGTAGTCTGTTGATGTCATTCACCGTGACTCCGCCCTGGCAACCCCCCCCCCAACTAACCAGTGCAGTAACACTATGTGTTTTCATTTTACGGAAAAGAGCAGCTGTTATATTTTGACGATATTTCCTTTTGTGTTCCAAAAGATAAAAGACATATGCATTTCAAGCAACATGAGAGTGAATGATAGAAGAGTGATACTTTTTATTTACTACCTACAATATGCAAGCAACTTAATTATTAATGCTGCAAATGTTTTATTTTGGAAGTTGCAATCAAATTTTTGGGTACTTAGGGCCTACAATCTTGATAATAACAGTTCCAAAAGAGGATTTTCGCAACCATTCCATTGAAGGACCATTTTCGGTTCCCCTAAGAATCTTTCCGTGAACAGTTCTAAAAAGAACTTTTTTTTTCTTAGTGTGAAGAATATTTTAATAATCTAAAGAGCTGTTTGTGCAATGAAAATTTTCCATGAATGTAAAGGTTCAATAGATGCCAATAAAGAACTGAGTGTAGAAGTGAATTTTAATGTCCAGTCTCCAAACTAACTGCAGATACATAGGAAAATAAATAATAAATACATAACATTTAAATAATAAAATTAGAATATATAAATATGATTTTATATATTAAATATACTAGAACATGGTAAAGAGTGTTTATAATTCTTGTTGCTTAATATTTATATTTTTATAATCTGTCCCGCAGCAAAAACAATGGTGTCGCTGCCATTGTTTCAGGAATAGTGGGGATTGTGGTCATCTGCATTGTGTTCATCGTCTGCTGCTGCTGCCCCTGCTGCTGTATCTATAAAATGTGCCAAAAACCCAGACGTAAGTGTTTTAGTGTTAATAGAATGTACAATGTTACATTATTTAGGCTGGTAGGAAAATGATAAGAATTATCATTTGTATTTGTCTTGTTTTTCCCACAGCTGTGGTAGGAACGCATGTAACTACAGTCATGAATACACAATGCATTCAGCAGCAGCCTGTCATGCATGGAGCTCAATATCCAGCATACCAGCCTGTGCCGACTCAACCGGGCTACGGCGGTCAGCCTATGCAGACGGGACCATATCAGGGACAGCCATATGCACCAGGACCCCCACCCCCATATCACGTGGCCGGTAAGAAGACCTAGTACTAGTGCAGGGGTGCAAAACTTATTTTGTTCCATTTAGTTTAGTTCCAACTCTGCTCCAACACACACATACCTGTAGTTTTCAATTAAGCCTGAAGGACTTGATTAGCTGGATCAGGTGCGCTTTTGGTGTTTAATTAGGGTTCAAACTAAAGGTGCGTTCACGCCATGTCGTAATTCACCGTAACAATTCTGAACCGTGCTTGTAATTTCAACGTGTGCAGACAGATAGGTGTATGACATCAAAGTACCGCGAGAGCGGTTCGAAAGCATACACATGCATTTTCTTTCTCAACAAGGTGGCTTTATATGCGTGCACTGTGTGTGAGCACAAAATCTGCAGGAATGAGTAAAATCCCATGGCGAAATTCAAGCCCTGTAACACCAACAATATTCATCTGGAGCAAATGAAACGAGTGAGTGAGGGAAGGCGGGTTTGTGTGTCAACTGTCGGGAGAGAGGAGAGAGCGAGAAAGCGCAGCTGGTATCGTGTATCTATTCTGTGGGAAATGAGTATTGGAAGCATTTCAGATATTTCAGTATCGATATGTATTGAAAAATTACATTGCACTTAGTTTATTATTTCAGATGTTTTTTTAAAAGACTACAATTCAAAAATTCAATTGCTTTTACTGTTGAAGACCTGTGAAATGTTATATGAGGATAATGTATAATACCCCTAGGCTAACAGTTAAAATGAATTTTATTAATATATGTATGCACATATTGTATGACATCAAAGAGTTTATAATGGCCCTGTCCCAAATGGCACCCTAAACACTCTAGAGTCTACACGTTCATGACGTAACGCCACTTTGACTGTCAGGTTGAAGTCTGCTGGCTAAAGGGAGCATATCTGCCGCAAAGGGGGCACTCGCGAGCACACTTCTGTAACCTAAAATGACAAATGGAATACCCTATGGTCTCCTGGACCGAGTGCATGCAGCAGCCATTGTAAGTCCACAAGACCTTAAGTGCAAATGAAGTGTGCCATTATTACATGTAGGGTTGGGTATAAAATATCGATTTCTCGATTTTAATCGATTTTTATTTTTATGAACATATCGATTCTTAAATCTCTAAGTCTATGCGGTTTTCATTTGATGAATGAATAAAACTTTGTAGCACACCTCCCATCCAATAAATCGCAGTAAGCTTTGTGCTTTGTTACTTTTTATATGAAACAAAGTTGGCCTCATGGGATAGTAAAGTGTCCATTAAATGCGCACTTCAGAATCTCTGCGGAAGTAGTAGGTCATCTGGAGACTTTTCGCCTACTCTTTTTCAAATACTATGTGTTCGGACATACTACTATTTTGACGTACTGTTTTTCGCATCCTATATAGGGAAGTATTTGATTTCAGATGGAGCATCAGATTTCAAATTTTGTCAATTTTATTATGAAATTCAAACAAAAAATTCAGCTATGGCGCTCTTTAATGTGGGATGACAAATCACTGTAGTGCCTTGATCAAGCGAAGCGGCAGTTCGAAAAGCACGTGAACGGATCATCTCTTCCTCTTTACTATTAGTTATAGCACGAAATAAACATGAATAAACATATGAAGGTGTGTTAAAAGATACAGTACACCTTAACGAAATCTGTATCATGTCTCATGTAATTGCTCAGTGTTTCAACCGCGGAAAGACATCAATTTGTAACAAAATGTCATGTAATGTTACATTCACCTCAGAAAAGCCATTCAGTGACCAAAAACATTCAGCGTCTCGTTAGACAGCAAGAAAAATTAACTCTAGAAAGGAGCATTTTGCTAAATATATGCACCATACTACATATTCATTACATTTTTACTGTTCTTCAGTATTTAATGTATGTTGGAATAAACCTGTAAGGTTTTTATGAAAGCCACCAAATGTTTATATTTCAAAAAACTAATTGGAGTGGAAACTTGTGTAATTATAAAGTTAGTATTAAAATTGTATTATTACAAAAAACTTCTTTGTAATTTGTGTTTGTATACAAAACAGTTAATATTAACCTTCAATATAATAATTTACAAGCCGACTCCCTGTATAGTTTACAGCATTAGTTTTTCCATGAGAAAATTTGCCCTGTACTGTCAAATCATGTTGAATCAGAATCGAATTTAATCGAAATCGAATCGAATCATGAAATTTGTCAATACCTGGCCTTAAATACATATCAGTCTGACAGTTAATAAACACTTGTTGACACTATTATTTTTGTCTTTTTTAAACGGTAACATAAACCACGAATACTCAAGTAACTACTGTTTTGTCAAGTAACCGACAAGTTACCTAGTACTGGACAGAGTGAGACCATGTACTGGTATTTTCTTTGAAATGAATGAATTAGTGTCTTTTTCCATTTTCAGCAAACCCCGGATATCCCAGCGGTCAGGCTGCATATGGCGGAAGTCAGGCCACGTACCCCATGCTGCCGCCTGCCCAGCCCGGTATCGCTCATCTGCCCCCAGAGACATTCGAGCAGCCGGCCTATAACCCCGCCTACATGCAGCCACCGAACACCGGTTACTAAACCACAAGCGTCTGTCACATCACTCACTGTTGGATTGTGGAGGTTGACGCACTTACGCACGGCAGTAAGAATGTCCCGAATTCAATGCAGATTATAGAAGACTAGTGGATGTGTTAGAGTTAGAGTTATTTCTGTTTTATTTTCAATCTGTCCAGTTTAGTTTTAACTCTGTGACACACTATAAATGTAAAGATTTTTTATTAAGTTGTAAATAAAACAAAGATTATTGGAGTAAGTTTTACAAGAAAATACTTTCTACTTTTCTTCTTTTTTAATTCAATTTGACATTTCTTTGTAATTAATTGGGAAAATTTTACTTGCGATTTATGTTTCTACACAATTTTTCTACTTTCAGTATTAATTATTCTAGTATTATTATACTAATATTGAATTGTATAATATTTTTCATATGTTTGATACAATTTGATATACTAAAAAGACTAAAATCTAAAATAAAATGTGGTAATTTTTATGTTGTAGTTTAGTTTCAGTTTTGGCAATTTTGCTTTTGTATTAGTCTTCGTTAACAGCACAACTCTCACAGAAACATAAAAGGATCTGTGATTCTATTTAAAGAAAGTGTTAACAAGTTTTCCATTTTGAGTTCTTTCCTTTGAGGGTCTAAAATGCAGTCGCATTTGACTAACAATTAGTGATGCAGAATTCCCATAATTCTGTCATGTGACTTGCTGTACTGAGCAGTTGAAAAGTGAGCTTGCGCCATCAAGGTATTTTATTAAAGCAACCTTTGTTAAAGCATTAGGAAACCAAGTCTTTCACAGTTCCTTTTCAGATTATATTGTATCGGGTTACATTGTTTTTTAAAACTGTTATAGATTTTGTAAATGTTTAACTGCTGTTTTATATTTAATGTCTATATGTGTGAGGAATGTGAAAAGCTTGATACTTAGAATACATATTTTACTGTCTTTTTAAAAAAAAAAAAAAATGGAAAAGAAGGGAATTTAAAGAAGGGTCTACAGGAGAACACCAAAAATTGTCAAAGTCAACAACTGACAGCAAACCTGCAGGAGAAAAATACACCTAAAGATTTTGGACTGTTCCTCTTTACTGTTGGACTCTTTAATGCAATGTTTGGTGAAGTTACACAGCACTTGAATGTTTAGGGACCCCCTACTGGTGAAATAAAAAAGAAACAATCTCTAGTGCTTGTGTTGTTTATTAGGTCCTGAGCACCGATGGTGACCCTATTGTAATTGCTCAGTCTAATATTCTTCTTCTCCGAAATGAATCGCATTTTTGAGGGCCTAAACATGCTCGAAAATTTGCACACTCGTCAGAAGTGAAAATTTACGTCTGATATGCGTTTCAGAATTAGGTGTGGCAAAATGGCTCAATAGCACCACCTACAAAATTTCAATTAAGCGCCGTTAGCGCTACGTTTCACGTACGAGTATGAAATTCGGTAGACACATGTAACAGCCCAATACCTACAAAAAAAGTCCCCAGGTGCAAAATCTGAAAACCCAACAGGAAGTGTGATATTTTGAATTTTCTCTGCAAAGTTTTTGCCATTTCCAGACACTCCTAGATTTTGGATCAGATCAACATCATATTTGGTCAGTCTAATCTAAAGGCCTTTGCGACGTTAAATTGTGAAGATCTTGAGTTTTCGCTGAAGGGCGTGTCTGTGGCGGCCTCACAAATTTCGATGTTTTGCCATGAAACAGGAAGCTGAACTCTGGCATACAATGTCTGATCTGCCCCAAACTTCACGTTTTATTAGAGTCCTGGCCTGAAGACGTCCACATGCCAATATTCAGTTACAGGCATAGCGCCACCTACTGGCAACAGGAAATTACATGTTTTACACTGTGATTAACTCCCAGAAACACATTTATATATATATGCCATGAAGTACCAAACATGTTAGAAACACATTAAGTCATGCAACACTTGGCTAAGTGCTAATGTATGTGATTAACGCCACGAAACAGGAAGTTGTTGTAACTCAGGCATACAATGACCAATCAGCCCCAAACTTCACATGTTTAATAATAGTCCTGAACTGAAGACATCTACATGGCAATATTCATTTATAGTCAAAGCGCCAGCTGCTGGCAGCAGGAAGTGTGGCACATCGAAGTGACTTTGCCATATTTCTCCTATATTTACCCGCTTAAAATGCATGTCGCCCACTATTCACTGCTTTCCTGAGGCCACCGGGTGGCGGTGGCCCCGGGTGCGAGGGCCCTTTCATCGCTGCTTGTTCTTCTAAGGATACTTTTTTTCCCCCCAAATTCTCGGGCACTTTTGGGGCCCTTACCATGCTCGAAAACTCTTGAAACTTTGCACACACGTCGGAATCTGCGGCCATCAGGGCTGGGCCAAAGCTGGTACCCGGGTGTGGCAGGGGGGCTCAACAGCGCCCCCTTAAGCTGGGTCAGAAAACTTGGTCCGTATATCAAACACACTTGCACGTAGATGTATGAAACTGGGTACACATATAGACCTCATCGGGCCGAACAACTTTCGTGCTCTAAGTTATACGTCAGCCCAACAGGAAGTGAGCTATTATGGGTTGTTCGGAAAACACGTTCTGGAATTTGATATACTCCTCCTAGGCCATTGTTCCGATCAGTGCCAAACTCAGCATGAAGTCAAGACACTGAGGATGCTAAATTGCGAGCGGATTTTTGATATCTTGAACGGTTTGGCCGTGGTGAGGAGACGAATTTATGGCGAGAAAAGGGAAACAGGAAGTGTGTTATAACTTATGCATACATTGATTCATTTTGATGAAACTTCAGCTGTGTGCTCGTTGTAAGAGGCCGATCACATGGATGTGACTATTGTGAGTCAAACTTATAGCGCCACCAACTGGCAGCAGGAAGTGTGTCATTTTCAAAATGCTTTGAAATCACCATCTTATTTTTACCCTATTTGCTTCAAACTTCATCAGTATCATGTCAAAACATAGCAGATGTAAACCTGGTAAGCACTTCTTGATATTGTAAATATTGTTGCCATGGCAACACATCAAACTATAATATTCTTTTTCAATGCTTTTGAGACTCTTACAATGCTTCAAATTGCATGAAACTCGACACACACATCAGAGATGCCGTCCAGTAAATACGGGCAAAGACTTAAAAATGGGCGTGGTGGAGGGGCTCAGTAGCACCATCTTTTGACAAAAGTGGGGGGGTTAGTTTTATCTACAGTCACCAAACTCGGTATATATATTGTTCTCTTTGAGCTGGACAACTTTCTAATTTACAGTCATTAGCTCCGACCAACAGGAAATCAGATATTTAAGGCCCGAGGTGTGAGGACCCTATTGTAATTGCTCAGCCTATTATTCTTCTTCTCCAAAATTAATCACATTTTTGAGGGCCTAAACATGCTCGAAAACTCATGAGACTTTGCACACGCATCAGAAGTGGTGAAAATTTACATCTGATATGGGTTTCAGAATTAGGTGGGGCAAAATGGTTCGATAGCGCCACCTACAAAATTTCAATTAAGCCCCATTCGCGCTACTTTTCATGTATGAGTATGAAAATTCGGTAGACGCATTTAACAGCCCAATACCTACAAAAAAGTCCCTGGATGCCAAATCTGAAAACCCAACAGGAAGTGAGATATTTTGAATTTTCTCTGCAATATTGTTGCAAATTTTGCCATTTCCAGACGTTGTACTTTAACAAACTCCTCCTGGAGATTTAATCAGAACAACATCATATTTGGTCAGTCTAATCTAAAGGCCTTTGCGACGTTAAATTGCGAAGATCTTGAGTTTTCCCTGAAGGGCGTGTCCGTGGCGGCCTCACAAAGTTCGATGTTTCACCATGAAACAGGAAGTTATTGTAACTCGGGCATACAATGTCCGATCTGCCCCAAACTTCACGTTTTATTAGAATCCTGGCCTGAACACATCTACATGTCAATATTCAGTTACAGTTATAGCGCCACCTGCGGGCAAAAGGAAAATCCTTATTTTACATTGTGATTAACTCCTCCTAGAGATTTAACCAGAACAACATCATATTTGCACAGTCTAATCTAAAGGCCTTGGTGATGTTAAATTGAGAAGATCTTGAGTTTTCCATGAAGGGCGTGTCAGTGACGGCCTGACAAAGTCTGATGTTTCGTCATGAAAGAGGAAGTTGTTGTAACTTAGTCATACAATGTCCGATCTGCCCCAAACCTCACGTTTGATAAGAGTCCTGGCCTGAAGACATCTACATGCCAATATTCAGTTAGTCATAGCGTCAGGTAGTCATATTTTGAATAATCAGGCTCTGAGTTTTTATAAACTCCTCGTAGGAGATGCATGGAATCGACACCAAACTCAGTCAACATGATACAAAGACACTGAAGATGCTATATTGAGAACGATTATAGGATATCTCACACAGTGCTGCTATGGCGAGGGATTAAATAAGGACAAAAAGGGAAACAGGAAGAGTCTCATTTCGTCTAAAATCATTGTTTGATTTCATTTCAGTTATGATTGTATGTTTGGATATTGACCCTGAATGAATTTTAAAATTAATGTACTATATTTTAGATCAATATATTGGTTTTCTTTAACATTTTGTATTTAGAGATTAATTCTTGACACTAAAAAATATTCTCTGAGTTATACATTATTTATTTCTATAAAAAATAATACTAACAATAGAAAAAAAAACACATTTGAGTTTATTTTTCAAACAATGAACTGTGTGTAATTTAAAAATAAGCAGATTAATGCCTTTTGTTTGAGGACAAAAAAATTAGAGCCAATGTGATGTGGGATGTGGGAGTATAGCCTTATTTATGAACCAAGTTGGATATGTCCTTGAGATCACTTTTACAGATTAGTTTTACCTACAGTCACCAAACTCGTTACATATATTTTTGTCATCGAGCCGGACAACTTTCTAATTTACAGTCATTAGCTCCGACCAACAGGAAGTCAGATATTTTGGTTTGAATGTGGAATTTTTTAATAATCAGGGTCTGAGTTTTTATAAACTCCTCGTAGGAGATGCATGGAATCGACACCAAACTCGGTCAACATGAAACAAAGACACTGAAGATGCTATATTGCAAACGAATATAGGATATCTCAAACGGTGCTGCTATGGTGAGGGATCAAATAAGGACAAAAAGGGAAACAGAAATTGTCTCATATCTTGTAAAATCATTGTTTGATTTAAATTAAATTAAGATTGTATCTTCGGTACTTGAACCTGGATGAGTTTAAAATGAATGTACTATATTTTAGATCAATATATTGGTTTTCTTCAACATTTTGTATTTGGAGATTAATTTTTGACACTAAAAAATATTCTCTGAATTATACATTATTTATTTCTATAAAAAAATAATACTAACAATAGAAAAAACACATTTGAGTTTCTTTTTCAAACAATGAACTGTGTGTAATTTAAAAATAAGCAGATAAATGCCTTTTGTTTGAGGACAAAAAATGAGAGCCAATGTGATACATAGAATAACCAGAAGGTGGGAGTATAGCCTAATTTATGAACCAGGTTAGATAAGTCCTTGAGAACAAAGTTTTAAAGATAAAACTCTTGGTTAATTTTACCTACAGTCACCAAACTCGGTACATTTACTGATCTCATCGAGCCGGACAACTTTCTAATTTACAGTCATTAGCTCCGACCAACAGGAAGTCAGATATTTTGTTTTGAATGTGGAATTTTTGAATAAACAGGCTCTGAGTTTTTATAAACTCCTCGTAGGAGATGCATGGAATCGACACCAAACTCGCTCAACATGATACAAAGACACTGAAGATGCTATATTGCGAATACTACAAAAGAAATACACCAAAATCAAAGATAATCATAGGGTATGTACAGTGTTGGGCAAGCTACTCTGAAACTGTAGCTTTACAAGCTACAAGCTACTTGTAAGTTAAAGTAGTTAAGTTACAGTCAAGCTACCCTTTTGAGTTAGCTACACTACAAGTTACTATCAAAAAGTAGCTAGCTACATTGAAACTACTTGTCTTTTGTCTTTTTTTTTTACAATGACATTGTTACAAATAACTGAATAATTGTTAATGAAGAATGTTATAATATTTGGGGTTTCAAGCAACATAATGCAATGATTTCAAAGAGTATAGGGTGAATTCAGGTTGATTGGGACACTTTTTTCCCAGTCATTTCAATGGCAAAAGCTGTCAGAATCATTTGATTTTGTAAACTATCCGATACACACAATACTCAAATATAGCCTACATCTCAAACTGGCTGTCAAAGTGCAAAATGGCTACACATTTAACATCAGTGCAAGAACAAAATGTATGCAACTTAAATTAAATACTCAGGAGTCAGGATTAGTCTAAAAATGCAGGTTAAACTCAGCACATGCAGTGATGGAGCTCGCAGCATTTTGAACAGAGCCGCTCTGAGACACCAGTCATGAGCTGCTCGCGTGAACAGTGCGCATTGCTTGACTATTTCTTTTTGTTTCGAATTGTTTCGTTTAAAAGTGGACATTTCAAGCTTTCTATACACATATTTCTCATGTCTGTGAGGCAAGTAGCCTGCTGAGTTTTGGTTTATTTATGAGACGCGCTCCAGTTCATGTGCAATGCAAGTGATCGCTCCGGCGCCTCCATGTCACGATTATTGTCTGCTATAGTCTATTTGCTTCTTATTTATTAAATCCAGGCAATTGGCTGATGAAACATGGATTCAAATTAAGATACAATTTATACAAAATGAAATTCACTTTAAAGAAAGGCTTTCTACAAAACAAAACTTAATGAAGTGGTCAAAATCGGTTTGTTTTACCGGTGAGGCTTCATGAGTAGAGCGCGCCTGCATAGAGCGGATTGTTGAGCTGAGCGTCTGTCACACCGCTCCGCTTCGCTCATTACAGGCTCGTTCTCATCAGAACCCAAAATGGAATGTAGCTTTTGGTCGCACTACACCGCTACTTGCTGGATAAAGTAGTTAGCTAAGTAGAAAAGCTACACTGTTTTAAAAGTAACTGAGCTACTGACAAGCTACTGAAAAATGTAGTTAAGCTAGTAGTGAAGTCTATGCTTCAGTCAGTTGTCTTCTCGCAGCCATTCTGTACTTGTTTGCCAAGGTTTTGTGTCAGGATATTTATTAATATAACTCTGATTGTGTTCATCAGAAGGAAGAAAGTCATACACCTAGGATGTCTTGAGGGTAAGTAAATCATAGGGTAATTTTCATTTTAAAGTGCTTAATCCTTTAAGGTTACATTGTACTTACTCAAATAAGTATCCAACTGAGTAATATTAATTAACTACATGTACTTACTAGAGAGTTAGGGTTTGGTTTAGTGTTAGTTACTTGTAATTATGCATAATTTACTGTTATTACTACAAGTACAAATAGTCACATGTAACTACATCACCTTAAAATAAAGTGTTACCCGTTTTTTACCTTCCACATAAAAGTTACGGTCGATTCATAAAAGTTGTTCCCCCTACTTAACTGTAAGATAACCTCCTTCTTATTATTTTTTTATTTTATATTAATTTGATACATTTTAGTCATGCATATAATTTATCATAAAAAATAAAGGTGTTGCCCTACGGTCTCGTGGACAAAACTGTAAGTGCATATAAAGTGTGCCATTTACTTATCCTTAATAGGAAAATTGATGTGCTATGGTTTAAATGGTGTTGCAGGAGAAGGTGTGGCCTGCACTCAAGCCAGCAGAGATCCTGATTGGTCTAGTTTTGGTTCCAGTGAAAAGAACCACCCAAAATACTCTATCGAGGTCAAATGCGTGCCAGTTGTTTTGCTCTGCCTTGGTTTCCACTTTGATTTTGTGCACTTTGTAAAACTTGCTTGTGTGATGCCATTTCTTTTGCATATATTATTTGTTCTATGTTTTGGGTTAAGCGAGTTAGGGAAGTTGTGTTGTAGTTTTCTTTTAATGTGTTTTCTTTCTTTTAGGGAATTTAGAGGGTACTAAATTAGTTATTTTTGTTTTTTTGTTATGTTGGCCTTGTCCACTCCTGAATTTAATCCATTTGTTTCTGGTTTTCACTATATTTTTTGATAATAAATCTCAATTTTGTTGAACATCTTTGTGAGTGAGCACACATTCATTTATGTTGCGGCTGGCCCTGGTCCTGCCATAGTAATGGCCCATTTCAGACGTTTATGATATTTTGTTCTCTTTTTTTATTTTTTCTTAACAGCTCCCACTCGCTGTAGTTGAGCAGTGATGTTGTTATTAAAAACAGTTTCCAGCATTTTTCCGTAATAAAAGTGTCCATATTTAAATTGCTTGCACATTGCTTGCACAAAGCTCAACAGTTACCATATGGTGCTTGGAAGTGTTCCAAAAGGATTTACAAAATGACTTGTGGATTCAGGAGGCAATAAAATCACAGACTAGAAGTACTCCGATGACGATTGAGATGAATATTCAAGCACCACTTGTTATGAAATTTCAGTAAGTTGTACTGTATTGTCTACCAACTTTTAACATTAATTCATTTTGTGCAATATATAACTAGTAAAGTTAAGTTCAGTTTACTTCAAGGTTGTAATAGCAGGCTACATTTTAAAGTTTGTCTTTGTTTATAATAAAGCACACAGATTCTGAAGAAGAGGTTTGTTTGTGTGGACCACATGGCTGACTACGGTAACCTTGGGATAAACAGAGAGACAAATATTATAGATGCCATTCTTCTTACAGTGTAACAAGTCCATCGGGGTTGACCTAATTTATACAGCCTAACAATCCTTATGCGAATTATAGAAATGTGATAATGTGTTATGCACTCTCAAAAAGGATGTGTTAATTTTTTACACATTTTTTGTGTTTGGGCTATTTTATCACATTTTGTGTAATTTTACGTAATGTATTTTTTTACATTTTATGTTGAATGTGTGTGTAAAAAAAAAAATAAAAAAATAAAAAAGGAAAGGAAAAGAACACTGTATCCAACACAAAATGTGTTAATTGTCATCCAATCACATTGCTGTAGCAAGCATGAGTCGTGTGATAGCAGCCTTTGTTCTCGTAGGTGGCTGATTCACTATGAGAAGTGAGAATGTCTGTCTTGACTGCACTTTCACTCCTCCACTGACTGCAGCCGCCTCTCGTCTACTTTCACTGCGAGGCGTTTGGCATTTCAAACGAGCCTGGTCGATACTATTTGTGAATAGGTTAATTGAAAAAAGAAATTAGATTGAAAGAATGATTCATTCATGAACCTGTCCCTGTGCACGCCTTCGCAAACTGTGATCAACCAATCAAAAACCATTGCTGTGGCCAGATTACCACAAAATTTGCATGTCTGTTTAGACTTTTATCTAACTGTTGTGGTTACTGAAGCATTTTGAAAACACTGTAAAAATGTATATTCTGTACAGTGCGTTGCACAATTGTTAGGATAGTTAATATTCATATATTCATGATACATATTCTGATCATATAGGCCTATTTGTTTATCCAAGGGATGTGTGTGATTTACAGTGAAAAACGCCTTACATTCAGATTATTAGGCAGTTTATTCTACACGTAAAATGGGCCAAAAAAGAGATTTAACTGACCTTGAAAAGACCAAAATTATGAAATGCCTATGACAAGGATGCAACACTATGGACATTTTGCAATTAAGGCATGATCATAAGACAATGAAATTCTCATTGGGTCAGCAGATTCAGAAGGGTTGAGAAAAAAAGATGCATATCAATCGCAAGACTTTAAGAATTAAAGCCACAATGTAATGGAAGTACATCTTTTCTTCTGTATCTTAAGTTTTAAAGTTTGGCATCAGTGCTGGGTAGTAACTGATTACACAATCAGATTCCAAAAAGTATTATGTTTTAAAATACTTGTAATCAGACTACAGTTACAATAGCAGACTAATCATACAATAGCAATGGCCTTTTTAAAGAAAGCATATTGCTTATATACGTATTCAGAAAGTTTTCTAGTTTTGTGAAATTGCACATAAGCCAGGTGGCTGTAATTGCGTGGAAAATCGAGAGGCCACACAGCATTTGATCACTGGATTTACAAAAATTATTTCACTTTTAAGAAGTGTTTTCTCAACATTGCATATTGAATCAACTCCTGACAATCACAATAATTGTTATTTGAATTAACCATGTATCGCTATGTCTTTGGAAGGCTTTTGTCTTTTAAACATTTTATTATAATTTATTCAATTATTAGCTTTTCATTAAACTCACAAAGCCCCTGCAGTTCCTTCACAAGCCCCAGTCTGGGAAACCCTGGCGTAATCGAATGTTTAATGCACTTATATTGTTGATAATGAAGAATGGAATATTTTCTTTCTCTTTGTATTTTTATATCAACATGGTACAACATTATCCTATTCAATTCAATGTGATAAATGAGGTCAAGTAATATAAAAGTATATATAACCTAAAATATGTAATGTAATGGATTATGTTACTACTACATTTTTTGTCATGTAATTTGTAATCATTAACTGACTACAATTTGTAAGTAATCTACCCAGCACTGTTGGGCATTAGTGTCAGGGTACAATAATAGTGTGTCCTGAAATATGCAATAAAGAAAATAAAAAGAGATTGAGGCCCCAATGTAGTTGGTTTCTAACTGGTTGACCAGCTACCATTCATGCTCCCAAAACTAGCATATGACCAGAACTAGTTCTAAACTACAGTGGCCTTCGTTTCGTTTTCGTTTTATACAAAAAGGCTCCCGCATGGGAGGGGCGTTTTATGGATTATGGGATCCACGTTGTGACACAATTCCGGTCAGTTATTCAGTCATCGATTCCCATCGTTGTTGGTCCAACATCGTCTGTGTGTGTTGTGTTGTTTATGGTTTTCGACACGAAAACGTTAATCTTTTACCCCGTGTTTATGGTCTAGACGTAAGCAGTCTCATGGTTTAAAGTTGAACCTGAAAGTTAAGCTGGACTAGGCTTTTTTCCTTCCTTTACCCAAGGCAGGATTTCAGACGAGGGCTGTAGGCGTCTTCTCAAATTACAACATCCGCACTAAACGCGTTATTGAAGGGGAATGGCGTCCACCGTCCCGGTTCTTCTGCTCCTGTTTGCGGGAATATTCACGGCGACATTCGGTGAGTCTATAAAATACCTATCGAAACGGCTTCTTAACGTTTAAACTTGTTCTTGTCTACGGTTTGTCCGGGTAAACCGATGTCTGTCAAGTATACAGCTGGATCAGCCCTGACAAACAAACAAACGGCATGATATGCGGTTACATGTCAAAACGTGTTTTTAGAACTTTAATTCTATGAATTATCGCGATGTCAAATAAATCATGTATCTTTTTATGTGTCACGTGCGATTCCCCCCTCCCCCCTCATTTTTTAATGGTTTCAAGTGTAGTTTAGTGGCAGTTGTTTTCCTTTTTTGTCTTCAGATAGTAATAAAGATGTTATTTTTAATCTGTTTAATTATCTAGCTACTATTTTGGAACTATTCTGTGTGTTTTATCATTATGAAACTAAACAGGTTTCCAGAGATTTGAAAACATTTAAACAGTGATGTATTTCCCCATACTTTAAGTGGTGCAACACAGTTTACAGGTATTAGTGTATTAGTTAAAAAAAGAAAAAAAAAAATCTTATTTTCTTCCATGAAACACTAAAGGAGATGTTAGGCAGAATGTCTGTGTTGCTCTTTTACATACAAGAAAAATTGGTGGTTATTTAGGGATGTCCTGATCAAGTTTTTTTGCGCCCCTAGTCATTAAATATTAAGTATCTGCCATAACTGAGTCCCGATCCTATACTTGTATTTTCCTAGTGCTTGGTGCTCACATAAAGTACATTAAAGAAGTAGTTCACTTCAGAATTAAAATTTCCTGATCATTTACTAACCACCACATCATCCAAGATGCTCATGTCTTTCTTCAGTCGAAAAGAAATTAAGGTTTTTTGAGCAAAACATTCCAGGATTTTTCTCTATATAGTGGACTTCAATGGGGTAGAACAGGTTGAAGGTCCAAATTCCAGTTTCAATGCAGCTTCAAAGGGCTTGACACGATCCCAGCTGAGGAACATGGGTTTTATCTTGCGAAACGATCGGTCATTTTCTAAAAAATGAGACCACAAATTTTTGTTATTATGTAATCACATTGGAAAGGTCATGCGTGACATAGGCGCAAGTACCACGGTAGGGCGAAAAACTCATTTTCTCCTCCAACTTCAGAATCGTCCGAAATCGTTGTTTTATCTTTTTTTTTTGTGAAGGGCGTTTGACTTAGTCTTTGCATGTTTGCTTTGTAAACATTTGATCGGTCCTACGCCTTTCCAACATGATTACGTAATACGCAGCGCATCGCAGAGCAAGACAAACATTTGTGGTAAAAAAAGTATATACATTTTTTTTTTTTTTTTTTTTTTTTAAAGAAAATGACAGATCATTTCGCTAGATAAGATCCTTATTCCACTATATGGAGAAAAATCCTGGAGTGTGTTCCTCAAAAACCTTAATTTCTTTTGGACTGAAGATAGAAAGACATGAACATCTTGGATGACATGGGGGTGAGTAAATTATCAGGAAATTTTAATTCTGAATATATATATATATATATATATATATATATATAAGACATTGGTAGATGTAAACATTTGTTACAATGGTAGACATAACCAGACTGCGTGGTCACAATTATGAATATGGGACTACTGATATGGGACAACTCATAGCATCGTGTTATGCCAATGATGTCTCAGTCTGACGGCAGATAAAAATAAACTAAATAAATTACTTTTGAATGATTCGTTACAAAAGTGTGCATCAAATATGTGCATTGTGTGTGTGTGTGTGTGTGTGTGTGACACGCTAGAACAGACCTCATTGTTTCTTGCGTGCACATTTGAGCTTCTTCTTTTCCTTTTGATGGCGGTTGGCAAACCCACTTGAAGGTGCATACCACCACCTACTGCACGACACCTGATCAGTTCAAAAATTGCTTGATCGGCTCGGGACATCCCTATTTTTTTACACTGTCAAACTGTAAAAAAAACAAAACACAAATAGTCATATTCCACGTCTTCTGAAGGCATACAATAGCTTCTGTTGCTTCTGCCGTGGCGCTCAAATCTGCGCAGAACTACTTGGTTTTGGGTGACCTGAGGTTGAGTAAAAGATAGCAAGGTTTTCTTTTTGTGGGAGGTTTTCAACTATTCCTTAACTATATTTTTGGCCAATATGTCTTATTTCTCATCTTTTTTGCTTTGTTTAGCTGATGATGACTGCAAGAACTACTTCACCAGCAGTGGTGTGTTTAAGCCATCCATTGATTGCGGTTTTTTGTCATTCTGCTGTGGGACGTGTGATAACAGATACTGCTGCTCCAATCCACTGCAGAAGTTATCCGAGGATGAACAAGAAGACTGTTTTTTGTGAGCAGTTTTATTTGTCTAATGAAAAATAATGGCTTTCATAGTTTTATACTGACATCAGCACACCAGCTTCACATTTACAACTCTTTCTGTGCCATTAGCGTCACCAAACAAGGTTTTGAAAATGACTTCCCAAACACAATCCCCATTTTTGTTTGGTCAGACAAACAGATAGTCATGCTACAGATTTATTGTATTTACATTTTTTCAGGGAAATCTTAACTGCAACCGGTCATATCTGAACCAATCAAGTGTGTTTCTAATGTGATTATTTTTTCATAATCTGTCCTGAGGCAGTAATACGTACGATAATACGTATGTCGCTGTCGGTGTGACGGTAGCGGGACTTGTGATCCTCATCATTATGTTCATCGTCTGCTGTGTCTGCCCATGCTGCTGCATCTACAAAATGTGCAGAAATCCCAGACGTAAGTGTCTACACTTACATATATTTTTCTTGTTCATGTTTCCAATTTGAGATATGTCTTTCTTGCCAAATATTTTGATGAGCATCATATTTCACATTCAAATGTGAAGCCAATAACAATAAATTTGGTCTATAAAATTGTAAAGTGTAGATGTATTATAATAGGTGAAGGTTTTTATGCAAAATATATTAATTTCATTAAAAGTTTAATTTTGACCGAAATGTGACCTAGATGTGTTTTCGTGAGACTGACCCGTGTGTAAAAAATGGCAGAAATGTTTTAACTTTTTTTCCACAAGTTTAGACTTTCTCTGACCTTGTATCCTTTGATACAAATGCTGGAATGTGACTTTTGAGAGCGGAAAAACTGAATGCTGGATCATTCTGGGATTCCCCACCCAGTCTGACTCACTGTGTCCACAGTAACCACAAACAGGAAGAGTGAGCGCCCATGTGCAGCTGAAAGAGATTAATGATTATCTGTCACAAGACGCTCATAATACAGCTGCAGTCTCACCTACATAACATTTGTTTTGAATGTTTAGTTACTCATGGGAAAATGAAGATTTGGCTTCCCTCTCTGGGAACTGGGAATGTAGTATCCTTGAAACCTTGTTTCTGCAGCGACATTCAGCATGTTTCCTATAACAGCGTCTGGCGTTTATGTTTTACGTGGCGTGAGAAAGTCACATAAACCATGTGAAATCCGATCAGAGCGGTCAGACTGAAATGGATCTCCAGAAATGACAGTCGGAACGAGGCTTTAGGACTTAAATACAGACAAAATAATCAACAGAACTGAGAACCGGTGTGGAACACATGAGTAACTATGAAAACTAACTCGAAAAACAAAATCAATTAATTTTTAAAGTTTTAGTAATTTTGTTGTTTTTGTTATTAGTTTATTTTTATGTCTGTATAATTTTTTTGATTTAAGTTTTAGTACATGAAGTTGAAGTAAATGTTGCCTTGCCTTGGCAACTAGCTGGAAAACAGTTTTATACATTTAATTTTATTTCATTAATGTATAATTTACTTTAATAACCCTGGCTGGAAGTATGTTGTCGGGTGTATATGAGGTTGTGGAACAGAATTTCTTCATAGGGTGGACTGGTTTTATTTTCTGTCAGCATATTATTTAGGGTTGTTGTAAAGTTATTTGTTTATAATTGAGATAAAATTTACCATTTTTAAAAGTGTTAGCTGATAGAGTCGATGCTGATATCTGTAGAGCAGGGTTGCCAATATAATTACGATATTTAGGTAATGCAATTAAATTATATCAAATGATTTGCATGCCAAATTACAGTCTATTAATTATGTCTATATAAAATTAAAACAAATGCTTGGTTGATTAGTCATCCTAGTCAATGTATATATACACACACACACACACACATATATTTGCTGATTTTTAACGGTTTTAAAAAGCCTTCTAATGATTGACACAACAGGAAGTTGCTATCTAGTGCATCTTAAATTTAGCCATTTAACTGCACCAGAAAGGAACTGCAGCTGTGATTGCAGTTGCAGACGTTATCAGGCTGCCCTTATTCATTTGGTTTAAAACAAAATAGTGTTTCAAAGTTGGCTTTGAGACCCACATTTATAATAATTAGGGCAGAAAGGGTTCAGAGAAGTTGTGACAGACCTATATATCAGCCAGGATGATTAAAAAATTATATTTTACTTGCAGCAATGCACAAGATGTACAGTGGGGAGAACAAGTATTTGATACACTGCCGATTTTGCAGGTTTGCCCACTTACAAAGCATGTAGAAGTCTGTAATTTTTATCATAGGTACTCTTCAACTGTGAGTGATGGAATCTAAAACAAAAATCCAGAAAATCACATTGTATGATTTTTAAGTAATTAATTTGCATTTTATTGGATGACATAAGTATTTGATACATCAGAAAAGCAGAACTTAATATTTGGTACAGAAACCTTTGTTTGCAATTACAGAGATCATACGTTTCCTGTAGTTCTTGACCAGGTTTGCACACACTGCAGCAGGGATTTTGGCCCACTCCTCCATACAGACCTTCTCCAGATCCTTCAGGTTTCGGGGCTGTCGCTGGGCAATACGGACTTTCAGCTCCCTCCAAAGATTTTCTATTGGGTTCAGGTCTGGAGACTGGCTAGGCCACACCAGGACCTTGAGATGCTTCTTACGGAGCCACTCCTTAGTTGCCCTGGCTGTGTGTTTCAGGTCGTTGTCATGCTGGAAGACCCAGCCACGACCCATCTTCAATGCTCTTACTGAGGGAAGGAGGTTGTTGGCCAAGTTCTCGCGATACATGGCCCCATCCATCCTCCCCTCAATACGGTGCAGTCGTCCTGTCCCCTTTGCAGAAAAGCATCCCCAAAGAATGATGTTTCCACCTCCATGCTTCACAGTTGAGATGATGTTCTTGGGGTTGTACTTATCCTTCTTCTTCCTCCAAACACGGCGAGTGGAGTTTAGACCAAAAAGCTCTATTTTTGTCTCATCAGACCACCTGACCTTCTCCCATTCCTCCTCTGGATCATCCAGATGGTCATTGGCAAACTTCAGACGGGCCTGGACATGCGCTAGCTTGAGCAGGGGGACCTTGCGTGTGCTGCAGGATTTTAATCCATGACGGCGTAGTGTGTTACTAATGGTTTTCTTTGAGACTGTGGTCCCAGCTCTCTTTAGGTCATTGACCAGGTCCTGCCGTGTAGTTCTGGGCTGATCTCTCACCTTCCTCATGATCATTGATGCCCCACGAGGTGAGATCTTGCATGGTGCCCCAGACCGAGGGAGATTGACCGTAATCTTGAACTTCTTCCATTTTCTAATAATTGCGCCAACAGTTGTTGCCTTCTCACCAAGCTGCTTGCCTATTGTCCTGTAGCCCATCCCAGCCTTGTGCAGGTCTACAATTTTATCCCTGATGTCCTTACACAGCTCTCTGGTCTTGGCCATTGTGCAGAGGTTGGAGTCTGTTTGATTGAGTGTGTGGACAGGTGTCTTTTATACATGTAACGAGTTCAAACAGGTGCATATAATGAGTGGAGAACAGGAGGGCTTCTTAAAGAAGGGACACCCCTCCAAATCATTGAATTCAGGTGTTCCAATCACTTCCATGGCCACAGGTATATAAAATCAAGCACCTAGGCATGCAGACGCTTCTACAAACATTTGTTAAAGAATGGGTTGCTCTCAGGAGCTCAGTGAATTCAAGCGTGCTACTGTGATAGGTTGCCACCTGTGCAATAAGTCCATTCGTGAAATTTCCTCACTACTAAATATTCCACGGTCAACTGTTAGTGGTATTATAACAAAGTGGAAGCAATTGGAAACAACAGCAACTCAGCCTCGAAGTGGTAGGCCACGTAAAATCACAGAGCGGGGTCAGCGCATACTGAGGCGCACAGTGCGCAGAAGTCGCCAACTTTCTGCGGAGTCAATAGCTACAGACCTCCAAACTTCGTGTGTCCTTCAGATTAGCTCAAGAACAGTGTGTAGAGCGCTTCATGGAATGGGTTTCCATGGCCGAGCAGCTGCATTAAAGCCTTACATCACCAAGTGCAGTGCAAACGTCGGATGCAGTGGTGTAAAGAACGCCACCACTGGACTCTAGAGCAGTGGAGACGTGTTCTCTGGAGTGACCAATCACACTTCTCTGTCTGGCAATTCGATGGACGAGTCTGGGTTTGGCGGTTGCCAGGAGAACGGTACTTGCCTGACTGCATTGTGCCAAGCATAAAGTTTGGGGGACGGGGGATTATGGTGTGGGGTTGTTTTTCAGGGGTTGGGCTTGGTCCCTTAGTTCCAGTGAAAGGAACTCTTAATGCTTCAGCATAGCAAGACATTTTGGATCATGCTCCCAACTTTGTGGGAACAGTTTGGGGATGGCCTCTTCCTGTTCCAACATGACTGCGCACCAATGCACAAAGCAAGGTCCATAAAGACATGGATGAGTGAGTTTGGTGTGGAGGAACTTGACTGGCCTGCAGAGAGTCCTGACCTCAACCCAATAGAACACCTTTGGGATGAATTAGAGCGGAGACTGTGAGCCAGGCCTTCTCGTCCAACATCAGTGCCTGACCTCACAAATGCGCTTCTAGAAGAGTGGTCAAAAATTCCCATAAACACACTCCTAAACCTTATGGAAAGCCTTCCCAGAAGAGTTTAAGCTGATATAGCTGTAAAGGGTGGTAAAACTCCATATTAAACCCTAAGGATTAAGAATGGGATGTCATTAAAGTTCATGTGCATGTAAAGGCAGGCGTCCCAAAACTTTTATATATATATATATATATATATATATATATATATATATAAAAAAATACATGTGTATATAGTACAGTGGTTTTCAAACCTGTCCTGGAGGCACCCCAGCCCTGCACATTTTGTGTGTCTCCCTCATTTATCACACCTGATTCAACTCATCAGCTCGTTAGTAGAGACTGCAACTAAACTGGGTGTGTCTGATAAGGGAGACATACAAAATGTGCAGGGCTGGGGTGCCTCCAGGACAGGTTTGAAAACCACTGATATAGTGAGTCCTCCATCAACTCATTCATTATTCATGTTGTTTTTTCTTTGACTTTTTTTTCAACAGCTGTTATGGGAGCAACAACAACAACTACAGTTGTATCCACACAATACCCTCAGCAGCCTGTTGTCCAGGGAAGTCAGTACCCTCCGTACCAGCCCATGATACCACCTCAGTCTGGGTACAGCGGGGCACCAGGATATGGAGGGCAGCCCATGCCAACTGCACCATATCAGGGACAGCCATACGCAGCGGGACCCCCACCTCCATACCAGGAGGCTGGTAAGATAATGACCTTGCACAGCAAAAAGTCCAGTCAGCCTAAGTTGTAGGACTGGGCGATAACTACAAATATTTATGATGATTTCGTTTTTTTCTTGGTAATTATGTGTCATTTACGTAGTTTTACAAAGATTCAACACCATGTTCACGCATCTAATGGCAAAAAAGCTTAATGAAGGTGCTCAACCACAAACAAAAACATTTTTAAAAGGAAGGAAAAGTTGGCGCGCACAGCTCCAAAAACAGAAAAATATTTGTCATGTTCTCACCACAGGTGACGTTACGAGCCCAGTGGCTCTTCATCATATGTAGTTTTGCAATCCTTTCTTGTCTCATGACTGGTATGAGTTATGAGTATGACAGCGTTAAGACGGATGTTTAAAAGCGTCAGTAGCAAAAATTATTCTGTACTTTGCATCAGTTCAGAATGTTTTAGTGAACCAATTCAAAAAGATTTGTTTGCATTTTCACTCAAAAATGTGTTTTAGGGTAATTATTGCCAACTGTTAAAACAGATTAGTTTTAGATTATAACTTTAATAAACTGTTTACTTTACTTTAGTCCTTGCATTAAACACTTTTTAATCTATTTGGCTACAATGGCTGGTTGAAGCGTATTTTTAAACCATTTCAGAGCACATACATATTTGAGATTTCTCATATTGCCAAAAAAAAAAGAAAGAACTGTTTTTAGCTACACTACTATTACAAAGTTTTGGGTATGTAAGAATTTTTAATTTTTTTTATATTTTTTTTTTTTAAAGAAGTCTCTTCTGCTCACCAAGGCTGCATTCATTTGATCTAAATACTGTAAAAAGAGTAATATTGTGAAATATTTTTACAATTTAAAATAACTATTTTCCATTTTAATATATTGTAAAATGTAGTTTATTCCTGTGATCAAAGCTGAATTTCCAGCATCATTACTCCAGTCTTCAGTGTCACATGATCCTTCAGAAATCATTCTAATATGATGATTTGATGCTCAACAAACATTTCTTATTATCAGTGTTAAAAACAGTTGTGCTGATGAAGATTAATACAAAGTTCAAAAGAACAGCATTTATTTGTAACATTATAAATGTCTTTACTGTCACTTTTGATCAATTTAATGCACCCTTGCTGAATAAAAGTATTCATTATTTAAAAAAAAAAAAAAAAAACCTTACTGACTCCAAACTTTTGAATGGTATGTATTTACTCAGCCCTAATGAGTTAGGGTTAAATTTGCTTGCTACAATTTGCATCGTTTTTACTTGAAAGTTTGAAATCGAAAAAAGCGCCAACAAAGAGTTGAATAGAGGTTTCATTGCTGTAATTCTGCGTGTGTTTGCAGGAGGCCCAGGATATCCTGCTCCCTACAGCCAGGCTGCGTTTGACGGTGGACAGGCCACGTACCCCATACAACCACCAGTTCAGCCTGGTTTCGCTCACCCGCCCCCACCAGCAAACTACAGCTCGACTCAACCAGCTTACAACCCCGCCTACGTGGAGCCACCAAAGACCGGTTACTAAACCACAAGCTGGATTGTTTGATGGTTAAGCAGTTCCATGACCGGGTCTACTACAATTGTGCATTGTACAGCTACTGTGGACAGCATATTTCAATCGGGTCGGGAATAAAATGATTGGTGTTAGTTATCATGATAGCTTTAAAGTCTTCTTGTGTGCCAGCATTGTTTTCTTTACACTTGCCTTTTACACTTCATTTTATATACCGTAATATATATTTTATCTTCTATGACTCCAAGCCATATTTTTTGTAATTTTGTTTGTTTGTGCAAAAGGGAATATCTTTGTTTTTCATCTTGAGAAGGTCGTCAGCTTCATTTTATCCTGGGTATTTGCACAAAATACTGACACTTTATCAGTTGGTGAATTTGAACTACAACAGCATGCTGTTTAGATGTTTTCACAATTTACGTACCATTCAGGTTTAGGCATCTGAATGTTTGTAACAGTGTTCTCATGCACAGAGATCCAGAATATGCCTTATTTATGCAGCTTATGCAGCGAATTACACGTGGACACTTTAACTACAACATTCTCACTGTGTTTGGATAATTTTATTTGGTTTTGTATGTTGCAGAAATTCTGTGTTTGTGAAGGAGGCGTCAACACATTTTATAAATTTCCCTTCCTCTTTCCTTGAGGTTCTGGAAAAGCATTTGAATATCACACTGTGAGGAAGAGTGTCCATAATCTATCCTGACTGGAAGCCAAATGACTTCACCACCAATTTAAATAACGTGAAACTCATTTTTAAACTAAAGTAATTTAAGGTCAGACAGAGGATGAAATTGTAAGATGACGTTTGACTGCTTTGTTTATTTATCTGGAAAGTCTTGCGACACTGTTCCGTGTTATGAAGTTAGCTCATTTTATTTCCACTGATTACTGTTGGGTGTGTCGGGGTCATATTTTTGGGATATGTTTGTTCATGGTTTATTAACTGTATTAATGTTCATCTAATCAGTGTTTTATTTTCAAATGTTTATACTCAAGCATCTCCATGTTTGCAACTGCAAATAAAAAGAAATTGTGCTGGAATCACTGTTAAAGTCAAATCTCTGCCTACAAGCATTATTTCTTTCATTTTAGTCAGATTTTCCATTTTTCAAAACAATTGACCTACACAGTTAAATGATGTACAGGAAATGAGCTCACTTATGTGTTGTTGACTAATGCCAATTAAAAATACCAAAGCTATTACACACTAAAAATACACACTTTGGTCGTGATGGGAAAGTACATACCTTTCCATGTCGTATATAGCATCTGGAAATACTTCTTCGTCACATACTGTTCGCTTACATTTATTACCTTATTTTAATACGCAGCTCTCGGATTCAGGTGCGAGATATTTCCTAATATTCGCCGTCGTCATTAGCAACTAAACCGAGTTAACTAAAACCGCCGTTATATTGACGTCTTTCCGCGCCAGTCCGCCGACTTCCGCGCTCGTTTTACAAACTGCCGCCATTTTGCGTATTAGTTATGACTATAGTGTAACTTACCTCAGAGGACTTTGCCATATATTGTTGTGTTCATCTTGTTGCTAGCCCAATTGTTTTGTACTTGTACTTTCTTCCTGGCGTAAATTTAGGTATTATATACAAATACAACAGAGATTATTATTTTAACTCAAATCAATATGCCGTGTAATAAGCAAGATACTGCAAGCTGGTCAATAAAGCAAATGGGTTATGCAAAACAAACTTATTAACCATATTCTGTAAAACAAACTGAATCGCTTCCGGTTCTGGTCTTTTGTATGTGCTTTGTTAAGTATAGAGCTCTTTTACTAAAGATGCCTTGGAGCTACCAAAGATGATCATAACCGATGTCCATTGGATATGCAGATTGATATCTAATTTTTTTGTTTTTCGTCTTCTTACTAACATTCAGACATTAAAATCGTATGAAACAGCAATAATAAAAATAACTAGCCATCAAAGTCCATAATCGCCATCAGTTTATACTGCTATTAACACTTTCTCTGACAAGTGGATGCGATGAGACCTGTTTTCCTGTTTGTTCATGTGACGTTTGACATAAAGCCTATTATCCCTTACCCCACAGCTGAACCCCAATAAATATGACTCTATAAATAGTATTTGTTGCTTGTTGTTCACAAAAAAAAAAAAAAAAAAAAAAAGTATAATTTTGACTCGTCCCTCGGTTAATAAAAACTGTAATACATAAAGAATTAAAATACCTCAGGTGATTTAGAATTAATTCTTTAATTCGGGTCATTAGTGCTCAGTCTTAAAAAGAATGACAAAATGTGAGGACACGAGACAAACACAGAATGTTTCTGAGGGGACACACTAAACATTTTTCATTACAAAACTTGACTTTATATTGGATCATTTTGACCCTGTTTCCATATCCATGTCTTCAACGTACTCTGTTTCAGATCTGCAGATCTCCTCCAGAGCCAGTTCTGGAGTGAAACAACAATAGAATACCATTTAATGCATCACAATGAACTAATGTTAAGACAAATATCTTTAAGGACGAAAAATGTTCTACATCAGATGTTACTCAGAAGTCAGTTAGCCAATCAAAATGATGTTGGTATCAATTACTGTAATCGAATGTAGAGATGTGAACCCACCTTCACTCTCGGACAGATCTGGGACCAGGCGGAACGTGTCTCTGATGGCGGGAATGACCTGATCGTACATGTGCAGGACGTCCAGACAGTGTTCGGAAAAGGACGAGTCCTTCAACAGCAGCCAGTGCAGTAACATCAGAGCTTCTCGCAGCACCTGTAATCCAGGACTCTTCCAGGTCCGATTCCTCAGCGTTTGACTTCCTCTGCCTTTTGTTTTCAGCCACTGCCTGTGTAAAACCACAATGATTGTCCGCACCACCTGAAGATAGGAAAATATATAGTATGGTCAGTACCAGACAGTTTTGTTGCATTTTGCTCTACTGTTATGAAAGACTCGAGAACAATCATCATGTCCATTGTGCTTCTGTAGTCCAACAGATATGGAGGGTGAAAAGTTTTAGTGTTTATGTCTGAATCAAACCTCATTAATACACTGGCAGGCTGATTCACAAAAAGCTGTCCATGTTTCGGCCTTCTGTGTGAACAGTTTGGTTAAAAACCGGACGACCTGTTGACAGAGGAATACGATTTTTTAATGACATTTTTATATAATACATTTCAAAACGAAGTATTGCAAGATAAATCACCTCAAGTTCAAAACGACTCCACATATCTTCTGAGGTGGATTTATCCGGTCTAGAGGTGACGTACTGGAATATTTTGAGAAAAGGGCATGGACCTGAGGGAAGAGGGAGGGTTTATGTTAACTCAAGCCAACAAAAGGACACTTAAAGAAATGCTAAAAGACACTTACATTCATGCGAGCAGAGTTTTGTGGCCATCTCTTCATTATAGATGATAAACAACAGAAATCTCACAGACAGATGGACTATTCTGTAGGATGTCTCCAGAGTCAGGCATTTGGACAACACTTGACTCGAAATGACAACCTGGAGTCTACATTTGAGAAATCAGACAATAGTTTAATTGGTAAATAAAAGTAAATATTCTCACTATATCATACTACAGTGGGGAGAACAAGTATTTGATACTGGCTGTTTATTAATACTTATAAAGCACATATTAATGCCTTATTCTGACCATATTCTACATCCCTTAATCCTACCCAATACCTAAACTTAACAACTACATCACTAACTATTAATAAGCAGTAATTAGTAGTTTATTGAGGTAAAAGTTAATTAATAGTGAGAATTGGACCCGAAACTAAAGTGTGACCACGATTTCATGTCAGGCTTTACAGGGTTAAGATGTTGCCACAGTATTTCTTCCCACTTTCAGTCATCTACATGTAAATTAAGAGCCAGAATCAGAAAGCACATGACACTCATGTAGACACATATACTAAACCTCAAGAGCTGGTTCTCCTGCGCTTTCTCAGCCAGCTTGACAAGAGTCTTCAAACTAGTGTTCACAAGCGCCTCCCTCTGGACAGCGGCGGTAATGAACGCCGGATCGGCCAGCTGTAGGAGCCTGCTGAGAAGAGGAGGCTGGGTTTGCGCCTCCCCGGTGAGATGCTCAGAGGCACTGAGGAGATTCTTCGAACACTGTGGCCGGTTGAGGCAAATCTCTCCGTCCTGATGGCACAAAACCATCCCCAAAGCCTCACTGCTGTAGCACACTATGTGATAGAGAGCTTTCATGGCCGCCAGGGCAAACTCCTCCTGACCGCTGAGAGATTCCTCCAGACTCGAGGCCAGGCTGGAGTCGGAGGATCCCGAGAGGGAGCTTCCATGGAGCGAGGCTTTCGCAGAGCTCTCGACGGACTCCAGCAACTGACAGTATGTGCTGATGTGGAAGGTGAGCAGGGGGAGGAAGTGCACCGCGGCCGGGCAGGTTTGGACAGCAGCATCTGGGTTATGTGGGACATTCGTGGAGGGCTGGAGAGTTAATGCGGTCAGAGCGGACATAGCAAGACTCTGCAGTTGGTGAAATCGAGCTTGAGGACGATGAATCGATCGGAATTCTGTGGAGGACGAGCTGGAAGTTGCCAATGATCCCCTGAAATAAAGGGGGGAAAACAATTCACAAGTTCAAACTTTTCACACGGATATTTAAAGATGCAATAAAAGTAAACATTTAACAAACAGTTACTAATACTAATAGACATAATGCTAATAGTTATTTGATCATACATGCATGCTATTTCCACAAATAACTCAAATTTCCACAAGTTTTCCAGGCTTCAGATTTTTCCCATATTTTAAATTTTTTTTTTTTCTACTTTTAAAAATTAATAGTTTATTATTATTATTAATAATACATTATTCTATAATATTTAATTTAATAATAAAATAGAACAAGTCATATTTTAACAACTATGTTTTAAAATAAAAAAGCAAACATCATGGTGTAAATATGAATACTAATACTACTAACAGTAGTGTTGATTGTTGTTGATACAATATTCTATAATGTTTAGTTTAATAATGAACAATAAATTACAACATTATAATAATTAAGTTTTTAAAACGCAAAAAAAAACATGTCATGGTGCAAAAATGAATACTACTACTACTACTACTACTACTACTATTAGCAATAATAATAATAATTTGTCATATTTAATAATAAAAACATGTTTTAAAAATTCAAAATTGTCAATATTATTATTAATATTATTAATGATAAGAAGAATCATTACATAATATTCTGTATTCTATATATTATTATTAATACATTAATCTATAATATTTTATTTAATGATAATAATAATATACAAGAAATAATACTGTTTTAATAATAATAATAATGTTGTAAAATAATGCATGCCATGATGTAAAAATGAATACTACTAACAATAACAACAACAACAACAATAATAATAATAATAATAATAATAATAATAATAGTAGTTATTAATACAATATTCTATAATATTTCGTTTAATAATAATAAATAATAAAATACAACAAATAATATTTTTGATGAATGTTGTAAAAATGCTCTGGAATGAATGTGAAGTGTTCCGTATAATGTGGTTTATGAACCGAAAATATCTCTGATCATGTGACTTAGAAAAGTATATTTGATTAACGTTTCCAATGTTGACATTGTTCAAAAGTTCCATTGGAAATTACCAACATTTACAAATGTTGCAATGGAAATTTCTATTCCTTATGATTAATATTGTGAAAGTGGGCCAATGGTTTCCAAAACAAACAGTTGTATGTAGTAAAAGCCAATGTTTACAGTATATTTCTCAGGTTTCAGGACATTTCAGGACACAATGGGATGCCCCTCCCAGTGGGCGGGGCTTGTTGATACTTACGGGCTGATGTAGCCGTTCTGTGACAGGACGTTTGGTAGAGCGGCAGGACTGATGGACAGCAGGTGACACAGACCCAGAGTGCTCGGATCCAACGGTTGTTGCAGCAGTAGGTTTAATAACACACATCCTATAGTATCACAAACACAAACTCAGAGCCACCCACTGAAAAAACAGACAGAAGATAAACTCAAGAGATTTGATTAGCCGTTACCTTCCTGTTGATGGTCAGATCTGAGAGTTCGGTCTGACTGCGGCTCTTCTGTGAGGAAACGCTTGGACTGCGCTGGTTTCCCATCTGATAAGAGTTTGAAAATGTGATGTTGAGGATCAAACGACAATGGAAAGAGCTCAGGACAGGAAATGTGCATAAACACAGAAAGAAATAACCCATACCCTCTAATAAATGGCCTTTTTTCAAAGGAGATGTTTTCTTGGAGAGCTCGGCTGAGAAGTTTTCCTTAGTCATGAACGCTCGACTCACAGGAGAGTGAATACTGTGTTAACACAACAAATAAAAACACAAATCAACTCATATTTGTCTAGAGCGGTTTTCAGGTAACATTCTAACCTTTTAATAAATAACAAATGTCTTTATTTATATTAATTATAATAATAACAACAATGATCACTAATATTAATAATAAATAAATAATACAATATTTAACAGTAATACTTATAATAACAATAATAATATAAAAAATAAGTGATGCTTTTTGTTATTATATTATTTCATTGTATTGTTTAATACTACTACTACTAATACATATTAAAAACAACATTAATAATAATCATATAATTATTTTAAAACAACAATTTAAATTACTACAATTACTTTATTATTAATAAATACTTATTAATAACACACAATAGTAAAAGTATTACTATTACATATTTTTATAATAATTATTATTTGTATTAAAAGTAATCATAATAGTAATAGTAAAAAAACAATAATAAATTGCTATAATTACTTATTTTACATAATAATGATAATTATAACAATATTAAATACAATATAATAAAAATAATAATAATAATAATAATGTATTACTAATAACTAGTATTACTTATTAAAATAGAACAATAATAATTATAATTACTTTTTAAATTAATTTAATTAATAATAATTATGATTATATTATTTAATAGTACTACTATTAATTTGTATTATTAAAAACGTCAACATTAATAATAATAATAATAAAATTATTATTTAAAAACAACAACAAATTATTACAATAACTTGTTTTTAATGATAATAATAAATACAACAATTATAAAGTATTACTATTACTTTTTTATAATAATAATATTTTTATAACTTTATTTTATATATATATATATATATATATATATATATATATATATATATATATATATATATATAAAAAAATTTATAATTATTCTTTCTTATTATTGAAATGTTTAGCCAGTTTTAATGGTAACACTTTTCATTTGTTAACATGAACTAACAATGAACAATACTTCTGCAGCATTTATTCATCTTTATTAATGTTAATCTTAACATTTACTAATACATTCTTAAGATCAAAAGTCGTATCTGTTATTAATAATTAAAGTTTTTATTTACTAACATTAACAAAGATTAATAAATGCTGTAAAAATATATTGTTCATTGGTAGTTCATGTTACTTAATGCATTAACTAATGTGAACCAACGAGACCTTATTGTAAAGTGTTACCAATTTAATTTAATAACAAACAAATCCAGTATAACATATGATACACTGGAGTGGAGTGCATGCAAAGAGATTGTAACAAAATGCTGTAACAGTGCAGACAAAAGAACACCTGTCTCTCATTACCAATTCCTCTTGAAGACACACAAAAATCAATGTTGTATTTACATGTTTCGTGCAGGAGTGCCGGGCTGCTTTCCTCCACGCTCAACGCTCTGAAGTTTCCCTCTCATTTCATTCATCTCGGCTTCTTTAAAGTGCAACTCTGACTGCAGCGACTGCACCTGCGGTTAATCAAGCATTTCGACGAGTTCACATGAACCATTTCATCAGATGTCAATCAAGCTCGTGTGCCGTACCTTCCTGGACAGCTCCTTCTCCCGTTCGCTCTGAGCGTGAGCTTTCTCTTTCTCCAGGGCGAGTTGTGTCTGCTGCTGCTGTTCCTTCTCCTGATTGGCCAGTTTCAGGGAGTCCCGCAAAACTCGGATCTCTCCGTTCTTCATCAGGATCTCCTCCTCTACCTCCTTCAGCTGAGTGTGAACAGAAATGCAGACACATGAGAACTGGTGTTTAAATCCTAAATCATGAAGAACTAAATGATGACTGTTTTGGTGTAAATCCTTGTCTAAAAAGTGGAATTCAGGAAAAAAAGGAGTCTCTTTGAGAACAAATAAAGTGACCAAATGAACTGCATGTTGTGTAGAAGAACACACCCTTTTCTTCAGGTCTGCTTGCTGTTCCTCTAATTGCTTGTAGTACAGATCTTCTCCATCTTTACTGGAATGACCATCCGCTGTGTGACACACAAACGGGTTAAATCTCTAGATTAACCCATCCAGAGTTCATATAATGCAAACATTAAAAAAAAAATTAAAAACATGCAAAATGAACTATGCAAAATACTGTGGGAATAAGACTTATAAAATATTTCAAAAATAATAATAATAAATTATTATATTAAATAAGTATAAAACTTATTTAATTTAATAACAAAAAAATCTAATTATGTTATATTGGATTTTTATACTATGCAAAAAATGTGGTAATAACACTTAAAATACTTCAATAATAGTTATTATTAATAAATTTTAACAATACTTTTTTCATTTAATAACAAATCTAATTATTATGTTATACTGCATTATTATACAATGCAAAAATTAACTATGCAAAAAAACTGGGAATAAGACACTTCAAATATTCAATAATAATAATAATTACTTTATTTAATTTAATTTAAAAAATCTAAATATTATTATATATTATAGTATTAGATTGTTGTATAAATTATTATTAGCTGTTGTTGTTATTACTATAAATCTGCTTTGTGAAACACAAAATAACGTATCCAGAGTCCATATAATCCAAAAATGAGCTATGCAAAGAACTGTGGCAAAATGCTCAGTCCAAAAACAGACAGAGGGAGTGTTTGGGAAACAAAAGTCTGTGGAATGTGTGTCCAAAACGTCTTATACTAACCAAACACGTCTTTTCTTTGAGGTTCTTTATTGTTGTATGTGCTACTGCTGCAGCCGTCTCCGAGGGCAAATGTTTTTCGGCTGGATCTCACAGGTGCTTTGCTTTGCTCATCAGCGCAAGCGAACACAGAACCAAACGTTCTCTTTGACCCACTGTTCTGGACGTCTCCTGTTATGGCCTGGGATGCGATGATGTCGATCTGGTCCAGGTCATCCTGGGTGAAATCGATGTCATCGTCAAACGGGTCGGGTCCCGCTGACACCTGATGACCTTTCAGTCTCTTGCTTGGTGGGAAGTCCATGATGCTTTTAGGAAATTGATTAATCATTATTAATATTCATGTATGATCAATGAAGAAAATAGTCAAAATACAAAAACAGTAGGTGTGTCCAAACTTTTGACAGGACTCTCTCTCTCTCTCTCTCTCTCATATATTTATATATACACATACATACTATTTAATGTGGGCGGCAAAATAGCCTTTTCCAAGATATAATTCAGTTCGTGCAAGTTGTAAAATACTATTAATGTCAGTAGTGTAAACTAAAAAAAACTGTTTAATGTAATTGACAATGAAAATACTAATGGTCAGAGTAAATAATCCAGTTATTTTCCATCCAAACGTGGAAAATAATGCCTAACATACATACAATGGTCTTGTAGAGTCACAAACTAGGTTTATTATAGTAAAACTGTAGTAAAGTGCTCAGGTTTATCAGTTACCTGCTTCAGTGTCCCTCTCAGACTCCTGCATTAACCTGCGACGACTCGTCAAACACACAACATTCTGGACAAAACACTAATAAAGAGCTACTTTGAGCTATTAACATAAACCTAAATGACTAAATAAACAAAATAACAGAAAACCTGTGAAGTTGGAAGCATTTCTGAGCTCTGCATCTCGTTCGGTGTGGAGGAGGATCCATGCGGCTAGACGAAAGCGCATGCGGTAGTAAAACCTCACCTGATTGGCTAAAGCGCGGCCCCAGTGTCTTACGGTGCGCTATGATTGGTCCATTTACCAGCGAACGTACTACGGAGACATTCGTGAGACAAGTTCCATGCACAAACGCGTTATGAACGATTTCAGTGGGGGGGTTTTTTCATGTAGAAAACATACACAAAGTAAATTAAAAGTTATCTAAACGTGTTTGACGGTACGTTTGGACACGTTTCTTTTTTTAGTGTTCGTACACATGAAACGTAAATCAAGTTCCCATAAAAGATGCTTCAGCATGTAGCCTGTTTTTACTTAGTCTATATAAATGTAATAGCTGTACTAAATATACTAAACAACTAATCTTATAAGGCTATTACAAACGCAGCACTTTTGTATTACATGGGTACACAACAAAACACTGTTGTTAAAATATGGACACAAATCGTTTTTGTTGCTTTATAGTTGTGGACTGCGACAATTTATCTGTGTGATTACATACACAATTTTTTTTATCACAAAACTTTCACAATACATGCATTCAAGTTGTGTACGTGACATTGTTCAATACAAATCAATTCACTGAGAGACACATAGGGGAAATTAATTAAATAAATCATATAATAAATTACATGCACCATACATTATAAATAAGAATATAAAAGTACTCATTGTAACAACTACAATTTACTACTTTGATACGTGATACGTTTACTGTATCAGACCACCGTCTGTTTATGGAAATGGCTCGTTTGTGACGTCACCTCGAACTCGCGCTCTGATTGGCGGATGCGCGCGGCTGCAGAGTGTTTACCATCTGAGCTCAGAACTGGAGCTGCACGTACTCAAACCACCACCGAAGGAGGAAGTTCGCGGTCGAAAATAGAAATTTATTCGCCCGTTTTTACAACTGCAATAATAAAAACGCTCGCAACAGCTGTGGAAACTCTCTGTGTCCCTATTCCGATTCTCTGGAGCAGGTCAGTGGCGTTTAAGGCGCGATTTTTCGTGTTGTTTTGAACAAAGGAACATGCCAAAGACATTGGCCAGGCCTGTTGAGTTCAGATAATTTAGCTAATTGATCTCAAAAACTCGCCCGTGCTCACATTTGATTGTGTATCACAGTTTTACTGCGTTTTCCCTTTCAGCTCATGCAAAAACTTTACGATGAAAACCGAGGTCTCTACTGCTGCTAACTTTGTCACACGTCTGTTGAGGGGAACGGGACTGCTTTCAGAAGAACAGCTGCAACAATTCAGATTCTCTTTGGAAGAAGCTTTAGGGGGTAAGATAGATTTGGACACGGTCTTACCATTGTTTAAAGTAAATTCAAGTATATAATAATCCTATATATATATATATATATATATATATATATATATATATATATATATATATATATATATATATATATATTATTGTAATGAAAATGAACATGAACATGGTTTGTTGCAAACAAAGCAGCAGAAGATCAGACTAGGTTTATTGCAGCATCAAAGTCCATTCATTGAAACTTGCTCCATTTTAACCCCAATATGCCTTAAAGCACCAAGGCCAAAATCTTTGGCAAGTAATGGTTATGTTTGATTGTACCAAGGCCTAACTTTGTTCTTTCATTGTAGATCATTATCAGCACCATTGGTTCCCAAACGCACCATGCCGAGGTTCGGGTTACAGGTGCATCCGGATCAACCACAAGATGGACCCTTTGATAGGCAAAGCGGCCTGTACGATCGGACTCACAAAAGAGCGACTCTTTTCACTGCTGCCAAGTGAACTCACCATGTGGGTCGACCCGTATGAAGTGTCCTACCGGATTGGAGAGGACGGGTCCATATGCGTCCTCTACGAGTCCACGCCTCCGTCGGACCAGACGGACAGCTGCAAAGACGAACTGAGAATCGGACAGTCGAGTCCGTCCAAATCCTTCGGCATGATGACTTGCTCCAGCTGAAGAATGATTCTGGCTAATGAGCTGCTTGTGAGCGCAGTAAATCAGGCATTGCTCACATTTGATTTCATTTTAAATCTGTTTTTTTTCCAGACAGATTTTTTTTTTTAAATCAATGGTGAAATCTTCGTCCTATTGACCTCATGGTGAAAACAGATGTATTTTGATTAAATGTATGTTTTAAGCTCCCTGTACAGTCATGTTGAATGTTTTTTTTTTTGTTTGTTTTTTTTTAAATTTCTATTAAAAAGGTTTTCTATGAATTTCTAAAAAAGATTGTTTTGTGGTTATTCCATATAACTATACGTAACGCAGTCCTTTCCTCTTCCTCTTCTTCTTATCATATTGATATGATTTACTCTTCCTAAACTTATATTTGGAATTTGCCTATAGGAAATATCAAATTAAACAACTGATATTCATTACTTTTAAGTATAATAGAAGCCATTGCATTACATCTTAAAGGGATAGTTCACCCAAAAATGAAAATTGTCATAATTTACTCACCTTCAGGTTGTTTCAAACCTGTGAGTTTCTTTCTTCTGTTGAACACAAAAGATATTTTGAAAAATGTTGGTAATCAAACAGACGGTAGCCATTGACTTCCATAGTATATTTTTCCTACTGTTGAAGTCAGTGGTTACCGTCAACTGTTTGGTTTCTGACATTCTTCAAAATATCTTCTTTTGTCTTCAGCAGAAGAAAGAAACTCATACAGGTTTGGAACAATATGAGGGTGGGTAAATGATAACAGAATTTTCATTTTTGGGTGAACTATCCTTTTAAAAGCAAAGTTGAAAACAAGATATTCTTCAATTAATGAAAAGAATTCCGAACAAAAATAGTCTGGATAAATACATTTACAGAATAAAGAATGAATGAACTCTCGATGTGAGTTACAAAATAAAAAAAATGGCATCAATATTAATACTGAAATTTTTTTTCTGTGGTAAAACTTTTTATGGGTTATAAAGGATATTTCTTCAATTTTGTGTGTATTTTAAATATTTACAAGTATTTAGTGGTCTCTTAATGATTTTAAAATGTTTAAATGGTATTACTAGACCAAATGGTATGTCATTGTTTTAGTATGTTTATAAATTAGATATTTTTTAATTCTTTACAGTAAAGAAACCCCCTGAATGTTCAACTACTTGAAACATATGCAAATTATATTTATTGTATTTATATAATCACACACATATACATTGTATGTGTATATATATATAGCTACACACACACACATTATTATACTTGCATTATTTATAAACCTCATTGAGCCTTTTGTGATTTTTTCTCTTCTTTCTTTTTCTCTAAACAAATAATTTAACAACAAACAGAAAAGGGAAAGAAAAAAGTCATGCGTCCATGACATCATTTTATAGATACAGTCTATAAACTGCACTCAGAAGCGGGCGAACATTTGATTGTCATTTTTAGCATCCAATCAGCGAATGCATTTAACAATGCCAAACACTTTTGGCCAATGAAAAGCCCTCAATCTCTGCGTCTGACCAATGAGAGCGCAGTGGGGGCGTGTCCTCGCGAAAGCGGTAGTAGCGCTACACCCGTCGGTGTGTCAGACGCGGATCCACCAGAAGTTTTGCGCCTGACCCCGATCATCTCGCCCAGAATATCAAATCTGCGCCAAAACCCGATCAGTTTACGGTTCTTCTGGGTTATGGAACTGGATAAAATGGACGAAAACGACTGGAAATATCACGGGGAGGGGAACAAAAGCCTGGTCGTGTCTCATTTGCAGGTTAGTGTTCAATAGTTACTAGCTTTTAGCTTAGCCAAGATTCATTTAAACTCAATCAAATCTGATTCACTCAATAGAAAATTAATTCAAACTCTTTGGAAAGGACCTAGACTTTAAGCTTGGAAGCTTTATACCACCATTAGACGGAAATCAACTCTTTCTTTGTCTTAAAAGGGTGTTGTCATTGCTTTAAAGCTAGTAGCCACCTAGCTGGCTAAACCAGGATTCATTGATAAAGTTAATGTACAACATGTGGCACATGTGTGTTATCCATGCCACACCCACTTTATGAGATATAAAGTTTCTTAAACCCATTTTAGTGACACATTTAATGTAGGATACATAATGCTGTGGCCGGTTGAATGAATGGTCAGTGGTGATCTTACAGTGTGAGGGTGGTTTTGTGCATCTGACATGGCTCTCTAATGGGAAGTATTAGAGAAAAGATAATAGACACCTCATATTTTCCCTATCCAGGATTCAAAGTTCAGATTGGAAACCTTCAGCAGTCTAAAGTGAAAGATAATGAGGGTCTAAACCGATTTTAAACCAGGATGACGGGTATGAATATTGATTAGGATGGGTGGTAACATGGATGTTGATCACTTTTATGTATTTAGGCATTGGCCAAAGTACAGTTAAAGATTAAAAGATCTTGCCACATGAATTTTCAGCAATGCAACATTGTTTTCAGATATTACTTGGGTTATTGCATGTAAAAACACATAAGCCAGAACCCTCTTTATTTGGACAATTGATAGAAATTAATAAAATCAAGCGTTTGAGAATTGTCTTAATATGATTAATGAAAAAGTTATTGTGAGTTATGTAAATGATTCATTTATCAGTTCCATTTAGCATGTAGTTGACTCCTTTTATCACTACGATTGTGATATAAGGGCCCTGTTTTGTTAAGATCAAGGATATGTTCCTGTAAAGCAGGAACAGCTTAAAGGGGTGGTTGATTATGATTTCACTTTTTAAACTTTAGTTAGTGTGTAATGTTGCTGTTTGAGCATAAACAATATCTGCAAAGTTACGACGCTCAAAGTTCAAAGCAAAGGGAGATATTTTCTTTTAGAGAAATTGCTTTTTAAGGACTACAACAAACGGCTGGTAGGGACTACACAAGCTTCTTCCCGGGTTAGTGACATCACTAACCTTGAAATTTACATAAATCCTGCCCCCGGGAACACGCAACAAAGGGGGTGAGATTATCATGACAGAATATGCTAATCAATGATTTGAAGATAGTTAACTCCACATCAGCTACATAAATTCATCAACTAACCATTCAGGAACATTTTGTTGCATTCTACATGTTGTCACTTCTTCTTGAGTCTCTCCATCATTGTCCGGTTTGAACATAAAAGGCTGAACAGTTTCATTGCCTGTCTGCATGAGGTTATCAGAGCTGCTAACTGGAGTTCTTGAAGCTCCGCCCCGTGAGCAGCAGCTCATTTGCATTTAAAGGGACACCCAAAAACAGCACGTTTTTGCTCACCCTCAAAAAGTGACAATTTTAACATGCTATATAAAATGATCTGTGGGTTTTTTAGAGCTACAACTTCACATACACACTCTGGGGACATCAGAGACTTATTTTACATCTTGTAAAAAGGGGCAGTCAACCACCCCTTTAACCTTTGTCTGATTTCCCAGCTCATTTGTGCGTCTGTAACCTCATACGATAAATAAACTGAATAAACCATTGGATCACAGGTTCAGGAGTCATAAACTGGTTGGATTTGTATTACAGATTACAACACAAGAGTGTGTGTCCAATCACAGGCAGCTGCCCATGACAACATTGGCCAATATGCTATTGTAATCATGCCAAACTGGGTGTGGAGAAACCGGGTGACGCTTTGATGCAGTTTTCCAAGTACTTTTGGAGTCCTGCGAGGGCTTGTCCTTCTCTATTTGCTGTTTACAGACATTCTTTCACGCTCCCACACTCTAGTGTGGATTTCTGTCACGTTGCCTGGCCTGTTTTAAATTCTTGGAATAAGAGCTGAACCACAACATCTTGTGTGAAAGATTGAGTGAGATTGTAAAAACTGATTTTAAGGCATCTCAGTTGCACATTGAAATAAGATGTGGTTTAAACAAGATTTCGGGGTAAATTTCAGACAAAAAACAATGGCTAGGTTCATAATTTTTTTTTTTTTACTATATGACATTAATTATTATATATATATATATTAAATTTCATGACAATTAAACACTTTTCCCCTCACATATTCTCATTAGAATTGTATATATGTAATGCATTTGTAATTCTACATCCTAGTAGTATTTGTTATACTGATTTGAATTCATACTCATTTTAATAATACTTATTATTACAAAGTTTTTTTGTTACGTTAATGACAATTTAAGAAATTGTACTCGACTGTTATGAAAATGTGTACAATATCATTTATTTTTCTTTTAATTTTGAGGTGAATTATACTTAATTTCTCCATGAACATCATTCTTTTATGCTTGTCATTTTGTGAGGCAGAAGTAGGTTTTGTAAATGTTGAGCAAGTGTGTTTAGAAACTGCATTTGCGTTTTAAGTGCCCTTCAGTTACATCAGACCATAAAACAAACCGCCAGTCAGTGAGTTTGTCAATGCGATGTCACCTTTACCTTTGTGGAACCTTTTATGTATAAGTGCATTCTGGGAAAAACATAATGTGTATTCAGTTCACAGTTGAGTAGATGGAGTATTTGTTGTTCACACAAGTGAAGTCACAGGCAAACCTTTTTCATAGGATTCACTTTTTTTTTTTTAACTAAAATAAGACTCTTTGTTCACTAGGATACTTATAGCAGTCAAAGTCTGTGTGAAATGAGTTTTATGAATTCTGTTTTCAAACATGTTACTTCTCGTTACAGCACTGTCAAGTTCTCCGTCTGTTAAAGTTTCCCTCTGAAGACTCCGCACATACACGACAGGTAAGACTTCTCCAAATTGATATTACTGAACAGTAGTACTTCCCCAAACTTCTCAAATATGCACTATAAAGCAGTATTGTACAGTGACCGAGAGAGCTCACCATGCTGCAACTGAAGAAAACATGCAAATAGAAAAAACACAAGCAAATTAAGAAAACATCATCATAAGTTTGACAACACATGTGCTGCAAATACTCATATCGCAACCAAATACAGAAACGCTCTTCAAATACTCACAACACAACCAAATACAGAAATGACTGCAAATACTCACAACCAAATACAGAAACGCACTGCAAATACTCACAATGCAACCAAATACAGAAACGAGCAGCAAATGCTCAACGCAACCAAATACAGAAACACACTGCAATACTCACAACGCAACCAAATACAGAAACGCTTTTCAAATACTCACAATGCAACCAAATACAGAAACGCTCTTCAAATACTCACAACGCAACCAAATACAGAAATGACTGCAAATACTCACAACGCAACCAAATACAGAAACGCTTTTCAAATACTCACAACGCAACCAAATACAGAAATGACTGCAAATACTCACAACGCAACCAAATACAGAAACGCTCTTCAAATACTCACAATGCAACCAAATACAGAAATGACTGCAAATACTCACAACGCAACCAAATACAGAAACGCTCTTCAAATACTCACAATGCAACCAAATACAGAAACGGTTTTCAAATACTCACAACGCAACCAAATACAGAAACACACTGCAAATACCCACAACGCAACCAAATACAGAAACGGTTTTCAAATACTCACAACGCAACCAAATACAGAAATGACTGCAAATACTCACAACCAAATACAGAAACACACTGCAATACTCACAACGCAACCAAATACAGAAACGAGCAGCAAATGCTCACAACGCAACCAAATACAGAAATGACTACAAATACTCACAACGCAACCAAATACAGAAATGCTCTTCAAATACTCACAATGCAACCATATACAGAAATGACTGCAAATACTCACAACGCAACCAAATACAGAAACGGTTTTCAAATACTCACAACGCAACCAAATACAGAAATGACTGCAAATATTCACACCAAATACAGAAATGACTGCAAATACTCACAATGCAACCAAATACAGAAATGACTGCAAATACTCACAACGCAACCAAATACAGAAACGCTCTTCAAATACTCACAATGCAACCAAATACAGAAACGGTTTTCAAATACTCACAACGCAACCAAATACAGAAATGACTGCAAAGACTCACACCAAATACAGAAATGACTGCAAATACTCACAATGCAACCAAATACAGAAATGACTGCAAATACTCACAACCAAATACAGAAACGACTGCAAATACTCACAACGCAACCAAATACAGAAACGCTCTTCAAATATTCACAATACAACCAAATACAGAAACACTCTTCAAATACTCACAATACAACCAAATACAGAAACACACTGCAAATACCCACAACGCAACCAAATACAGAAACGGTTTTCAAATACTCACAACGGAACCAAATACAGAAATGACTGCAAATACTCACAACCAAATACAGAAACACACTGCAATACTCACAACGCAACCAAATACAGAAACGAGCAGCAAATGCTCACAACGCAACCAAATACAGAAATGACTACAAATACTCACAACGCAACCAAATACAGAAATGCTCTTCAAATACTCACAATGCAACCATATACAGAAATGACTGCAAATACTCACAACGCAACCAAATACAGAAATGCTCTTCAAATACTCACAATGCAACCAAATACAGAAACGGTTTTCAAATACTCACAACGCAACCAAATACAGAAATGACTGCAAATACTCACACCAAATACAGAAATGACTGCAAATACTCACAACCAAATACAGAAACGACTGCAAATACTCACAACACAACCAAATACAGAAACGAGCAGCAAATGCTCACAACGCAACCAAATACAGAAATGACTACAAATACTCACAACGCAACCAAATACAGAAATGCTCTTCAAATACTCACAATGCAACCAAATACAGAAATGACTGCAAATACTCACAACGCAACCAAATACAGAAACGCTCTTCAAATACTCACAACGCAACCAAATACAGAAACGAGCAGCAAATGCTCACAACGCAACCAAATACAGAAATGACTACAAATACTCACAACGCAACCAAATACAGAAACACTCTTCAAATACTCACAATACAACCAAATACAGAAACACACTGCAAATACCCACAACGCAACCAAATACAGAAACGGTTTTCAAATACTCACAACGCAACCAAATACAGAAATGACTGCAAATACTCACAACCAAATACAGAAACACACTGCAATACTCACAACGCAACCAAATACAGAAACGAGCAGCAAATGCTCACAACGCAACCAAATACAGAAATGACTACAAATACTCACAACGCAACCAAATACAGAAACGCTCTTCAAATACTCACAATGCAACCAAATACAGAAATGACTGCAAATACTCACAATACAACCAAATACAGAAACACTCTTCAAATACTCACAATACAACCAAATACAGAAACACACTGCAAATACCCACAACGCAACCAAATACAGAAACGGTTTTCAAATACTCACAACGCAACCAAATACAGAAATGACTGCAAATACTCACAACCAAATACAGAAACACACTGCAATACTCACAACGCAACCAAATACAGAAACGAGCAGCAAATGCTCACAACGCAACCAAATACAGAAATGACTACAAATACTCACAACGCAACCAAATACAGAAACGCTCTTCAAATACTCACAATGCAACCAAATACAGAAATGACTGCAAATACTCACAATACAACCAAATACAGAAACACTCTTCAAATACTCACAATACAACCAAATACAGAAACACACTGCAAATACCCACAACGCAACCAAATACAGAAACGGTTTTCAAATACTCACAACGCAACCAAATACAGAAATGACTGCAAATACTCACAACCAAATACAGAAACACACTGCAATACTCACAACGCAACCAAATACAGAAACGAGCAGCAAATGCTCACAACGCAACCAAATACAGAAATGACTACAAATACTCACAACGCAACCAAATACAGAAACGCTCTTCAAATACTCACAACGCAACCAAACACAGAAACGAGCAGCAAATGCTCACAACGCAACCAAATACAGAAATGACTACAAATACTCACAACGCAACCAAATACAGAAATGCTCTTCAAATACTCACAATGCAACCAAATACAGAAATGACTGCAAATATTCACAACGCAACCAAATACAGAAACGCTCTTCAAATACTCACAACGCAACCAAATACAGAAATGACTGCAAATACTCACACCAAATACAGAAATGACTGCAAATACTCACAATGCAACCAAATACAGAAATGACTGCAAATACTCACAACGCAACCAAATACAGAAACGCTCTTCAAATACTCACAATACAACCAAATACAGAAACACACTGCAAATACTCACAATGCAACCAAATTCAGAAAGTGCCGCTAATATTCACAATGCAACAAAATACAGAAACGCTCTTCAAATACTCACAACGCAACCAAATACAGAAACGAGCAGCAAATGCTCACAACGCAACCAAATACAGAAATGACTACAAATACTCACAACGCAACCAAATACAGAAATGCTCTTCAAATACTCACAACGCAACCAAATACAGAAATGACTGCAAATACTCACAACGCAACCAAATTCAGAAAGTGCCGCTAATATTCACAATGCAACCAAATACAGAAACGTGCTGCAAATACTCACAACGTAACTAAATACAGAAACGAGCAGCAAATGCTCAACGCAACCAAATACAGAAACGCGCTGTAAAAATACTCACAATGTACATGCGATCAGGATGTTTAAAATAAACAAACTCACCTTTCAGGTCATCAACAACACCACTCACAAGTAGACATTGAACAATAAGCAGTCCCAGTCAGGTTTGCCACTTTTGAGGTCCCCTTGAAACATTTCCGTTGTAGTCTGTGCTATTTGCAGCGCATTTCTGTATTTGGTTGCATTGTGAATATTAGCAGCGTGTTTCTGTATTTTGTTGTGTTGAGTATTTGCAGCACGTGTTGTCAAACTGATGACGATGTTTTCTGAATTTGCTGGTGTGTTTTACTATTTGCATGTGTTTTCTTCAGTTGCAGTGCGTTGAGCTCTCTCGACCACCGTAGTATTGCATTTTTTTTGTACAATATAAATGTGATGGTAAATTGTTCATAAAACTTGTAAATAGTCCCATTTTAATTTTACAATAGTTGTGTGTTTTCTTGCACTGTGTTGTAAGTGAAGTGTCTTTTTTTGGTACAAAGGGCATCTGCAACAATGTAAATATGCATCAAATGTTTGGTCTTGGTCTGTTTGCATTGTCATACAGTGTAGTATCAGCTCATTTTCCTACTTCTTTCCTAACAGACCGCAGAACAAGCTTTTCGACACATCCTCAACATTGTGGATTATAGTAAATATGTCATGAAGCCTTTGTTGGGGGAGAAATACATTCACAGTGGAGTAAGTTACAGTTTAAGAAGTTTGTGTACATAAATACATCATGTTGCTTTAACACAAGCCGTGACTCAGCGAACGAGATGAAAATAATGGTATGATTGTTTACAGGAGGTTGTCAAACTACCGCTGGACTTTGTGAGACAGCTGTCGCTGAAGGTCCAACAAGAACGACCTGGTACGAATGACCAAACTTTCATTTTTTTCCTTTTAAACATTTGGTGAATCTTATAAAATCGGTAAAGAACACATTCATCTCACATTTCCACAAAAATAATATAAATAAATTAAAAAATGCTAAATAAACTGAAGACAATAAGATTTTTTTGGCATTTTTATAACAATTACACACATTTCCTGCATTTCTCATTACCGTAATGCAAATAAATGTCATTGCTGTAATGCCCCCCTAAAAACAACAGTGTATTATTAAAAAAAAGTCCAGTATTTTTACTTTATGATACTATTTGTTGTATTTTAACTGAGATTAATGGGAATTACGGTAAACCTCAAAATAAAACATTCTGGTTCATTACGGTAATGACAATTTAGAGGAAAATATGCTTAATTGCAATGCAGTCCTAAAATAAGCATAATTTTCTTTAACTTTTGGTGTAAAATCTGACTTGTTTTCCGGAGTTTCACCCACTAAAAAAATTTAGTTTGTTCTTCATGTAAACATATGTGAGATACAGTCATTTTTGTAGACTGGATTTGATGTTGCGTAACGATGTTATGATCTTTCCTTCATGCAGAACTGCGCTGTGACAAGGTCATGGACACATTCAGCGGGTGTGGTTTATGCCTTCCTAACCTGACCCAACTCCCTCTTCACCACCTCAGAGACCACAGACCTCCAATATGTGTCGAAATTAAGGTGAACTCTACTTTAGCTTGACCCAGCCACAAAATGTCACTATGATTGTTTCTGTTGGTGTTTACTTCAAGGGGGAATTTGCACTCAAAATGACAGTTATAATTTGTATACCTACACTTTGAAAATAATCACATTTCGAGACTAGTGTGCCAAAAATCTTGCCTTGAATGTGTTTACTGGCGCATGTCTTATCGCGTCCGGTCATTGAACTTGCTGGCAGTTGTTGATGGGGTTTTCTATATCTTCATGCCATTAGGGTGTAGACACACTGTTTTGTTAAATTGAAAGCTTTGAATCTCATATAAAACAAGAACTAGTTTTTTTTTAGAGGTCAGTTTATTATAAACGTCCGTTCTTAGGGAAGTAAACCCACAGTAGCTGAATGACTCACTGAATCTATTTGTGTGGAATTCAATCACATGGTCAGTCAAACAAACGGGAAGGTGGCGTGAATCTGATCTGAAAGGCTTGTTTGTGTGTTCATAAAAACAATGAACTTTCTTCGCATTAAGTTTGTTCACAAAACTTGCAGATGCAGAGATATAACTACATATTTTTCCTTCTTTTCCCTCCTCCAGCCAAAATGTGGATTTCTACCCTTTTCAAGACATATAACCAAGGAATGTAAACGCAAAGTTTGCAGATTCTGCATGCATCAGCATTACAAGGTAAATATCAATTAAGAATCTTAAAAAGGCCTTGTCACTAAAGTAACTCATGGTTTATAGAAGTGAAGCCTGATTTCTAATAGTGAACTTCTGCTTTAACAAAAAAAGAGGATGGTTCAGTGTAGTGTAAACATCCTGCTGTCTTGTTTGTACTGTGCATCATACAATCATTCCTTTGGGGGTTTGGCTGCAGAAGATGTACAAATACAAAATCAGTTTCAGTCCCAAAGTAGAGGTGAAACGGAAACTGGAGAGTGTATCATCATTAAGCGACTGCCCCTATAGCTGGTGTACTTGACCGAATTAACACTATTAGTAGAGTTTACAGTAAAATTCCTAACATTATTCTCTTACAGTTAGCCAATGGGAAGTGGAAGCGATTGAGCAGATATTGCCCCCTGGATCTCTTTTCAGGGTGAGTCACTGCTTCAGTCACTCAGTGCAGGAATTCAGAGCTGGATTTATATCTTTCACTGATGGTACGACCTTTAGCCTACATCCTTAACAAATCTAACTGACTGCGGCAAAGAGATTCACCAAACCACTGACCTTTGTTAAAACCAAGAATTTTCCACTGAGAAAAAGACCACATTCACCATTTTTTTACTTACCTTTCCACTGTGAAACCAGCGCTATAATGCAATGAAGCCTTTAAACTGCTGGAACGCTAAAGAAACAGAAGGTTCAGAATCAGATCAATCCATATAATCTCTTAACATGTTAATTATTGTCATGGCAAAGCATTTTTTTTCTCCCTCAACTTTCCTTCATTGTTTGCAAAAATGTATCTTATTTCACAAACCTGAATGTTATTGAATGACTTGTATTCCAGGAGCAAACAGCGAATGTACGTTGCATTGAAGAATCTGTTAGAGGAACCACAAAACAACTTGAAAATCTTTAAGGTGAATATAAACTTCTGTAATTAATTTAGTCCCGAACCGTTTCATTTCAGCCTGCTGTCTATAACCCTCATTCACCATCTTTGATTTTAACGGGAATCTCTTCAGTGGGTTGAACTGTTATTTAATGTGTTTTTGGATTGTTCTGCTGCTGAAACACTACAAAAACATCTTTCCAAGAAATTTCATTAGACAAAAAACTTATCAGCTGTGAAAAATTATAAGTGATCTAGGAGCTTTAATACAGCTTTTTACAGCGGATGCCATTGAAAACACGGTAAGTCTATTCATCACAGCCTTGCTTTCATACCTGTCATGGCGCCGCTCTGACTGAGGTCTATTTTCGGGACTTTATACTTCAGAGTAAAGTTTTAAAACGTTCCCTCGACTTCCATTGATAGAATGTTCAGCGTTCAAAAGTAACAGACAGCGATGTCATGCATACTGATTTGCATTTGGTTTCAGTTTTAATACTGAGCAAATCTTAAGATATATTTATCCTGGAACTTGGAAGTAGTACTACTAAAAACATTTTAAACTGGTTTACTGGTCTTAACTAGTCTCCCAGCCAAATCAGGATGTTTTTAGAGGGATTTTGGCCACTTTTTAACTGGAAAACTAGCTTGCTGATACCATATTAGTCTGGATCATAGACTGTAAAAAAAGATGGATGACACTGACTCTCTTCCATTGTAGAAAAGTGAAGCCGCCAATGTCCCAATATGGCGCTGACACTTACATCAGCGTGATGATAACTACCTAAAATGACAGAAACTATTTTTGGAAAATATTTATTTGAAGTGTAATTTGATTGTTTAGTTTGTCTCCCTTCTCATTCGATTACATGGAGAGGGTGGGGTTTATGAGCTATACTGGGACCAGCCACCTGGGTGTGATCAAAAGATTTTGGCTTCACTTTTCAGGACTTGTGCGGCACACTCGGTCTGGATGTGTGACCAGCAAACCAGCTTAGGCTGTTTTTTTTTTTTCCAACTTTTGAAAAAAGAATATTAAAATGTAGCTAAAAGAAGGTTTGAGTCATTAGAAAATGGTTATGAAAGAAGTTGCATAAATTGTTTCTCTCTTTTTTTCAGGGTGGAGAGTTGATATTTAGCTGTAAAGACGACGCCAAGCAGCAACCCGACTTGAATGATCTCATTCAGCACCTTTGGCCTTATTTCCCCCATAGTAACAGCCTCTATAACGGCCACCAGCCTGGCAAAGCCGTCCTCAACGAGTTCATTCAGGTGATCTGCTCCTCCCTGCTCAGCGGCGGGGACTCGAATCGCTCGGGAGAGCCTAGGAAGATGCACTTGTCCGAAAGCAGGCCGCACTGTGAAGCCAGTCCCTTCCCAAGAGACCTGCTCCGCAACGGTGAGGCCTTTACCGGCGACTGCTAACTAATGAATACATGGATGGGCAAATGATGGTTTGTTTGGCATCTACCAGCTAAAATGTGGCTAAACTCTCATATTAGTCCCAATGGAACCCAGTAATCAATTTAATGTTTTAGTCACTGTATATGCATAGGAGTAAACTGGAACAAAACACGTTGAGCATTTCAAAGACACATTAAGGGCATGTAAAAGGCCAGATTATTGCTGTAATATATATGACAGTAATTGTAAATCTGTTATGCAAGACCAAGAGTACATGTTGAGCTCATTTTCTTATCTTCACAGGTAACCATGGCCTCCCTAAAGACAGTGTCCTTTCAAAAATCCTCCAAGTACAGATGCTGGATAACCTGGATATTGAAGGAATCTACCCTCTGTACAAACGTGTGGAGCAGTATCTAGAGGAGTTCCCGAAAGAAAGGTTAATGTTTAAGCTGGGATATTGAGTGCTACGTTATTGATTTTTCAGATCAATATTCCAGTGCAAGAACACCTTTGTTCTTGCTGAGCAAAGTTTCTGTTGGGCGGATATTTCAGCCCACACCAGATCGCCATGTGCAGTGTTCACCTGTACTGGAATATGTACAAATGCAGTACAGTTGCTGAATCGCAACTTGTTATTATATAAATTTGACTATATAAGTTATAATATATTACAGTCCCCTGGAAGACTGTGCAATACAAACACTAGGTGGCACAAAAGACTCATTTGTGTGTGGATGTTGTACTTTATCTAGTAATGAGGCACAGCGGCCACATGGGGGTCCTGTGCAATGTGGTCATTGGTAATTTCCATGAAAAGCCACATCATCTTTATGAATAAACATGCTTAAAAGCACTTAAACATCTAATCAACATGTGTTTGTATCCCCAGAAACCGACTGCAGATAGATGGGCCTTATAATGAGGGTTTCATGGACACAGTTAAAAACTGTCCTACTGAGGATGACGGCTCCGTAGAATATGCAGTTGGGAAGGTAAGACTGTGAGCATGTGACGCTTCTAAGTTTAGGTGTGAATAATATGAAATGTACAGGTTGTATTTGACCTCAAAATTAGGCATTTAAAAAAATAAAAATAAAGTCTAATTATTTGCATTGTGATATTGTTTTGGTGACAATTAAGAATCTTCCCACCCTAAATTCTCATTTAAAAAAATTATAAACATTTTAGATTATCATTCTACCAGTTATGTTAATTATAAAAATAGCGTTTTATATATACACTGATCAGGCATAACATTATGACCATCTTCCTAATATTGTGTTGGTCCCTCTTTTGCTGCCAAAACAGCCCTGACCCGTTGAGGCATGGACTCCACTAGACCCCTGAAGGTGTTTCTGTGGTATCTGACACCAAATTGTTAGCAGCAGATCCTTTAAGTCCTGTAAGTTGCAAGGTGGGGCCCCCATGGATCGGACTTGTTTGTTCAGCACATCCCACAGATGCTCGATTGGATTGAGATCTGGGGAATTTGGAGGCCAAGTCAACACCTCAGACTCATTGTTTGGTTTGTGGCAAGGCGCATTATCCTGCTGAAAGAGGCCACAGCCACCAGGGAATACTGTTTCCATGAAAGGGTGTACATGGCCTGCAACAATGCTTAGGTAGGTGGTACGTGTCAAAGTAACATCCACATGGATGGCAGGATCCAAGGTTTCCCAGCAGAACATTGCCCAAAGCATCACACTGCCTCCGCCAGCTTGCCTTCTTCCCATAGTGCATCCTGGTGCCATGTGTTCCCCAGGTAATCGTCGCACACGCACCCGGCCATCCACGTGATGTAAAAGAAAACGTGATTCATCAGACCAGGCCACCTTCTTCCATTGCTCCATGGTCCAGTTCTGATGCTCACATGCCCACTATTGGCGCTTTCAGTGGTGGACAGGGGTCAGCATGGGCACCCTGACTGGTCTGCGGCTATTCAGCCCCATAAGCAACAAACTGCAGTGTTGTGTATTCTGACACTTTTCTATCAGAACCAGCATTAACTTCTTGAGCAATTTGAGCTACAGTAGCTCGTCTGTTTGATCGGACCACACGGGCCCCCCACGTGCATCAATGAGCCTTGGCCGCCCATGACCCTGTCGCCGGTTCACCACTGTTCCTTCCTTGGACCACTTTTGATAGATACTGACCACTGCAGACCAGGAACACCCCACAAGAGCTGCAGTTTTGGAGATGCTCTGACCCAGTCGTCTAGCCATCACAATTTGGCCCTTGTCAAACTCGCTTAAATCCTTATGCTTGCCCATTTTTCCTGCTTCTAACACATCAACTTTGAGGACAAAATGTTCTCTTGGTGCCTCATTTCATGATGTTATGCCTGATTGGTGTATATATTTATTTATATATTTTAATTGAGTTATATATATATATATATATATATATATATATATATATATATGTAATGAGAAATGAGACTCATTTCTAAGTGAGATTCACTCTCAGAGGTACGATACAAATTTTAAAGGGGTCATATGATGCGATTTCTTGTTTTCCTTTCTCTTTAGTTTGTTATGTAGCTGTGTAAGATGTAAGATCTGCAGAGTTACAAAGCTCAAAGTCTCAAACCCAAAGAGATATTCTTTATAAAAGTTAAGGCTAAGCCACACCTTCCTAAAACACTTCGTTCAAACACGCCCCCACATCTCTACGTCAGTATGCGGGGCAGAGTTTCATAACACCGGCCAAACGTATACGTAAAGAAAGAAGGCGTAACTTTTATTCGCTGTAGTATTGTTGCCGCCGGCACCGCAATGTCGTGGAGACGCTGTGTTCTTCGTTGCGAAAGCCAAACTACTTTGTTTGGCCTTCCAAAAGAGGGCACAATTAGAAAACAGTGGCTAAGCTTTAGTTGCAACACTGTTCCAGAGCAGTACAACCCAAATATTCGACTGTGTGCTGCACATTTTTCGGAGGACTGTTTCTAGCACCTGGGAGAGCACAGACCGTTTCTACGTCTTTGTTGTTTCTACGATAACAAATGCAAATTTACCAATCTGATACTTTCTGGTCCAGTCGTGTCAGCTTGGTCATCTGCATTATCCGGATCAGATTCGGGCTCGAATTGATAAGGTAGGACCGACATTATCATCTGTCAATATTGCGTTGCTTTGGGAGCTGATGTTCCAAATATGGTAAGAAATGTGACATTTCCGTCAGACGCTTAAGGTATTTGGGCCAATCACAATGCACTGGATCGCTGGCCAATCAGAGCACACCGCGCTTTTCAGAACGATGAGCTTTGTAAAAATCGACGTGTTTCAGAAAGGAGGGGCATAGAGGAGCAACAATAATGTGCAGTATGTGTAAAATAACTTTTTTTTTTTTAAACTTAAAACCACGTAAACACTGCATTAAACCAAATACACAAAATAATGTTCTTTTTAGAACCATCATATGACCCCTTTAATTTCTCCTTGCATCTAATCACTTTCCAGGTTCATCAGTATAGAGTTGCAATGACCGCCAAAGACTGCTCAATCATGATCACGTTTGCACCTTGCGAAGAAGACGAGGAGTAAGTTTGTTTTCACTCTTTAATGAAAGATTCGCCTCAACATTTGCGGTCGTTTTACCTTCCATTTGCTTTGTGTTTACAGAGACCAGTTGAGTTTGGAGAAGCCTCGTTTTACATATTCTGTCTCTATCCTGGATCTGGACCCCAAACCGTATGAAGGCATCCCTCACCAGTACAAGCTGGACACCAAAATCGTCAACTACTACCTGCGGAGCACACAAGCCCCACCCCCCTCCAGTCTATATAAGGAAAGGCAGGAGTGCACGCTGCTCTTCCATGCTGTATGAGACACCTCCACGAGTGTTGCTTGGGAAATGCGTAGAAGTGAAGTTGAAATAGTGATATAGTTTTGTTCTTTTTGTTTGCTAGTCTGTCTAGCTGTTTGCCCTCCCACCATGTTCTGCGACGTGAAGTTGGCAGCGATGGCGGCATTTGTGGGCTGTTGCTGGGACGACCTTTTGTTTTTCTTTTTAGAGGGTGATGTTCTCACTGGGGCTGGTCTCCTAAAGCACAGAATACCTGAATGAGTCAGTCATTGGCTGTAAAAAGGGAGGACAAGGAGGTTGTGTGTGTGTGTTTTGTGCAGTGCTGTTGGGTGTTTCTCTCACGCAGCAGCGCTACTGTGTAGTGCCAAAAGTGGCTTACAGCGATTTTCCCTAAATAACGTTTTACCATGCATCAGCTTGGCCGTGTCAGCAGTTGCTGTACAGGCAGTTTGGAGTTTTTAGCAAGACTACATCCCTAGAGCTCCTCAAACCACTGACCCATGGCGAGCTACAGTAGCAGAAGTTATACTGACAAGCACAGACCTGTTGCATGCTAGTGAATGAGGTTACGCTAACACTCACTATCCGTAAGATTAGATTTTATGAATTTGAAGATAAGTCTAATGATATTACTCTCTAATGAAAGTGTATTTTTATAACGCACGCTTGCCTGGCGTAACCGTCTACCGCCATATACAAATCGAAGTGTCTTATTAAAGAATAGTTTGCACTAAAGAAACATTTGGCCATTGTTTACTCACCCTCATGCAATTGCAAATCTAATCAAAATGGCTGAAGAATCTTTATGCAGCTTTATGCAGCTTGGCATTCTAACCAGGTTTTTTTGTCTGAATTGGACAAAACGCTGTTGGGTGTTGAGCGTGTAGTAACATTTCTGAACGCAAGATCACCAGTGTATAAACTCAAAACTGAAGTTGTATGGACTACATTTATGGTGCTTTTTATTGGAACTTTAAATATGTGAAAAAACATTGTAGAAACCTCAGTATACCCACATGAAGGTGTGTAAATAATGATTGAATTTTCATTTTTGGATGAACTACTTCTTTAAAGCTAGTCTATCATCTTAAACGCCACTTTTTATTCCCAGAAAAACTGCTGTAAAATGCAAAATCGGCTGTGCCTGTCCATCTACAACTGCTCTGTCTTTGAGTTTGACATTATTATGCTTAGTTGTCATCTGCTTTGAAATCGCAGACTAGAAAACAACCAAAGGAATTCATTCCCAGCAGCTTAAACGCTACTATAGCTACGTTTGGCCTTAGTTTTAATGGCTGTAATTGTTTGCAGAGCCAGATGTATTTCATAAGTCGGCCAAAGATGGACAGCATGGCGGTTATTGTTAGCACAATACAGAACTAAGTTGATCCAGCAGTTTTTCAGAAAAGCAGTATATTGCTATGCCACAGAAATGGCAGTGTTGATTTAACGTTGTGTGCAAGTTTGGCGCCTTTTTTCCGAAAAACCAACCAGTGAGACGGTTGATGCAAATTTTACTGTGCGACTTCAACACTAAAGATGGCACCTCAAGGTTGCCATTTTGTCATGGGGAATATTACTGTTACAAAATACTGTGGCGTGAGTGATACTCATGCTTCTGTTTACCTCTTTTACCGTGATGTTGACTGCGTCGGCTTGCTTGCTCAACTCAAAGCCGTCAATGCAGTTCTCATCAGGTGAATAGTGTTTGAGTTTTACATGGATGAACATTCAACATTGCCAAACTGTGTTCACAATCCCTTTGATCTTAATGTGAACTGGTGTCAAGAGAAGTATTATACGCCTTACCTGTGAGCGAACACGCTTTGTTTGTCCAACCAATGGCGTTTGTTTGACGGTCATGTTGCTCAGTTTTGACGTGTTATGATGTATCTGATTAAGTGCAGTTTCTCCACACCAGACATTGCTGTATTTGCCTTAGTTTTAACATCTTTCCCCTTATGAACCAATGAACCAGAGATATTATGAGTCTGAGGTGGTGAAATTGTGTTATTCTAATGAAATAAAGATCTATAATCACTATGTAGGTAGGAATAGACATTCATTCTGTTAAGCAAGAAGAGAAAGGAAGATCACAGTGTCTGTGATGGAATCTAATGTTAAAATTTAACTATTTGAAAATACAAAGTGGATTTTGCTGTCAGACATTTTGTATTTAAAATTATTTATTTTTCTAGCTCTTGTCTAATGATGTATATTTCCATACAGTGTGGGCATATCATGCGTAAAAAATGATTGACACTTACAGATGGCATCAATATGTAGTTCCTAACGGGTGATTGTACAGGTGTTTATATGAAATAAAATGATTAGATATGAAGTTCTGATGACATGAATGTTGGCTTGTGTTTTATGACTTCTCACAAACACACGGTTCTTATCAAGGCCTCGATTGACGCTTCCACCCCGAGAATCTGCAGCAGGCTCTGAAAGTAATCCGAGCCGTTTTCCATCACTTTTTTGGTGTCCAACTCTCGAGCTGTTCAGATGAAAACAAAATAAAACATTTTAGTTCATTGTACCACATTCTAAGTAGAAATTGTTCAAGTATAAAATAAGAAAATACTTTAGCAGTCAAATTATAACATTAGCAAAAATGTATATTTGACTGTCCATGACTATTTGCAAGTTTCTCTGTTTTATTCCACCAATGCAAGTTAGAATAGCTAATTGGCGACATCTTGATTAAAAATGGCTAGTTTTTGAGTTTAGTAAAAAGGCCTTTGATGACGTTTAATAAGCTGAATAATATAAACCCTGATGCAACATTATCCCTTATATAATCTATATTTCACTCGTCTTACCCTGATCTGGCATTTTCAGCAAGAGCTCAAGCGTTGGTTTTACCACTCCTTCCTTAGACACATCGATCTTCCAGAATATGGTCATGGAGATCCTGAAAAACATACAGCCATTGACTCTTTCCATTTTTCAAGCATGTAATCTGTAGATATCAGTCATGGTAACCATATAAAGGTACAAAAACCTTGTAGTCGCTTGATGCCACATGTGCCGCTAATGAAAGGCAAACAGCAAAAGTTATGGACTGCATTTTCCCATTCAGTTTCTCAGCTGATGCAACCTACCCGGGATGTTGAGGACTTCGTATAATCATGAGCTCTGATCTGCATCCCTCTGGAAGGCTGACCACGTCTGGGTACTTCTCCTGCCAAACAAACCGCTCATGTGTTAAAGGAATTAAAAGTCCGGACAGATTCCATCTGACCCACAGCAACCTGGTTCCAAAACACTGGCCGATAACGAACAAAATATGTGGAGAAATTTACATAGAGGATTACGTAATTGTAAGTGGAATCATAGCATTTGCTCCATAACAAGACAAGATAACATCAAAATCTGTCCTCGATGCAGAAAATCTCAGACTAAATGTTGATGTCTTAAAGAAATAGATCGGCCAAAAATGTCATTATTTACTCCCCAAACCAGTTTGGACTTCTTTCTTGCTTGTTTGCAACACAAAATGTACATTTTCAAGAATGTCCTGATAACTATTTAATTAAATATTCAAATATAGGAATGGGGCTTTCAGGCTCAAAAATGACCAAAAAGCACCACAAAATTAGTCCCTATGATTTGAGTGTTATATTAAAAGTCTTCTGAATTCATACGATCAGGGCTTGACATTAACACCCGCCAAATGCGTGTGGATTTCAACAATTTTATATAATATATACATTTTTTCAATTGTAGTCTTTTAAAAAGGCATCTGAAATAATAAACTAAGTGCAATGTTGTGTTGTCAAAAATATAGATTTTCTGATTGATACTGAAATATCTGAAGCTCTTCCAATACTCATTTTTCACAGAATACACAATACCAGCTGGGCTTTCTCACTCTCTCATCTCTCCGACAGCGAGTTAACACACAAACCCGCACCCCCCACTCATTTTATTTGCTCCGGATGAATATTGTTGGTTTCACAGGGATTGAATTTCGGCGTGGGCTTGCATGTATCGCGCATAATTTTACTCATTCCCGCAAATTTTGTGCTCACACATAAAGCCGCCTCTCAGTACTAAAGAGTTCTTTTTCACTGCTTATTGCACTTAAACAGTCAAATACACATAAAATAATGTCAAAATGCCGGTCTTGGCGAGTATTCACATAAAACACAGTCAGTTATGTTTTAAAGTCGCCAATTCTTATTTTTTATGTAATATTGTATATTTTATTATAAATTATTTATCTGTGCACTTCATTATTTTTTAAAAAATTAATTTGCCCTCATAATCTTTAATCAAAAACGTTAACCTTCCATCCCCCCTCGAAACGACTTCTCTTCTCTTCCTGTCATGTGCTATGGCACGAGGGCGGGGCTATCACGGTCTGTCTCATTTCTGCCTCCATTTTGTTAGCAAAGCCCAACTTCCAACTTCCAACGATGGCCAGTGGAAATTGTGGCTAGTAACTTTGGAAAACCACTAGCCACAGTGGCTGGTGAGTTTTGTAAACTGGATCAACTGATGAATGGTAAAGATTGTACTCAATTATATAAAAAAAAAGAATCTAGAATATTTCACAGAATAAAGGTATACAGGTTTGGAATTAAATGAGGGTGAGCAAATAATAACATTTTTCTTTTTACCTTAACTATCCCTTTAATATTCCAGGTGTTTTTTAATAAATCATAAGTCATTTAATAGTTATGCCTTCAGGACTTTGAACCACAGAAGAGAAAATCGAAAACACAGAGCCGAGAGTAAATAATAAAATAAAAGAAGGAAAATGTTTCCATCTCTCTGTCTTTTACCGAAACCACTAAATACAGCTAGAAATTATAGCCTTACTTACACTTAATTATGTATTAAACATAGAGAAACTGCTTTAATAAGTAATTAAGACATCTAATTAAAATACTCTTAAATGTAACCCCTCATTTGTCCGTATTTCAACTAGCTAATTAAAAACACATGATAATTCCCATAACCAGCCTAGCGCACCAAACCAACATGAGCGTCACAAATCCCTTAAACAAATCCATCAGACTTTCCCATTAGACATCAAAACTTTCCAGAATTATTTCCCAATTCAGACATTACACAGTTGGGAAATGCTGTCAGATACACCATTAACTTGATGTTTCCTCTGGTAAACACTAAGACTTTCTCTAACAAGTATCTTGAAACCTGTCTGAATTCGTGATTATAATGTTCCTTATGGCCCTGTGAAGAGACTAAACACTGTTACGTTCTCAAAGCGAGCTATTTACATTTTTTTTGCAAATGTTTATTTTTACACATACACGTTGACTTTAGTCAGTCAATGAGTTATGTAATTCATTGCAGCTCCTTGATTACAAACTTTGGTCACACTTTAGTTTAGGGTCCAATTCTCACTATTAACTAACTATTATCTACGACTTTTGCCTCAATAAACTCATAATTACTGCTTATTAATACTTAGTAAGGTAGTTGTTAAGTTTAGGTATTGAGTAGGATAAAGGAATGTAGAGTAAGGTAATGCAGAATAAGGCATTAATATGTGCTTTATAAGTACCAATAAACTAATAATATCCTAGTAATATGCATGCTAATAAGCAACTAGTTAATAGTGAGAATTGGACCCTAAACTTTAAAAACAACTACTGTGCCAAAAGTATGCAAAAGAAGAATATGTGTCAAATTTATTTAATTAAAATATGGAGTTAAAGATTTAACCGCACTTATGGAAAACATTAAAATTATGCATTATTTTAAACTTATAAATTGGTGTATGCTTTTACAAATCTTACTCTGCATATGCAAATGTTTTGCTTATAAATTGTATTATCTTGTTACATTAAAGATAGCATTTTCCAACACTTTTACCTCCTCATAAATATTTTAATAACTTCATGAAGAAATTTCTGCCTAGTTGTCAACTTAAAACGTTCAACAATTATTCAAAAAGACATCACTGTTTTCGCTAAATGTAACACAGGTCTGACCAAAGGCTTCAAGGCTTCCTTGAACGAAGCCATTAATTTAGCGTCCTTTAAACAACCCAACCATTATTTGAACTCTTTACCTCTATTGTCTGATCCTGGAACGACATGTTATACTCCCTACGGATCCCTGTCAACAGTTATTAAAACACCAGACAGAACAACCAGAGTCTCTGGGCTTGTTCAGAAGCCAATACTGTCTGGATGTTTGGGATTGTCTACCTATGAAATTGAGCTGATTGAGAAATCAGAAAATCTGAAATTTTGGGATTCCTTCATTGTGAGATTCTTGCAAGAATCAGGTTTAGTTTCAGAAACACAAAGCATTATTTAATTTGCACCAAGGTATGTTAAAGAGTGGATGCCCCAAAACTGAAACGTTAATCTGAGTGCCTCGAGGGTGATTTTGAGGCACCCAAAAGGAAAGAAACATAAAACCGCTGACTACACACATGCCACTGCTGAGTACTTAAGCTCTCTGGCACAACATAAAATATTCCATTATGTTAAAAGTTCCATAAGGAAATATAGTGAACCAGATGCTGAAATGCAAACCGACATTACCGCAGTGGAAAAAGACGTCTGAATGCAAAAAAATACAGTCCAACCTTTTGACAGACATTATCATGGTGCTAGGCATGTGTGTGAAAGTCTTCTGGGTCTCAAAGTACATCTCAAATGGTCCGTGACATTATACAGACCATTCTAACCAATGGAATTCTCCTGTGGAAAGTGTTTTTTTTAAAAAGACAGCCCAAATTCAACATCCTCTAGTGAGCTGCTTCAAGAAAAGAGTGCCATGTTGGTTGAGTCAACATCCAAACAGAACTAGAAGAACGTCCAACCCTCATAACTTAAGACGTGAACAGTAAGTGCGGCAATGCATGAGGAATCCAACATGAAGTAGCATTCACAAACCATTTTACTTCCATGATGAAACAGGATATTGAAAGAAAATGTAGGGAGGGACTTGACGCCAAAAAGTGGTAGTTTCAAGGGATGGGATTGAAAAATAATAGTACTTGTTGACGTCAGCTGAAAATTAAAGCCATTTCAGAGGCGGAGCAACTGACTTTATTTTGATTAAAAAGTATTGAAGATGATGTTTTTCCTTTGGAATCATAAATGCCAATGAATAACTCACAATTAAGACCAGGAACACGTAGTATAAGGAAAGTACATGCAGACAGAGCCGGTACGAACAGTGAACATTCACAGCTGTTCATTCCAGTTGGTTGAGTCACAAATCTCCGGCCATTACCTGATGGCAAGTCAAAACATCCTATGGTGCTGAAACATCTTACCACAGTTAAACACTCTTTTGATCTACGTCTCATGAAACTAATCTCCGTACAGTTCTGCAGCTAAGGACTGATGAAGACTATGCTGTAAAAACATTTGTATATTGTTCAAAGTGATCCCACATAGACATTAGAACTCTTAGCTCCCTTACACCACTAATATTTTGGATGAGATGTTACAAGGAACGACAAAGAATTTGATCGAGTAAGAGATCAGCTTCTGTCTAAGATTGGAAATGTTTACAATTTAGATTCTCATGAGATAAAAAAAAATCCTAAATGCAAGGCATTTCTGGGGATTGTTTTATTCTGACAGCTCTGGCATAATGTCTTAAACTCTGCTCTTCGTTAAAGTCCATCTGCTAGTTTGTCAGCACTTGGCCTGAAAAAAAAAAAAATGGTGTAATTTCCACTCATTAAAGGCTATATGGAGTTTCTTCAAAGTTCTTCACAAAAATGTCAAACTTTTAAGAGCATAAAGAGTATTTGCACTACCTTTTTTATAAATGTCAACTGTTTTCCATTCAAAACAGTTAATATTTTAATTCATAATCAAATTAAAGGTGCTGAAAGTAATTTTTTGACTGTGCTAAAGCATAAAATACCATAATACGTTTGCAGATATTTTCTGAAACATGCTAAGTTCACATACTTGTTTCTCTGAAAAACAATGCTACAGCCAGTAGCATTGTTTTTCTGTGCGTTCCGTGTCGGAATGTCAGTTTTGGTCTGTGTGATCCCGCCCACTGCAAATTAACCCAATAGTATTTCGACACCCCGGGTTGCCAGTTGGTGAGCTATGGAAGCCAGCAAATAAACTGCGTCAGAGATCGCAGATTCTACACAACCTAAAAGGCCTCGGCATCCATCTAAAAATCTCTATGAACGGGAGCATATTAAAACACGGATAAATCAACTCATCAACTTACAGTGTGTAAGTCTCCTCGTCTTCCATTGTCAATTGCGCTTGCTCCTGTTGCATTTCCTCAATCTGGCAACCCGTGCGAGCGTTGAGTCTGAAGAGAAGGGGGTGGGGAACCAACTCTTTCAATATTTTGAATTTAGACTGCAGTACCCATTTCAACCACTAGCTGTCAATATAACATACTGCACCTTTAAATTTAATAAGCTGTCTGTTAGCGTGCCGACATGTAGCGCAACTGCGCCTCTTGCGACCCGAGTTCGATTACCAGCTCCAAGTCCTTTGCCGATTCTGTTTCCCTCTCTCTCCACCCTATGCTTTCCTGTCAAATCTCTACTGTCCTATCCAATAAAGGCACAAAAAGGCCAAAAACATAACTTAAAAAAACAAAAACAAAATGTTATTGTGATAAATGGGTAAAATAATGACTAAAATAATTTCTAAAGATATATTTAGATATATCTATTTGACTACAGAGAATGAACCAAACCTTTCAGTCAAAACACTGTTTTTACTGCTTAAAATTGCATTATATTTGTTTAATGTCAAAGATCTTGACTATAAATGTTGTGATAGATGACTGAAATGATTTATAAAGAACAATGGTGTATCTGTTGTGAGAGTTTAATATTTCTAACAGTGCAACTACACTAAGTAGTCCAGAACACAGTCTGCCAAATACATTTTATATTCATTCATCTTATTATACAACAGTTAGTTAGTGACACGCAAAGCTTGATTAGCTTCCCTTGGAAATATTTTCATTGGCAGACAAAAGATATACAAACTGGCCAAATTTTGTCTAAAATGTTTGATATCAGCTTCTTGTGTGAATCACAGCCATATTTATCTTTATCATACATTATACAGATACTATTTGTCTTAATATATCCTCCTTTTGAGGTATATAAATGAAATAATGGACATTAGATGTAATTTACAGGGAATTGTTTGAGCTAATTATAGCACACAACTGCTTGACCACGACCCCTCCGTGTACAAAACTGGAAGGCGAGTCAGTTGAGATCTTTGTTTTCAGCTCAATGTGCCCACCCTCTGAAATGCGAGATGGGACAGTCTCATTGGGCAGTAGGGGGGTCGACCAATACAGCTTGAAAACCCGTTCAGAAACGCCTGAAAACCAGTCCAGACACCCTCTGATCAGCTCATTCAAGCTAAAATGTTTAGCCCATTTTCTGCTTTCACACAATGCTTTTACAGAGGTGGTAATGACAAGCCAGATGCCACCTCTCTGTTTGAGTACAGTACCCTTACTAGCCTAGTAATTAGGACACACAAAATCACCAAGTTCTTTCGCCTGAGAGAGGCAGTATCTTGTCACGACCCTCATTTGACTGAATCTTTCAGAGACAGAACTGGAGAAGTTCTGCCCGAGCGAGTCCCGACTAAACGCTAGAGCAGCCCCTGTCTGTTTTTGACATTTATCAGCCTTCTTGCTGCGGAGCAGACGCACACACACTTCTTGCGTTGCTGGCAAATCCCACAGCTTTTGGGGAAAGAGCGGAAATATTTGGCCTCACAAAACCGCCCGAAACCAGTGGTAACGTACAAACGACTCTCTCCTCTCTTTCAGCTCTCACCCTCAAAAATGTCGTAAAACACTTTTTGTACAACACTAATTGTTTTCTTCTTCTGTCTGCGGGGTGCATGTCATATTTATATGGGTTTATAGATGAAAACTTTTCTTTGCATGCAGTTTGGAACATCTCCACTAAACATCGAGACGTTTACATCTGGAATGACGACAAACGTCTTCTGAAATAGGTCTGTCTCATCGCTGAAGCACAAAGACACAGCTGCAGGACTGTAAAAAAACTTATAGCTTTACTGTACCTGGTTTTCATTACAGCGTTGAGAGAGGGGGACCCTGTATCATGCACGCCCCTCCAGGATGTTTTTACTCATGGCCATATATTTCGCCCCTCTCGTTCTGTCTAAGCTGTAGGTTTTATAGATTCTTTCCATCTGAGCCTGGTCATCCTAAAGAGCTTAATTAAACGCTTTTCCCCCTCGTCTACATTTCTTTTTTTTCTCCATCTCACCGCAGCTCTGATTTAATGCTAACCGTATGACTTTGCCTGAGGGTCGGATTGACGTTTGTAGACGCCCTCTGCACACATATCAGCATTGTTCAGCTGTTGATTTTATTCTTGTTTCCCATTACTGTAAGTTTGGGTAATCTGTGTTGTCATCTTTTCCTTTTCTGGCTTGGCTTTTCTTCTGCAAACACTTCGAACTTTGTGACAAGTGACAGATTTGTACAAATAAATTAGTAAAAAAAAAAGGTGAATGAATTGACCATAATCACTATTATAAAATGGTAGTTTTAGTCTTGTGAAATGGCTCAACCAATTCACTGACATAATTTTAAACTAATAATTAGTTTACCATTCTGAAATTGCTACTAGGTTTAAAGTGTAAAGAGTTTCCATTCCTATAATTAAACTTAAAATAATAACCATTCAATTACCATTCTGCTAATAAAATGTAAACTAATAATTTGTTTGCCATTAGGAAATTACTACCAGATTTAAAGTTTTTAACACAGCGTAACATTTCCATTACCATTCCACATTTTATTTTTATATATATATATATATATATATATATATATATAAATAAAAAATATTACCATATTGTTCTGAATATAAGACAATGTTTTTTTTTTTAGAAATACTGAAAAAAGTAGTTTGTCTTAAGCCCAGGACACATTGCACGATTTTCGGCTGTCCCAGACGAAAGATTACCATAGTGAAACAATCGTGGTCGATTTTTGTGATCGTGGCTCCCAATTGGTGGTCTTATGTCGTACAATGAGAGAGGTTCAAAGACGGCCGTTGTCACAGTCTTGCGACCAACAATAGCCTACGATAATTTTCTGACAGTGTCAGAAATTCAGCATGATCACAGCACAGTGTGTTTGCTGCTATGACCTACGTCTACTGACTAGGCAATAAAATGCAACATGAAATCAACGCAACATGGGGCTAAACCTTAAAACTGCTTACCTCAAGCAGAGTGAGTCTTTTTGTTTACCACTAGCGCATGCTGATGCCGTTTTATTCTTCTATATTAACTTGCATCGTAGCCAACGAGTCAATAGGTGTCATCATCGTACAGTCAACATGCATGTCATACCCAAATTTATTAGATCCATGTCGCACAGTGTGATTTGTAATGATCTTATAGGATTGCTTAAATCGTGCAGTCTGTACCGGGAATATAAAATTCAGGGTCTAGACTTTTACATGTCAATAATACACCCACAACAATAGGTGGCGCCAAATATGCGTAAAACGAGCGTGCCAAGAAATACAGTGTCAGAGTGTAATGTTAGATGATTGTGAGTGCAAAAGACAAAGTCAAAGAAAAGCTTACCGTCTAAGAGCCGCGTGACTGTCATGTTTGCGTGCCTCGGTGACGCGATCACACTTCCCCCGTACGTGATTTTAAAATGTAAGACGGTACCCAGATCTACAATAAGATTTCACTTCTACTGTTAATGACATTTTGGTAGGCTACATGGTTTTCACTATGAGATGGATAGCCTAATTGTTGTATAATTCAGATGGGCTACAGGTTATTTTTATGGCATGCCAAAAAGTGTTTATTTTTAAATGTGATCAATGGTACATTTTACCAGTATTTACTATACCTTCAATCCAAAAATTAAAATATGAAAAATGAAAAATATGCAGTATGAAAATTATTTTCAAATAAAAGCATTTTCTTTATCAAAAAGCCTTTTTCCAAAAGGTACATCTTGAAAAAAAAAGGGGGAGTCGTCTTATAATCGGAACAATACGGTATATATATATATATATATATATACACTCACCTAAAGGATTATTAGGAACACCTGTTGCAATTAATGCAATTATCTAATCAACCAATCACATGGCAGTTGCTTCAATGCATTTAGGGGTGTGGTCCTGGTCAAGACAATCTCCTGAACTCCAAACTGAATGTCAGAATGGGAAAGAAAGGTGATTTAAGCAATTCTGAGCGTGGCATGGTTGTTGGTGCCAGACGGGCCGGTCTGAGTATTTCACAATCTGCTCAGTTACTGGGATTTTCACGCACAACCATTTCTAGAGTTTACAAAGAATGGTGTGAAAAGGGAAAAACATCCAGTATGCGGCAGTCCTGTGGGCGAAAATGCCTTGTTGATGCTAGAGGTCAGAGGAGAATGGGCCGACTGATTCAAGCTGATAGAAGAGCAACTTTGACTGAAATAACCACTCGTTACAACCAAGGTATGCAGCAAAGCATTTGTGAAGCCACAACACGCACAACCTTGAGGCGGATGGGCTACAACAGCAGAAGACCCCACCGGGTACCACTCATCTCCACTACAAATAGGAAAAAGAGGCTACAATTTGCACGAGCTCACCAAAATTGGACAGTTGAAGACTGGAAAAATGTTGCCTGGTCTGATGAGTCTCGATTTCTGTTGAGACATTCAGATGGTAGAGTCAGAATTTGGCATAAACAGAATGAGAACATGGATCCATCATGCCTTGTTACCACTGTGCAGGCTGGTGGTGGTGGTGTAATGGTGTGGGGGATGTTTTCTTGGCACACTTTAGGACCCTTAGTGCCAATTGGGCATCGTTTAAATGCCACGGCCTACCTGAGCATTGTTTCTGACCATGTCCATCCCTTTATGACCACCATGTACCCATCCTCTGATGGCTACTTCCAGCAGGATAATGCACCATGTCACAAAGCTCGAATCATTTCAAATTGGTTTCTTGAACATGACAATGAGTTCACTGTACTAAAACGGCCCCCACAGTCACCAGATCTCAACCCAATAGAGCATCTTTGGGATGTGGTGGAACGGGAGCTTCGTGCCCTGGATGTGGATCCCACAAATCTCCATCAACTGCAAGATGCTATCCTATCAATATGGGCCAACATTTCTAAAGAATGCTTTCAGCACCTTGTTGAATCAATGCCACGTAGAATTAAGGCAGTTCTGAAGGCGAAAGGGGGTCAAACACAGTATTAGTATGGTGTTCCTAATAATCCTTTAGGTGAGTGTATATATATATATATATATATATAAATAGAAAATAGTTTTAAATTAATTGTTACTTGTTATTTCTTTGTAATTATTTGTGAAATTAACTAATTTACTCTCTTTATATATATATATATATATATATATATACATACACACACACACGTGTGTGAGTATGTGTGTGTGTGTGTATCATGCAAATCATATTTAGGTTCTAAAAGACCATTTTTATGAGCTGAATTGTGGCTGCAACAAACTGAACTGATTGAATTGACCATAAAAACTATTAATAAAACTTGAAAACCATAATAAATAGCAGTATGTGCGCACATGGCTTTATTAGATCATTTAATATGGCACATTGGAATATCTGGAGCCACTGACGTGATGACAAAATTTATACAAACTTTTCAAAAGAACCAATTTGCGTAAATGAGTCGTACTTCCCATCACTACAACCTGGGAGTATGAGTGTCATCGAGTCCAAGTCTGTTCTAACTAAAATCTGTGCTATGATTGTTACATTTGAACATAATACTTAGAACCTCCTGCAGTCCTCTAAACACCACTCATCACACACCTAAATAACAGTTTTACTCTCTTACAGTAAAGGTGTTAAAGGCTACTATTCCTTCAAAGCTGTCTGGATTTCCAAGGTCAAGCTGTTAGAGGCTGGATCACCTGTGATGCCGTAACTTATCATTATGGAAATGTGTACGCAGACAGTATACATTAACAGAGTTATATGAGGAACACGTAGGGCTGAGATGCCTCTGTGTTTATCCCACAGGTTTCAGCCATGAGACTAAACCTGATTCTGGCACTGTCACTCTTCGCCTGTCTGACCTTCAGCCTCGCAGAAGAGCAGAGACGTCCCTTGGGACGAGGTAGAAGACGAGGTGTTGGACCAAAACGAGCAAGAAAACAGACGTCTATTACCGCCTTGCAGCAGGGAAGATTGCCAGAAAGCAATGGACAAGATGGATCTATTTTCATTGAATCTTACAAGAACACAAAAGAGCCAAAGCCAAGCTATGAAGTGACTGCAGGTTAGTGTTGACAATAGCTGATGCCAACTTTTACTGTGTTCATAAACATTTTTTGTAATATAAAGATCAAGTGTGTGTGTGTGTGTAAGTTACTCCAAAAAATATAACAAACCAAAAAAACTGTTATTACTAGTACCATGGGAAAATTAGGAAATTGTGGCAAGTTTATTGTAAGCGAATAAAAGTTTGTATGAAATATGGTTATTTTTTAGATATAGTAGATAGTCTTCAAATTGCCCTAGAGGGTTTTGGAACAGAGTGGTTAGTTTATATGGTTTAGTACATGACCATTCTGCCCAGGGTGGTAATGGTCAGGACTGAACACTGACCACATGATTATACACTGGCAACATGTGACAGTGTGACTCTGCAATTCACAAAACACAAACATCCGTTTGCGCCACGGCTAGGCTTGCTTCGATAGTCGGTGTTGCCGGTGTTACATTTAAAAAAATGTTTAGGCGAAACACTGGTTACATCACTTGCCCACCGCGGCACCGCCCCCGTCGTTTTATTTTTATAGTAATAAAATCATTTAGTTCAGTTAGAGAACAGAAACTACAATTAAAAACTGAACGTGTGCTCAATACAGTGTGAGCCGAACGAGAGTGGCAGCACAAATGCAGCAGGAGTCAGATTTCATTCATCACGAGAGTGAGGAGATGATTGACAAGATGACGGCGAAGATTTGGCTTCAAAGCTAAATGTAAAAAGCGCCCATTTAAGTGAGTTTGTCATTATAATGTTTTGTTGTTGTGTTTTTCATTAAGAATAATAGGCTAATGAACCCACAATTCAAGCAACCCGCCCCCGAATTGGCGCTAATTCTAAACCGAAACTAAAATGAGCACGGCTGCACATCATTCCGGCCGCACAGGTGCACGCATTTACGTGTCCACTGGCGCGTTTTCAGTTCATGCCTGAAAACACTCGCTTTGCTCCGCACCGTTATGAATGCCCGAGCGGCTGTGCGAATTTTTACTTTCGGTTTAGAATTAGTGATTTAAAAGCCCCCGCCGGTGATACCGGTATTACCGGTGTTGTCACACGTCGATTAACCGGTGGGAAAATTTCCTCACCGTCACATCCCTAGCCACGGCAAAAACGTGGATGATATCAACAACACATATTGTAAGTGTCTTTAGCATTAATGTCAATAACAGATCTGTAAAAAATAGAAAAACAGCACAAATGTGGTCAGTAAGACCCCATTGAAACAACAGAAAAAACACTACTTCCCAGTAGACACATTTTACTACTGTATTGCTAGCATGTGTACACCATTTTAAATGGCTAAGATCGCTGTACATGAGAATGTAGGTAGAAGTACTGCATATTTGCCATGTGGAAAACACTGCTATATATAGCCATTTTACAGCCAGATTATATGCATTGGATGAAAACATTGGGCCAGATGGGCCTTAACAGGCGTGTTAGCTTCCAAAATCGTCTAACAGCCCTGTACATGCATAATGTGGCTTCTGTTGCCAATCACTGCAATTTTTAAAGTATTTTTTTCTATTAATCACGTTTTAAATAATTAATAAATCAAATTAACATGATCAAAGTGACAGCCTTAAACATTTTCAAGGTGTCTTGGGAAAACCAAAATTAAAACGAATCAGACTCATACTCAGATTCATAACAGATTCATTATTTGTGACCCGTGCTGGCAAAATGAGTCGCAATGAGTAAATTTTCAAAAATGAGTTGTTATTTTTACATGCTCTATTAAAAAACCTTCAAAATGATGTATGATTTGTTTAAATCAGAAAATTAATGAGCTACACCGATAGTCAGCAAAGTCAATTTTGATAACCTAGCAACCATACCTTAAACTCCCTGGTAATAACACCAAATTTTTGACACACCTATATATCTATAGGAAAAATATACATTCAACCACAATTGTGTGTGATTAATATGAGACAGACAGTCTATATATTGACCTACTGTACCGCACGGATCTATTGCCTAATGTTACACATCTGATGTTTTTCCTCAAAAGCTAACCAAACGTTCACTTAAGACATAACAGATAATGTGAATACTTACCAAGACAGATATTTTGAAATACTGTAATTCTATGTATATCGGGATCGCATGCTGTCTGAGGCGTCTTTGTGCGCACGTGTCTGATCTGTCAGTCAGTGTGAGTAAGATCGTTTTGTTTACATCAGCATGAGTTTAAAAATCACATTTCATTGGTTCAGACTCATGCCATTGAGAATTTGTTATGAATCTTCATAACGTTGGAATGCTGCACTTTAAAACGATACCAAACTTGTGCTGAGTGGAAGCGCCAGTGGTCGAGAAGCAAGCAGAGGAGAAAAACTGCATTTTTCATGGACAAGGGATAGGTACTGCTCTCAGAAAATGTACAAATAAAGATACTTTTAGATGTTTAATTGCTATTTGGAGCATTGGAATCACTAGACGAGGGTTTAATGAACAAATTTTTGTGAAAACCTCAAATTCGACCAAAACTGACATTTTTCACTGGTTTGGCTGTAGCTCGTAATTAGCCTGTGCGCATTCCGATTCATTTTGCCAGCACGGGTCACATTTTGAACTAATTCTTTGCAGTGATTACATTGCAGCATTTGGCAAACTTCACTTCAATTTAATTTTGCACTGATTTACATGAGTAAGTAGAAATCAATCACATTTCTAAGTTTCTTTTGTGTTTGTAATTGTAATTATTCCAGGAAAAACAGAGCACTGTGTATTTCGAGGCATCACCATGTACGATAAAACGGTGTGGTCGCCGAAGCCATGCGTGAATTGCCTGTGTTCCAGCGGTGAGGTGGTCTGCGACCAAATACTGTGTCCCGCCCTACAGTGCCAACTCAAATTTCAACGAATTGGAGAGTGCTGCCCAATTTGCATCGACCCAGGTTTGGACAAAGCATGGCATTATCACTGCCTGCCAGAATATTTTGTATATTAATTGTTATGTTTGATCTTTCCTTATCTTATAAATGCACAATTGCCACGGTCCCAGTTGTCGATGCCCCAGAGTATTCCGGTGACTCTCCCATTCCCAACGATCTCACCGAGCCCTATACCGGAATATCACAAAGTCAAAAAGACAGGAAAGAAAGACAAAAAAAGGACGAAGAGGAACGAATTCGCAAAAAAGAAGCTGAACGCAAGCGGAGAAAGAAACAGAAGAAAGAGGAAGCCGAGAGACAGAGAAAGTTAAAAGAGGCCAAAGATGCCAGAGAAAAAGAGGAAGAGCAAAGGAGGCTACGAGAGGAGGAAGAGGAGAGAGCGGCAGCAGAGGAGAGGAAAAGAAGGATGGAAGAACAGCGGAAGGCCGAGGAGGACAGGGCTCGTAGGCTAGAGGTAGAGCAAAAACAGATGATGAGAGCTCTGGAGGAAGCAGCTGAACGTGCCCAGGAAGGACTCCGTGGGGATGAGGCCACTGAAGACGAGGACATGGTCTGGTTGAGGGGAGACGTTTTTCAAATGCCACCCGTTCCACCAACGAGAGCAGCAGGTCCTCCTCTCTTAGCTCTCCAAGAGCCAACCGAACCAGACGAGGAGGACACTGAACCAAGGGAAGAGGAACTAGAAGTAGTTGAGGAGGAGTCTGAGATGGTAACCACATTGCTGCCACCAGGTTGTTCGATCTCTGATGTCACTATCACCTGTGAAAATGCTAAATTGATGGGTATTCCTCCACTGTCCATCCCTGAGCTCAAATCACTCAGCCTACAGGGTGAGGAAGGCCGCATCCCCGCGTAACCCCTTTACAGGTCGTAGAGAGATACAGGAACTGAAATGGAACTTAGATCACTTACCTAAGACACATGCAAGAAATTAAGCCTAAATCAGTACATATGCCAGTGTTTACACAGTCCATGTCCATGTATACAGATCCCAGTGAGGCTGATTTTGATAACTTGTCATGATTATTAAATTACAGGCAATGAAATCAAAACCATCCCTGCTGGAGCATTTAATGGCATTCCCAACCTAGAATGGATTGACTTGGGTAAAAACAAGATCTTGTCCTCTGGCATAGACCCTCAAGCATTTAAAGTAAGTTAAAAATACAAGTTTGCAGCATACTGCATCAGCAATAAACACAATCTGTTTTTCTCTAGTGAGAAAAACATTTTGACCTCCGAAATAATCCAACTGCAATTTTCTTGTCAAATTTGCAATTGTTTGGATAACAAAACATTTACGTTTCACACGTTAACGCCACACATTTGGTACAAGACTGAATAGCTGAGGTGCAAAAAATGGTGCAAACATTGTGCATGATCATGCTATTTAGTTGCATCAGACTTGAGGTAAACTGACCTTAAAGTACCAAGCCTTGAATGTTGCCAATAAAGTGATCTTGACAATCTGCAAGGCATTTGACCAAGGCTGCAAAGAAATGGCTAATCTCACATAATGTTGTTGGAATTTTTTAGTCTGCTTAATGTAGAGACAGACAGAAAATATAAAGTGTAAATAATCTGACTTTGTTGACATGAAAACAGACCCATTTTGAGTGTAAATTTGCTAAGTTAGACCGACATGTACATAGATTAGTTTTTTAGGATCATACAGCATTCTGGCAATTGAGATAATGTTCCTTTCCATTGCTGTCTCTTGTTCAGAAATTCATATGAACATTACTTCATGTCTTCCAGCTGAACTTCAGTTGAATTAGAGAAGCAAATGTTTCTTCCATAACGGTTTAAAGCCGTGCAAAAACAGTACCATCTGCAAACCTGACAGTGCTAAACTACACTTTTCTCCAATATTTTGCTCTGTTCATTGCCATAAAGTTTCACAAATCTTGCTCTAATACAAACACTATACCCACTTGTACTTGACACTTGTAGCCATGCTTTTTTTGCACAGCCTTTCAAATAAAAACAAAATTCCATGGCACATGTTCAAGTGAAACAGCAGAGGGTATGCTATGCTAGTCTTTCCTATTTTCACTGGGTTCTAACCAGTAGAAATATGCCCATCATCGGAAACAAATAGTGAAGTTTTTGAAAAAATATATAGTATATATACAGTACCCAGACTGTTTCAATTCATCAGAAAGCTTGGAGTTACAATCAGATATGATAGCGATATGGCAAATGGAGTCCAAACAGCTGCTCGTTTAGTTAACTTAGGGACTGATAACCAGGAAAACATATGCGTCACAAACATACACGTCAGCATAAATAATAAGAATCCAAAGCATTGCAAGAAAACCAAAGTGGAAAACTTTCACTGAAGGATTTCGAAAGCATATTGTATATGACCTTTATTTTTCGCACCTAAAGATTAATGACGTGATTTTTGTGTAACTGTCTTTTAAGGGTCTTAAATTCCTGTCTCGCCTGTATATGGATGGAAACCTTCTGGAACAAATTCCCTCTGAGCTCCCATCAACACTCCAGGAGCTTAAGATAAATGAGAACAATCTAAAAGAAATTGAGGAAAACAGCTTTGAAGGTAAAACAGTTATGCAAAATTGCTATGTATAAAGGTTAGGATAACTGGAACATCTATAAAAATGCTGACATTTAATCAGCTAAAATTAGCATGAAATGTTCCTTACCTAATGTTGTACTATGAAAACACAATATTTTCACAAATTGCTTTATAATTCCTGGAAGGTCTCAGCAGTCTGGTTACTTTGGAAATGGAGGGGAACTTGCTCAGTGAAGGTAATGTGAATCCACAGGCCTTTAAGCCCCTCAAAGAGCTGACTTACCTTCGGCTAAACAGAAACCATTTCCGTACCATTCCTCAGGGCCTACCTTCATCTCTACTGGTAAGTTTTGAAAACTATTCTGCAGTCAAGGAACATCAAGAAATAGAGAAACCCATGACTTAGTCAAACAATGTTTTTCATTTAATTGCACTCAAATTTGTGGGCTATAAATCAGCAATGGTTTTACAGTACCTGTGGGAAACCAGTGGCACTAAAACAGCAATTATGGCAAACCAACACCACAACTTTACCACAGAGTAATTTGAAGCTGCTCAAGTCATAATTGCTTCGTCAAGTAACAACTGTATCTGTTTATTTATTCAATGAAGCAAACTGTATAATTTACTTCATATTCTCTTTGACGTTTAGGAGTTGTACCTTGAAAACAATCTGATTGAAGAAATCTCTGAAACAGCATTCAACCACACCACAAACATCAACGTCGTTGTGCTACGACATAATAAATTAGATGAGTCAAGTATTGGACCTTTAGCCTGGATCAATCACAGGTGCGTCTTCAACAAGGTTAACAATGGAACCAATATTTAGGCAAATATTGTTTGCTTTTGTTCTATTATAAGCCTAATTTGCATAATGGAAAAAAAGTTTCTATAAGTGAAAAACTTTTTAACTTTTTTTTTAAATGCATGAACACTTATTCTACTTTTCCCGCTATATCTAAAAGGAACCTGGAATCTATAGATCTCTCACACAACAACTTCTACCTAGTTCCATCCTTCCTGCCAAAGTCACTGGTTCATCTGGTTTTGGCTGGGAATCAGATTGAACGAATTCCAGGATACGTGTTCGCACACATGGAGCCTGGCCTCGAGTACCTCTACCTCTCTTACAACAAGCTGGACGGTGATGGTGTCGAGCCAGAGTCATTTTTTGGCACCTTCAACTCTATGACTGAACTCTGTCTAGACCATAACCAGCTTACGTCTATTCCCATGGGAATTAATGAGATGACAACGTTACATTTCCTACGACTTAACAACAACAAAATAAGGTACACTGCTAGCCTCCTGCAAAGAGTAGCATGTCTAGTTTATCATTTCCTGGGACACAATGTCTTACATATTTAAGATATTAAAAATTGATTCCAGACAATTTATCTTGAAATGAGTTTATTTTCCTTCCCAGTTGGCAAATAACTGTTTTAATTTTAATGTCTATGCTTAATACAACATCCCAGTGTGGTAAGAACAAGAAAATTAACTCAAGATACATTTCCTAAAAAAAGATTACCACAGTGATTTTTTTGCAACATAAGGAGAACTTTGAGATTGTTACATTTTTCATCCAACAGGCATGTTTCAGAAGACGCCATCTGCGACCCCTTGAATGACGAGGACTCTCATCTAGTTGCCCTTCGCCTCGAGAACAATTTCCTTGACCCACGGAAAATCCCACCCACGGCTTTCTCTTGCGTCCGCTCCTACTCTAGTGTTGTTTTAAAGCCTCAGAGGATTAAGTAACTGTAATCTTGTCTACTATTATTATAAACCACTAAAGGCCATAAACATAAAACTAATTTGATTCCTGTGAAACCTGCAGTTATCATAAAAATATAACTTTTTTGTCCCAAAAAAATGCTACCAGAGACAATTCTTGCATTGAATCTCTGTTTAGCATGTTTATTTTGTTTTGTTTTATTAGATTTTATAAGCTTCCTTTTATAGTCAAGATAAGATGAGACATGATCACCGCCTCGAGGATCATGGCAGAATGCTGCCGTTGTTTGCACCTGTCTAGACGTGTCTTTGTAGGATGCATGGATCAACTGTACAATACTGCAAGAGGAAAAAAGTAGCAGAATATAACTTTGCATTCTATGTTGAGATGTATCTTATTCTTGTCATAACAGTATTAAGTTTGTCTGTTGTAGTGAAGGAAAACAGGATACATGGCTTCTCTTAAGTGTTTATAAAAGAAGGCAGCCAAAATCAACCTGCTTACATAATGCATTTTTCGACTAAGACAGGACCAATAAGGACGTTTACTACTGAGAGAACTGTGATGCGTAATTGAAAGATATCTACAAGGTTCAAGTCATTTAAGTGACCACAGATTTGTATTTGCTTAGGTTAGAATTCAGTGGGAAAATCAATACAGCTTCAATAAAACAGTTTCCTATGTATTTTTCATTCATTTTATCCCAAAGTGTGAGTTAAAAGTAAGCTATCACATAAAGAGATTTCCTAAAATGTCTATTGTACGTCTTTCTTAAAATATCTCGGTATGAAACAACTGCGATCTATAAACATTCAACAGAAGTTCTGTGCTAATGGAATCACCTCAGACTGAAGCACATTAATGACCCCTGTAAATGATCTGACTATGACATCATAGTCTTCCGCTCCTTCTAAGATTCCGAGTTCTCACTACATCATAGCCAGTGAAATGTGGACGATTACTGAAAAATGCCTTGAGGTTGAATTGGGGTTTCACTGATTTCAGACTACAACTAAAATGAGAGGAAAGAATAAACAAAAAAATCCTGGAAGGGGGATCATCTCAGAAGCTTTCCATGAAGTTATCCATGATTCATTGACTCACATACTAGTCACATGGCTTTTATTTATTTTTTATTTTGGGGGGGTAAATAATCAACAGCTGAACCACCCCCTCATAGTGTCTGGGGACAGTTAAATCTTGCTCTATATTTAGAGGACAAGCAAAACGGTGGAAAACCGCCAATATATCTCAAGGCTGCGCAAGTGTTTGCAAGGTCGAGACATTTCCAACATGGTTCTGCACGTCATAACATTACAACAAATAAGATTGAGGGTGTGATAGACAAAAGAATTACTGGTACTTTCTGAAACATGTAAGCACATCCACACATTTCTACCTTTCCTGAACCGGTTCACCCTCACATGTTGCGTCTGTAATAGTATCTACATCCTTTTAATTTACGGCACCAACTCGACATACCACAAACATTTATTGGTTTGAGGTTGGTTATCATTTCGGAAGGAATGCTGGCCAGTGAGACTCAGGAGAATGAACGGAGAAACCATGAGACATAGGAACTTCCATCATCTCAAAACCCCCAGCCAAACCCAAGCATATGTGGCGCCACCAGTACTGCCCTGTGAATAGAGAGGGGTCGCGTTTTGTGCTGCTGTAAGCAAACAGCATCGTAACGTCTGGAAAAGTTGTTATCCAACATTTAGTTTTAGATTTAAGGTCCCCCATGGATTGGGAATTACAATATTTTGTCCCATGAACATTCATTTGAAGGATGATTTAGTCACGAAACGCAAAACACGCATTTACTTTACAAAAGTCAATGATTTTATTAGTAAATTGATGCCATTTCTGGCAGATGTCAAATTAATCATTCTAAATGGTCTGATTTGGGTCAAGCAGAAAGATTTGCATTCGAGTTTGATTTGATATTTTTTGTTAATATTTTCCAATATAAAGTTATCATATCACTATCAGTCTTTGCATAAGAAAAATTAGTGTTTGATCTAAAAATAGAAGCCCAGAAATAACCCCACAAATTATGCAATATTATGCACTCTGAAATATGTCAATACACCAAAAGTCAGATAAGTAGAGACCACCCATTGGCAATGTAAAGAATGAGAGTATCCCAGACTGGCCATTGAAAATTTAGGCACACAAAATTGGCCAAGTTTCAAGTGCTGATGAGAAACATACGGTTGGTAACAATGAGTGTTCAGTGCTAGTTAAGCATCCAGCAGAGCTGCGTGTAGTTCCTACCCCTTATTCCAAATCTGCTCCTTGAACCAGCAGCATCTTTTCCATCCCCATTCATTCAGGGATCTCATGCTTTGACGAGCGTGATCTCCACCTTTCGGGCTTTCGTGCATGCTGCATTTAAAGACCTGTGCCTCAACAAATCCTGACGGCAATACTGATCTCATCCCTGGAGGCTTACTTGAACAAGGATTACACAGATTCATCAGGTATGTTGTCTTCATCTGACTCTAGACTAGAGATAAGTGATTTCACCATAGTAAGTTTGTGTGAAGCTCTATTTCTTTGAAAAATAGACAAGGAACAGCTGAATAAACCAGACAACATTTGAATATATTAATCAGGAGAGTACCAATTAATTTAAAAGGGCTGCAGTGAAACATTTACAGATAAATTCGTCATCATTTGTGATGCTGAGCACATGCATCTTTCTCTAAACATTAGATGCAGTTTGCAGGTATTTTAAATATTTTAAAGCATAAATATTAAAAGTTGTAATATTTATTAGAGGTGAATTCTTAACGGCTTCTTGATTTAAATTAAACGTTTTTGCAAAAATCAAACCAATGAGTTAAATTTCCCATTAAATGTCAATGTTGGTGCATGGCGTCAGAAAAAAAGAGCAACATTAACAATTCTTGAAAGTCTATAAACTGCGAGCCACCTTCTCATACGGTGATGATTAAGGCGTCCATAAACAAGATTGCTCTATAAACAATTGTTAAAGTACAGCTGGTTCATTTTAACTTCTTTCACAAACAATTACAGCAAATAATTAACATTTTGCCCTCACAATTATTTTATTAATGCTACTGAATTGAATCTGGTTCAAAATTTGTGTAGCTAAAGAAAAGCAAAAACAAAATAAATTCAAATCAAAACTATGAGGGTAGTCACATCTCAAGAGCATCTGTATTTACCGTAAAGTGTTATGAAAGTCATTCAATAAGAATATGTCTCTAACCTGTGATCAGTTCCCATTGGCCCATTTCATTGTCATGCTAACTAATAAACCAATCAGGGTCCTTGGGATCCAATTCACATTATTTTTTCTTTCATTCTGTGAAACGATTCTATGTGTTATAATACAAAGCAATGTAACAATTTGACAAAGTGCAGGTTAAACAACTGCTTGTGTTCATGTTCACAGGAATAACCATTCATGACTAAAGATCCAAACAAAAGCTGCACCATGAAGGTACTTTTACTACTCACCCTACTTACGTTATGTCATGCAAAACCATACACGCCTATCAACGTCATGGATTTCGTCAAGCATCATGACATCATGCAACAAGATGTGGGTGATTATGATGACGACGACGATGACGATTACAACGATTATGAAGATAACTTTGTTTCGGACTGTCCTGAAGGGTGTCGGTGCTCAAAGAAAGTTCTCCAGTGCTCAGATCAGGGTAAGCACTGCATTATACTACTTAACACAACTACTTCCAAGGCTGAATTTCAACGCAAGATTGCGGGTATTGTGCATAATTTTACCCATTCCCGCAGATTTCGCACTTATAAAGCGGGAAATTCCCGCAAACATTTATTCAATTAGCTAATTAGATCAGATCAAATCAGTAATTTTTAAACTTTATGTGAGACAATTTCAGAAACAGTGAGTGTGATTCAGCGCTACCGTGTCTTCTCTCTCTTTCAAAATGCGCACATGGCTTCAAATCACCAAATCGTCTGTACAAGTGAGATGCACACTGCAATGCTTTCGCGTTTCGGGACGCCTAATCAGCCAGTGTTGCATCGTTACTAAAGTTTTTCATATGCATGACTTGTCAAATTAAACATTCAAGCGATTTTAAAGCATTCAGTAGTACTTTCATAGTACATTCATACCCAGAGCGCACACACAAATCGCCTCTCATTTTTAAAAATGCACAGTTATGTTCCATTGTGTTCCGTCTAGCTGTTATTGAATGCAAGATCACGTTTTAGAAATGCAACTGATCGGGGTAATAATTATATAGGGATTCTTAAAGACTAATTTGCCAACTAGTCTTTCAGGCAACCCACTAAAATGTGCAGCTTTGAACATTCCTACATTCTAGCCTATAAAATCTCACATCTCATAATTTTTTCAAAATGCTGTTGTCTTTACAGGTCTGACCAAGGTGCCAAAGGACATTGCTGCAAACACGTTGCTCGTCGATCTCCAAAACAATGACATCACGGAAATCAAGGAAGACGATTTCAAAGGCTTGGATAATCTCTATGTAAGTAGTAAACACTCCCCATTAAATGTTTTTACGGCATTTTAAGTGTTCTTATTCTGGGTTTACACAAGGACATCTGGAGACATGCAGTGGTAGCGGAATTATGTGGAATTCTGGACACATATTTGAGTGTTTCTGATATTTGCATCTACTGTGGACTGTTTCATACTTGTGGTAAATATTTGCTCATGATTAGTGGTAAAATGGTTAAAAGTTCTTGCTAAGCAAGAAAGGGCATTACAAAATACAAACAGACCACATCTTGACAACAGCAACACAAAGTTCTATTTTGATTTCCAGAAAATTCCAGAATATTCAGAACTTTCATAATGGCTTCAAATGTCCCGGTCAGGCCAATAGTTTTTTGTGTTAATAGATTTTTAATAACATTTTCACTGGTTCTACCATAAAAAATACATTTTATTTATTTTTATTAACATATTTCAAATGTCTCTGAACAATATATTTGTATTGGTGTGGTTATGTCATCTACAAAAATGCTTTAAATAATAATATTTATGGTATTTTATGTGCAATAACACCTGGAAATTCCCAGAAGAACTCTAATCAGATAGATAGTTACCTTGGAAATATATTTTAATAAGCAACAAGGGTAGCACTTTATTTTACAGTCCTGTTCCCCATGTACATACTATGAACTTATTATAGTAATTACAATAACTGGGTAATAACTAAGTACTAACCCTGAACCTAACCTTAACCCATGTAGTTACCTTATATTACCCAGTACTTTCTGAGGTAAGTACACTGTAAGTACATATACTGTAAAATAAAGTGCAACCGCAACAAGGTTCAATACATCACACAAAACCAATGTTTGCAAGCCATAAAAACGTAAGCTGTAAAATATCATTTTTAAAAGTGAATTGTGATCAATAATAGTAATGACTACAGCCACGGACACTGTACTTTTATTATTTCTCCTTCTGTATTTGCAGGCCCTGTTTCTGCTCAACAACCAGATATCAAAAATTCACCCAAAGGCCTTTCGCAACATGGACAAACTCAAGATTCTCCACCTGTCATACAACTTGCTGACACAAGTCCCAGACAACCTTCCAAAGAATATTCAGGCATTGCGACTGCATGACAACAAGATCAGCAGACTTCCAAAAGGAGCATTTAAGGGAATGCAAGACTTAAACGTTTTAGGTAGGTCTCCTTAAACAAGGTCAGAGTCATACTTAAGCAGTTAGTACACTTGCTTCAACACGTTGAGCTGTACGACTTGCATAATTTCCCAATCTCATTCCCCCGTTCTTTCCATCATCATGACCTCATTAAAACTCGTTATATAATCAGATACATGATCTTAAACTATTCGTGTCTGACACAACAACTGTTAACTGACCTCCATGGTTCTCAGGTAATAATGTACAGTTAAAGAACACTCTGCCCCCTAGTGTCTACATTATGATCTGCATTTACAGATTTAATCTGAATAAATTTGGCAGAAGTAACTGAGAATCATCTGGGAATAAGGGATACTGTGGTGTTGTAGTTAAAAATAGGGCTGGCAACTAAAAGGTCACAGGTTCAAACCTAACAAGGAGTGATCCATGAGTTTTTGTGTCACCTTTTTCTGCCAAATGCATACATGTAAATGAATACTTATTTAGAAAAAACAAGAGGTTCCCTTTTCTTTCATCTCTAGAACTGAGTGCAAATCCAATTGCAAACAGCGGGATTGAACCAGGAGCTTTTGACGACATGGCTACTCTCTACTTGAGAATAGCTGAAGCAAAGCTTACAGCTGTTCCTAAAGGTAAGAATTATAATTTTTTTATAAAAGTCAAGAAAGTCTAAAAGATGACATGGGTCTCGAAAAACAAAGTGCTTACAAATTTGACTAAGCACACAAGTCTAATAATAGAGATTTTTATTAATCTAAATCACACAGATCTCCCATCTTCTCTCAACGAACTTCACTTGGACTATAACAAGATCGCCAAAGTGGAGTCAGAGGATTTTTTGAGATTAAAAAGTCTACAGAGGTAAGGTAAACTAACTCCCTCTTGTGGATAAAAACAGAACAAAACATTAACTTGTCTTTCACAGGTTGTGGCTTGACTTCAATCAAATCAAGTATGTGGAGAACGGAAGTTTCGCTGGCATTCCCAAAGTCAGAGAAATTCATTTGGACAACAATAAACTGAAGAAAGTTCCTCCAGGCTTGAACAACCTGAAATATTTGCAGGTAAATCTCAAATACACATGCAATAGAAACTTGACATGATGTGTACAGAGATCTAATCCACTTCCTTTCTTCTTTTAGGTGATGTATTTGCATGCCAACAGCATCACTTATGTTGGAGTAAATGACTTTTGCCCTTCGAGAACCCGGGTTAAGAAAGCCCTCTACACTAGAATCAGTTTATATGCAAACCCGGTGAAATACTGGGAGATTCAGCCACCCACTTTTCGGTGTGTATCCAGCCACAATTCGGTGCAACTGGGTAACCACAGAAAGTGAGCGAAACAGTACCAATGTGTGCCATCTTGCCACTGGAGGGCAGAATTATAGCTAGTCATGAACTTCATTCTAATTTTTTAAATTATCATTTCATGTCCTCATGGTGATGTACAGAACATAATTTATCCAAAAGCATCCGCAGAGGCTACAGACTCATTACTTGAATTTGGTGAGGATTTCGAAGACTTCGAATTCCAGTAAAGACAGAATCAGCTACAATGTGTGCAATAGTTACATAGGTTTTCATAGTTAATGTTTACATTGAAATCTTTTCGACTTTATAAAAGCCGGAAAACTGTTTTTTTTTTTTTTTAATCAGGTGCTAAATAAATTTGTCCCTTATGTATTGAAGGTCAACAAATGCGTTTTTAGCTTAAAAGGAATGACTTTCTAGACTCAAAGAAAAATAAATAAAATTCACAAGGCCAGTTCGTTCATTGTTCTACTTCATGTATTTTAGAGAATGGGCATTACTCGTTGTTCATTAACAGTTTTAGTGATAACAACAAATTTATATTGCATGCTAAATTTTCATTATATAACATTTTATTCATTGCCAGTGTTTTCTCTGAAATATTGGACATGGACATTCTTGTCAGATCACAGAAATACTGAAAAATTTATCTGTATGGACCACCTGGTTGTTTGCAGTTTACGCAACAGTTAACTGTAATTGCAACCAGTGTCTTCTTAGCCAGCGGTGCTGTGTTATTTGTTTCCAATTCAGATATTGTTGTTTAGAAAAATAAAGAAAAAAAATGAAATAGTAAATCTTATTGGATTCAGAATATGTACATCTGTCCAGCAATAAAACAAAATACCAGCAGATGGAGACTTCAGTGTAGGATTGGACCTGTTCTTCAAGACATAAGTAGTTGCTATCCATGCTGCTAGTAGTAGCTATCCATGAGAGGATATTGTGTTTAACAGGCAATAGTGATGATTTTTTGGAATCAGGTGAATTCATTATAACAGCATTGTATGCCATTCAAATAAATTTGAACTTTCCAAGTAACAGCCATTTTAAAGCATATTCTTGCACATTGAAAACTGGATGCTACTTTACTCGTGCTTTACTGCTGCTTTACAAGATTTACTCCTTTGGCGCAGTCGTGGCCTAATGGTTACAGAGTCAGACTGGTAATCAGAAGGTTGCAGGTTTGAGTCTCAATACTGGCAGGAAATGACTGAGGTGCCCTTGAGCAAGGCACCTAGCCTCCAATTGCTCCCAGGGCTCCACAGCAAAAAATGGCTGGCCACTGCTCCGGGTGTGTGTTCACAGTTTGCAGTGTTAGTGTGTGTTCACTAATCACTACTCCTTATGTGTGTGCAATAACTTGGATGGGTTAAATGCAGAGGACAAATATAGAGTATGGGTTACCATACTTGGCCTTCACTTCACTTTTTCAACTTTTCCCCCATTTTTGGTTAAGTGCTGCTAATTCAATTATGATTGATGCTTTCCAGGGGGGGGAAATCCTTCGGAATGAAGCATGGCTACCTGTAAATGCTTTAGTCCCACAGAAATCGTACCAGTCCTGGATAATGCGATTACAGCTTGGCTTCACATAGCACGTATATATACACTTTAATCAGACCACAATTCAAGCCTGGTTTGTGCACTTACTCCAAAAGACAGAGAGGATGTGCAGAAAACACAACACAAGCGGTAGTATCCTACCACTCCGTATCAGTTATTCTATTACGTCGTTCATATTTAGAGAGATATTTGAGACTACACAAAAATCTGCTGTAGCTCAATTGTAACTGTACAACTCACTCATAAAGACAGTCACTTGCTGCCACCTACTGGTGTAACAATGTAAAAAAAAAAAAATCCACACCTCTGATGCACAGATGTACAAACGCACAAACACAGTGGAGTCATAAAGTAAATTTACAATATTTATATTATTTGATATGGATTGTAAAATTAGTGGATAGTGTGTCTCATTGTATACTACAGCAAAACAGCAAGATTTTGATCAATCAGCTCATTTTGTGTCCCTGTAATATAATTTGGGTCTGAACGGGTTAAGATGGGGGAAAAAAAACAACACAGAGGGGTGGTGTCTAGAGAGAGAGAGGCTCTGCTCAGGAAACATATGGAACAAATCTTCAGGTTGGCCTGATCTGCTGCTGCCACGTCTTGCATACCGGCGTCTCCAAAAAACTCACAACAGGTTTGGATCATTTAGGATCTCTGAGCCCCAAAAAACACCTGAGGGATTCGGACACAGAATTGAAATTGTTTAAAGATACACCAATACATTTCCTTCCCACAGTCAGTGTAAACCCTCAGATGTGAACAATCCTGCACAGTATTTTTTTTCCACTTGTATGATGAATCAATCATTATTAAATATCTGAAATGAGCAGATATTATTGTAGTTTTATGCCTCTGGTTAATTTGTGTTTTTTTTTTTTTTAGTTATTAAATGCCAAACAGAACATATTGCGAATCCAAATAAGTAAGCTTGCGTAAAATTTAAGAGCAGAGCTATGAAGAACTGATTCTAGGTCTAGTTTAAATCTTTCTTGCACTGCACACACCTAATATTTTTTCCCCATCCAATTTCCCTCCAGAGTAAATACCTTTGAACTAAGACAGAAAACAACCACCCAGCTTGTTTTTATCAGCTTGTTTCAAGAGAGCCACCAGACCACTTCCCTCCAGCGGAACATTTTCCATAAAGTCTCTAAAACACTGTTTTGTTCAGACACACGTTTGTGGATTCATTAGGGTTTTTTAAAGATTCAAATGGTCCATAAAATAACTCATGGTACTTGCATGCAGACTAATGGTGTTTACACCAAGACTTTTGTGTTGGTCAACAGTTAAACCTTTATTTAACTGGAAAAAACTATTCCATATTCACAATGTCATAACTAAGACAATAAACAGTCTCTTTCTTCACTGCTTTAACTGTATAAGCTAAATTTGAATATAACGAATTGGCCATCTAATTGAAGCACTGTACAATAAACAATAATCATTATGATCAATGAGTATAGAAGCATATCGCAGTCAAAATTCTAATGTGACTGCAAACGTGCATTCGTGTTTCCTATTTGTGAAAGCACAGTGTGAGAATTAAAATGCAAAGCATATGGCCCATTTGCATGTTCCCCAGAAGCGATAGTCCTCTTAATACTGGCATGTTATTAAAGAGCGTTGCTCATGTGCAGATTGCATGCAAATGCTCATCTTTCCCAAGCCTAAATATTATTGTAACGTCGCATATCTATCAAAAAAAGTCAGGCTGAAGTTTATCAAAGACCAAAAAATATGGCTTGCCAAGTTTTCACCCCCTTCCTTACAAAAAATGCCCCAAAAGAACCTCTTGGGATCACAATCTTGACAGGGTTTTTTTTCAGCCCGCGGTAGCATTCATGCTGCAGAGACTTCTCAGCGTCTGCCATGTGGGCAGCAGCAAAAACAAATCTTCCAGCTGACAGAATGAGTGCTGAGGGGTCTGTCTAGCCAACTCAGAAAAAACTGAAAAACGCCACTCTGTAGACGGCTCATGAGAGACCGTCTGTGGTTTAACTCTGATACAGTACAAGTACTGGAAAAAGTAGTCATGTTGCAGAAGGCCTCCATAAAGTGAGCAAGAAATGTCTAAACCAATTAAATTGAACCCACTTAATTATTGCCAATGCATTTTAGGGCAAATTTGCCATCTTCCTTCTCACTAAACAAAACTTTGGATGAACACTGGCTGAAGTTGTTGTTTTAATTGACTGTACATATGTAGAATAGTATACATTTAATTCTAATATAATATATAATGAAAATATACTTAGTATTAGTATTGCATAACATTAGCTGCACTAGTGCAACACCTGTTGTGAGTCTGGCCTTAATTTTGTGGGTTAAATTTTTTACTGTCCACATGCAATAATGTGGACTGGATACTAGGCCGTTCCTTCCAGAATTATGTCTGGAAACTTCAACCTCACCTCAACTCAACAAAAGGGGAAAAGAAGAATCAGATGAGACCACGAGGCTTTACTGAGGTCACCGAACACATGCAACCAAGCGCTTCCAGAATCATTTCCACGGCAAAGAGGCAGATCACAATCTCTCCCAAAACGTCTAATGCTGCTGTGGGGGAAACCACAGAGGTTATCTTTCACGCTCATCCCAGGAGAAAAAACATTTCCCCGCTTTAGGCAACATCGTTCAAGCTGCTGCTGGGTTTCATCTTGGGCACTCGGTGTTCACAATTTCATTCGGCCTCCCACAGAGAGAATAACGACCCCACAGGTATGATATCATGATTTTAAAGATAGTACACTATGTGCGGCTTAGTAATGAAATCACTTTTGTACTAATTTGTTTGAGATTTCTGCAAGCATATTATATCATTCACATTGATGTCTCCAAAAAGAACTGCTTTGAGCATGACAATAAAGAGGTATTCATTTTCCTCTTAAATTTTACCAACCCACATGCTTAAGTCAGATCACAAGACTTAACGGCATTGCTTCTAATACCTTTTTATATCTAGGAATATTTAAGGAATTACACAGAACAAAAGATATTTTCTGAATTTAAAAAATGTGCTTAACTAGACAAACAAGTCACAGGGCCAACTGAATTTTAAATATTCCTCCATATGTGGTTTCTAAATATTTCTATGATTGATTAATGAAAACAAGCTTCAAATTTAAAGAACAAGTCATTATTTAACTGAGCAACATTAAAACCATAGCCAACATACCAACATGTCAAAGTTCTGCAGAAGACAAGAAAATTACTTGAGAGAGAAACTGTCGTACTGAGCAGTTACAGTAGTTAAATTAGATTTTAAAAAAAACCTCACTGTATTTTTTGGATCACTTTATCTAGCTGCTTTGCCAGCTCATATTAGTACTATGACCAAACTAGATTTTTTTAGTGTAGGAGAATATTACATCAAATATAAACAATTATTCAAGAAGACAGAGTTCTTTCATATATTACAAGGGAGTGTTCACCTTTCCAAAATGGTTATGTTTAGAAGTTAAAAAACAACAACAACAACAAAAAAAAAAAAACATAAATACCAATTAATACTAGTCATAGGCTTCACCTTCAACAGGCACAGTAAAAACCCTGCTGAGATAATTCATCCCAGACATTACAACAGAAGAGAACACTAAACAAATATCAACATTTACAGAAAAATGTGATATTGCCCAAAGTATGTGCAATTAGGGGTGTTTAGTCTTCTGTAAAAGTACCAAACCGCTTTAAGTAGACCAAAAAAGTGAATAAAAACCCAGTTCTTGTTTAAATGACAGTCTCAAAATCTCATTGTAGTCTATTATATCTGTGACCACTTTCGATTCACACTGTTTTGTTTTTGGAAACTAGCCCACTTAAATATTATTGCAATATATTATTGATGATGATCATTATTATATTGATTATTTCAGTACAATTAAGGCAAATTTTCAAAATACAATTCTTTTTTGTGTCTGATCCAAACAGATTTTTAGGGAAAAGCAAACTAAACCATGACATCATCACAAATCTTGTCAATTCTATCTCTGTATCTTCTCTCTGGAGCTCTGGTACTTTCTCAAGACTATATCGATAAGGACTATACTGAATACGACATAGACGACAACTCTTCCCCTGAAATTCCACGACTTTCTGTAACTCAACAACCTGATTACCATGCCCAAATAATGTATTCGTACGAATGTGCAAGCGAGTGTTTCTGCCCCTCATCCTATCCATTTGCCATGTATTGCGACCACCGAAAACTCAAGGCGGTTCCCAACATCCCAAGACACGTCCGCCACTTGTACATTCAGCATAACGACATAGAAGAGATAACTTCAAAGCCTTTCATTAATGCCACATCCCTGAGGGAAATCAACTTCAGCTACAATAAGCTCCAGTCATCTAAGGTGGATAAAGATGTTTTCAATATACTCAAAGAACTCATTCAGTTACACCTTGAGCATAATAATCTGGAAGACATCCCATCTCCTTTGCCAAAAACCCTTAAAAGACTTCATTTGGGCTTCAATAAAATTTCAAAGATACCGGCTGATGCTACACGAGAGCTTACAAAACTTACAGTGCTGGATTTGTGCAGTAACAGACTAACAGATGCAGGTATTAAAGGAAAGATCCTATCTGGTATGAAGAGCCTCATGCAAATCAACATGTGCAACAATAAGCTCAAGTCCATGCCAACAGACCTTCCAGAATCGATCCAGCAGATATCGCTGGAAAACAACTCAATATCTTCCATACCCGAGGGCTACTTTAAGAAGACTCCCAATCTCTTGTCCCTACGCATGTCACACAATAAACTCAAATCTGTTGCATACATTGCCTTCAACTTGTCCAAACTGATGGAGCTCCATTTGGGCCATAACCAGCTCTCCAAACCGTTTTTTGTTCCCAGGACCTTGGAACATCTGTATCTAAATCACAATGACTTTAAAGGTAGGTTAAAACCTAAAGGTACAAATGTAGAATACAGCATGATGGTCTCTTCAAGAAATGATACTTTACTTTACTCAAACAAAAATGCTATTCTAAAAACACATAAGAAATTGACCGAACTGCTCTACTGCAGTGTTCTCCAACCCTTTATCAAATATTATTCTACTTCATCAGACTTCTTGTCTCTTTGCAGATCTGAATATCTCTCTAATGTGTCCATCACTAGACCTTGGCAACCCTTACATGCTGACCTACATTCGTCTCGATAACAATAAGCTGAGAGGACCAGTGGACTACTACGCTTACAGATGTTTCCCAAGGCTGATGATATTTTACGGAAACCAAAGGAAGGATGATGAAGATGACTCTAAACCCAAAAAATATGAAAAACCAAACCGACCAAAAAGGCCTGGGGGCAACAAGGCTATCGACATTGATTTTTGAGATGTGTCATACAAAGTTCAACAAACCAAACTATTCATTATTCAAAGTATAAGAATAAAACAGGATTTATGATTTAAATGTCATTAAAATCCTTGCTGCTTGAACATTTTATTTGATTTTCTGCATGCATGTGTATGCTTTGATCCATCTTAATCAGCATAAAATGTGGCCAAAATGTTATTGCTATTTACAGAAAGTTCTGCTTTGTTTTGCACAATGTCACTTTCTCTCCATTAATACAGTAAAAAGCATTGTGCTGCAATGCATGTAAATGTAATAAATAACAAAGCTACTCTTTTTCTGAATAAATTACTGTGAAATGCTGTTGAAGATGAAAAGTGGATCCAGCCTAAAGCAAAAATCAACAAAATACAGCAATGCTATTGTATGCAAATATAATGATAGACCATTAGTTTACTAGAATAAACACACTAAGAAAAGTGAAACACTTTTACTTTGCCATAATCACAAATAAATCCAGCTGAATGTCAACACATGTTTCCTGTTGAACACAATGTACAGCCATGGCCAGAAGTGTTGGCAGTGACATAAATGTTGTGTTTCACAAAGTTTGCTGGTTCAGCTGTTGCATTTTAAATAATTGCAAAAGCTTCAATTGCCAAAAAAATGAACTTAATCAAAAAAAAAAAAATTCTGTTTTTTGGCCCTGGCACAAAATGACCAGCTAACATCACTTCACTAATCATATCATCAGCACATGGAAAAGTGTGAACAAGCACTAGTCAAAAAAAAAAAAACTATCATTCTGACTGAATTATAAGAACAGACTTTGGATTGCCATTAGTCAGGATTTGGCCCAGAAGCTGATATCCAGCATGCCAGAGCAAATTGCAGAGGTTATGAAGAAGGGTCAACACTGTAAATATTGACTATTTGGATATATTTAATGTTTTTGCCGATAAAAACCTTTAAACTTGTGAAAAACCTTTAACTTATGAAATGCTTATCAGTGTTTTCCAGTATACCATAAGATGCATTTACATGGACCCTAATAATCCATTTGTAATTGGACTAGTAGCATAGTCAGAATAAAAAAAGTCACATGTAACCACGTCAATCGGAATTAATCGGCTAAATCCAATTTAAATTTCATCCAGTTTGAAAGGGGTGGTTACATGGATTGAAAACTGGAAAATTTGGCGTATATGCAATGATGTAGAAATGGCGTAAAGATGTATGATGCATGGAACATGCGTCATACATCGTTGTTGTTGAAGTGTCATGACTGTTGTGTCATTTTAAATTCTCCTTCCACTCATCGTCTGTGAAGTGATGCAGGACAATGTCCCACTAGTCCTTGCTTCGGACTCTCATCCACAGATGCCTTGCTTTTTACTGCTTGATAAATGTAAGCAGCACGGCACAAAGGTTCACGTAATAGATAAAAATAGATAAATATTAAGTCTATTTTTTAAAACAAAGAAAAGAAGCAATGTTAGGAGGATGCTAGTATGTGCAAACAGCGGGAAAAATCTGTATATTCGTGCAGTGTGTGCATGTCAAAAGATCAATTCCGTTTTGAAGCTTGTGGCGTAAATGCGCACATCAACCCGATCACCTTAGCATTCATGTAAACACTATGTTCAAATTCATCAATCGGAATGATTATAAAAATGTGAAAAAATAATCTACAAATACTGAAGCATGTCACTGCCAATTCTTCTGGCCACAGCTGTAATGCCATTTTTGAGCACTATACTTCAAAGATTTACCAGATGGTGATCGATATTAGATAATAGATATTAAAAAAACGCTAATTGTAAGTGCAAAAACTATTATTTATCAAAATAATTGGTCAAATAAATTGTTCAAATCAATTATCGGTCAATCTCTACTAATTATACAGAGCTTCCATGACCGACTACCGTTCACAACCCACTGACCAATCAACCATCGGGCCGAACGGTTCTCATTGCGTAACCGTTCCATTGGCTGGTACGGTTACGGTTTCATTTTCAACTGTGGGGCTGATAACGGCCGCTCTTTGGAATGTCATACAAACATAAGACAATAAGAGATGTAAATAGCAACCGTATTATGGAGGATGATCAGATATTTCTTTTCATTTTATTATTAATTTGTTTTACACCGCTCAAATAGAGCGCTTAGCCAGCTACAGAGAAACCGGTAGCCAGGCAACAGACAAGTGACCGATTCGGAGTTGCGAAGTCATTTCACGGATTCTACCAGCACGGTTCAGCACGAGAATTCTGGGCCGAGAACGGTTTGTAATCGCAAGGAACCGTTCCTTACCATTCTAAGAACTGTTCGGCCCGGCAGTGGAAAAGCGGCTAATAATGAAAATATGTAGTTTTGCACATTCTTACACTCCAGTTCTTTAGTGTGGAGGGGTTATGTTTAAATATTTTGAATCCTTCAAATCAAGTCATGTGATGAAGAAACCACCCTGACGGAGAAATGTACCACAGAGGATCAGCACTGTAAAAACATTTCTAAGTATTTGGCCCCTTTCCCAGTACAGTAAATTTTTACAGGTTGGCATAATTGCTAACACACCTGTAATGTTATTCACTCTCAATTTTCATCTCTTTCTCTCAATTTCCATACGTTTACTTCGAAGGGCTGAGGTGCATTTCTTCTTGTCTTAAGGTGCAAAAAGGAGAGTAAAACAGTCATATGTTTCCTATTAAACATGTTTTTCTTCACCTTGATCCCCAAGTGTCTGTTTTATAGAGGAGCTCTGTTTCTCTAATCCATTTTATGTTTTTAATGAAACGTATCTAGGCAAACCTGTAAATTACACAAAACAGACTGACAATGTTTAAATCACAGTTGAGATGCATAGCAATTCCTGCAAATCTAATCAAGCTACTCTTTCTGACGAATTGACTGTAAAATGCTATCGAAACTAGAAAAGTCTAACTGTGTGTTCACACCACCGGCATGAGAGCGTCAAAGTGGCCGGAAGTCATTCATTTTCAATGGGAGCCGTCGGCGAGCTTTTGCGAGAACGGCGCAGCGCGTCTTGTCTTGGACGATTTGGGCTTCGAGGAGAGTTGAAGTCAGGTTAACTTTATGGTAATGACCTATGACGCGCTGCAGCGGCAACCAATCGGAATGTAGAAGTGCTCCATTTGAGATGATTCCAGAGAACGCAGTGCTGTAAACTTTGGTTCCGAGCACATTAGTTCCCAAGCATAATGGAGGAGAGGTTGATCATTGCTGTGGCGGGTTTGATAAGAAGGCGCGCAACACTATTTATAGGCAACATTTTTGCTCTAGAATGCTTGTTTTTCAGCAGGAATGCAAATCATTTGCTCAAAACAACACCAATTGCATTAAGGCTACACTTCAACCAGGACAGTTATTGTAATGTAGGCTGCACACAAATTAATGTTAATGTTAAAGACCAAGGCTAGCAAACGTCTCCTGAAATTAGACTAGCACTTAACCATGAACACAAAAGCCACACCACACAAATGGCTTTTAACTGGTTTATTTTGTTAGCAAACATGTAAATATAATTAAGTTCTTTCCATCGATCTGTTTTTTTTTTTTTACTTTCACATTTAAGTGATTTCATGAGGTTAACTTATACGGTTATACCCTACTTGTGGTCAGTCAGTACAAATGCCGATCAACATGATTGTTTGCTTTGGCCCCAAGAAAAAAAGACCAAGCATTCGATCTACGTCAGAGCGTCAGCTCGTCCACGAATCTTTCTACAGCGTCGTTGGCAGGGCGGCCACAGTGTATTTTGACGCTCTCGCCGCCGGCAGTGTGAACGCACAGTAAGGATCCCACATGAAGCAAAAAGTAAAATTAACAATATAGCAAGGCTATTGAGAAAAGAATAACTATAATCAAAGAATTTGGAAATTTAGATATGATATATCCTAATGTCCTACTATCTATCCCAATTATCATTGTCCTCCAATTGTCTTGTTACAAATTCCTGCAAATACAACCAAGATACTCTTTTTTTCTGACAAATTGACTGTAAAATGCCATCAAAACTGGAAAAGTCTTAGGATCGCACATAAAGCAAAATGTAAAATGAACAATGTAGCAAAGCTATTGAGAATGAACAACTATAATCAAAGAATTTAACTAATCAAACTAATCTATCCTAATGTCCTGGCACATTTTTGTTACCGTTGTCCTCCCATTGTCTTGCTTCTCTGAGAAATGTAAAGTTTAATTAGGTACAATGCTAAGAAGAGCCAAACACGCCTCAATATCCCTAGAGATCAGCATACATACAATTCTGAGCCACAAACCTCCAAAGCAAAAACTAACAGTCCTTTTCATTGCCTTCTGCTCTCTTTTACGAAGTTTTTTTTCCAGCGGACCACAAACATGGCCAAACCCTGCAGGCGACACAGTGGTCTGATCAGCTCAGATGGGAATGCGAAGGGTTAAGGTCTGTTCCATAAACTCCCACTTAAGGATCTCCTCTGGCAGCCTGTGGTGGGGCTTAAAATCCTGATTTGACAGATCACATTTTACTCACAGGCACCAAGAAAATAGCCAACCACTGCCTGCACTGCGCTTCTGCTCTTTAACGTGGCAGAACACATCCCAGTCTTCAGATACAACGGGGACAAGGCTGAGAATGCTTATTTCAGCAGTCATATTGGCATCATGGGTGCTCTCAGCATCTGGTGCACACTACCACAATCACAGGCATCACAGACTGGAGGATGTAGCACTTACTGAGGAAATCGATGTAAGGGCACAGAGGAATAAGGTAAACTTTGAGTTTTTATTCCATGATTAATCATTATCTTCTGCAAAGAATATTTAGAATATAACAGAATATTTAGAGATGGGTTTGCTTTTGTCTACTGCTTGTCCAATTTATATATGCATTTTATTTGTTTAGTTTGAGTTTGCTTGTTCCCACTGAATCATTATATAATTAAGCCATATAGCACACATTAAATGTAATACAATATATTAAATATAAACTAGAATAAATTAATAACATAAATTACAAATTAAATAATAAACTAACCAATATATTTATACAACTAATTAACCGATCACTAATTAAGATTATTAATGAATTTACAGCACTTAATATTATACTATGTAACTAACAATTTAAAATAACACTTTTATTCACCTTTCCATTAAGCTAAGTCGCTTTGAAAATGTTTTTGATTTAGATTAACTAAATTATACCACACATTTACATGGATTCATCTTTTAAATTTCCACCATGAAGTCAGATTACTTCCGTACACTTTTGAAACCAGTCAGTTTTGTAAAAAATAAATAAATAAATAATAATAGTAATAATAATTGAGAGTTCGCTCCGATTCAGAGATGGACTCAACAGCTGCCCGGCACTGTGTGCAAGCTCTCTGATTAGTCAGCAATCTGTTCTGGAGGAGTTCCCTCAGGCTCAAATCTCCCACCCACAGCTTCACGCTAACTCATGGGGTCAGACACTGTCAGGGTGATTTAACAGACACCTGAGGGCAAACAGGTCCAGACAGACACTCGTATCCAAGAGCATCGTCCAAACAAGCCGAAGGAGATGTAAAAGGAGATGTAAAAGGAGAGGTTTACCAAAAAAATATATTTATTATAATTTACTCACCCTCATGTAGAGCTGCATGGTTAATTGTTAAAAGATCGCAATCTTGATTCAAATACCCACGTGATCTTATTCCTAAATGACATTGATTCGGCTATGTTTATTAAACCTTTGACAAGCATGACCACACCAGAACATTCAAATCTGCGTTTCCACTGACGCTGACCCAGAGAGAGCAGTTATCATGATTAGGTATGAAACAGCTTCACAAACAGTCTTTTTAACCACACAGTATAATTATGTTTGAGTTACAATGATTCAAATTATCATAAGTACTGGGATTAAGGTTTACAGTTGGATATATACACTGATGTCTACGGTAGCATTACATCAGTAGGTGGCGACAAGTGCCTCTTGTCATTCAAGAGATTTGTTTAAAAACACTGATTCATCCAGTAATGAAACAAGTGAAGTCTATTTTATGAGTCACTGAATCATTCATCAAACCGATTTAATTTAATAATTAATTCAACATAAAAAAAATTTAACAGACTGCAGCGATTAATACATGACATGTTATTTTGTTTAGTTGTCTTTTCAGAATGGTGGGAGAATTGCGATCTCTATTTTAACACAAAAAATTGTGATTCTCAAGAATCGTGCAGCTCTACCCTCATGCTATGACTTTCTTTAGCCTATGAAAGACAAAAGATGACCATTTTCCATGCATTCATAACAAACAGGCATTGAAGCTTCCACAATTTAAAAAGGATGCAAATGTGCCTTAAAAGGGTCATAAAAGTATTCCATTCATGTGCTGTATCCCAAGTTTTCTGAAGCTATAAAAGAGCATTCTGTGATGGAAAGAACCAAAATCAAGAAAAAAGTAGCCATGTTTTCGAGTACTTATTGACTCAATAATCTGGTCGCAATGATCATGCAACGAGTCATACAGGTTTGGAATGACACGACAACAGAACACTCATTTTTGAGCGAACTTTTCCTTTAACATCAATGCAAAGGCTGGGAAGCTTCTAAAAACATGTTTTTTTTACTGTAAAGACATTAATTATTGCCGTTTAACCTGAATGTGGCATCTTTGTCAAACAACCAAATGTACCAACCAATAAAGCCATTTTACAGAGAGCGACAGATGGCGACTACGACAACAGCGCCCTGCTGCCTGCCGACACCCCAGAGGACTCCAGTCCAATGGCGCCTGTGGGAGACCCTTCAGGTAATGAACGACTGACGCCTGGTCAACTGTCTGAAAGGAATGAGTAATGGGCTCTTTTTAAAAGACCACATGTTGCTCACAAGAGCCCTTACTATAGGTTTATTTGTTCATGAGCTATGTCTGTGTGAGTGGGAAGTGGTAAAGGAAAGAAGAAATGTGTGTTTGCCCATCCACCAACTTTCATTAACTTGCCTATTTTGAATAAAAACTTGTACATGTTCCAGACCTTCCAACTTGTCTACTGTGTGTGTGTCTAACTGGATCTGTCTACTGTGAGGAGGTCGACCCAGACATGACTTCAGTGCCTGCTCTGCCCAAGGAGACAAACTACCTCTATGCTCGGTACAACAAGATAAAAAAGATAACAGCCAAAGATTTTGGAGATATCGGTGAGTTCTTCCTGACTTGACTTGCTTTGGAATTCTCGTTGACCGCTTTTACTAATGGGAGAACAAATGCAATTCTTTTGGACAGGATAAGGGATTACCCTCAAGGAGAGCAGGAGACAAACAGCTGCTTTTCAGAAATAACCAAGAGTCCATTTCATCCAAAAGATTTCCAAATGTTAACAGATATGATATATGAACCACAATGTGATCGCAAGAGATTGCAAGCTCTTTCGTTGCATAAAGACATCGATCACATTTCTGAACCGCAACATCAAAGCATGTGTGTTGACAAAAACTTAGACATGTGGTAAACTACTCTGTTTGCACAGTGTATCACGGGTTCAAAAAAAGTTAGCTAGAGGGAGCAGTCAGTGTTTAAAGCGCTTTTGGGGGCCTCATGCATCAAAGGTTTTCAAAACACTATAATATCATTCCATAAATCAAAATCACCAGAAAACCACCTTCACTAACAAACAGACTTGTGCAATCCCCCATTTTCCAAAGTTTTCAAGATGATTTGTTGCATATATAGGATATGCATAGTGGACACTAATGAAACACTCATTAATAGGGTTACTTTCGACAGCACTTTTTTTTTTTTAAGATTTAAAAAAACAAAAATTGCAGTAAGTACGAAAAAAGTAACCACATGGATGGCAGAAGTGTAATTTCGGAGACAAATTGTCTAGGTGTCTAACGTGACGCTTAACACTCAAGTTATCAATTTAATGCTCCACTATCCATTTCTATTCATCTACTGTAGTGACTCTGAAGAGAATCGACTTCACTGGAAACATAATTTCTGAGATTGAAGATGGTGCATTTGCTAAGCTCACCATGCTAGAGGAACTCTCACTAGCTGAAAACCAGCTGGTCAAGCTACCAATGCTACCAGCGAAATTAATCTCCTTCAACGCCAATCACAACAAACTGAGGACCAAAGGAATCAAGGCAAATGCTTTTAAGGTAAAGAGCAACGAATTACATAGGCCTATTTCAATTACATGACCAAATTTGTTCCAAACTACCAAGTAAACTACCTCTTTGAAAACTATCAACCAACATACAACCTTTTGTTTTTGTGTTTGCTGCTTTTTTAAATATTCTGAAGTGTCTTGTTTAAAGATCTAAACTCATTTCTAGAAAAAAATACCCAACCAAATTACTTTGAGCAAGACAAAAAAGAGACATATTTGTTAATGTTTTAACATTTTGCACTCAGCTTCTGAGCAAAACTTTTGATCTTCTTTGCTTCCAGAAATTAAACAAACTGATACATCTGTATCTTGCTCACAATGAACTGGAGGCCATACCTTTCATTCCAGAGACTGTCCGCACACTTCACCTTCAGGTAATAAAGTTGAACATGTTTTGCATGCTAAGTGTTCTGCACACAAATTATACAAAACATTAAAATTAAATATAAACCCTCCCAAAATCGTCTTGAGTGAACTCTAGCCTCTTCTGTTGCTTTGTTTACAGAACAATAACATTTCGTCTGTGACTGTGGACACCTTCTGCAAAGGCAACGACACTTACTACATCCGCCCCAACATGAACGAGATCCGTATGGATGGAAATCCTGTCATCCTCGGCCAGTACCCCAACAGTTTCATATGCCTGCAGTCTCTACCAATTGGCCGATACCAATGAAAACAGAATCAGAGGTTCAACACAGTGAGAAGTCCTTAGATAGCCAATGATGATGACTAAAACCGAGAAGGAAAAGTCATTCAATCTCCTAATGCCTGTGCACAATTGAGTGTACAAAAGGTTAATACCATGAGAATCTGTACTATATATCTAATTATGTAACAGCTGCCCAAACACTTAGATTTCCTCTTGATATTGACTTTGTAGATGAACCTGAAACACAAGTCTTTGAAAGAATAACTTTATATCCTTTGTAAATAACCACTGGAAGCTACTGCTTAGTAAAATGTGAGATCATGAAAAGCGGCAGTCAAGCTTCTACTTTTCCTCAGAACTCTGTGAATTTCTGACACTTTCTAGTACTGTTAAAACGTCTTACTTTGGCTGAAATGAAGATGCCTGCTAAGTTAATTAGGGGGCGAGGAACCCATTCCAAGTTCCAAGACGCTGGTCTTTCCCAACTGACCTTTTCATTAATTGTTTGAATATTATTTATATGCTAAATTTGTAATTACTACCTATGTGTGAATTAAACAATAGACTGTACAGTAAAACATTGTATGAAATCAACATGTTCATTTTGTTCAAATACACTTTTTTTCTAAAAACTTGTGACTAGTTTGCTTTAATATTTATAACAGTTATGCCAGACTGCAGTTAAAGCAACAAAAAAAATGTGCAGCTCAAAAAAAGACCAAAACAACTGTCTGCAAATTTCAACCCCAAAGATTGAGCATGTAGAAAGTTCTGGAAAAAGTAGGGTAATATTGTTCCATTTTACTGGCCAAATTGGCAGCCATTACAGCACAATGGTCCCAGCAAATAATGGAATGTTTTTCATACTGGCTCAGAGGATTCATTTCCAAACTTTCACTGCCATCGAGTCTTGGAATTTGTTCCCAATCTTGCATTCAGCAATATTAGCAATCTTTCTCATTTTTTGGATATATACCTGTACACATTAGATACAGTAGAGTAAGTCTAACTATAAAAGAAAACCTCACAAGAGAAATAAAAGTGGAGAACTTGTTATTCCAGGCAGAATCCTTGATATATTTTCCTCAAAGGAGGTAAATAAATCTAAGAAATCAGGTATCTTTGTATTGGATAGATATTGATGCAAATATTCATATTCTTTCTATAACCTATTATATAATTAGCCTATTATTTATACCCAGGGTTCCTAAACATTTTCCATTTCAAAATTCCATACTTTTCCAGACTCAAATTTCCAAACCTCTCTGTAGATTTTTCAGACCATACTTTACATAAATGGTTCATACAGCATTATTTTCAGCATTGTATTTGGTATATAGTAGTCATCTGTAAATATTTTATTTTTTGTTTTTCCCATGGGTTTTCTGGAAGTGATAACATGCGCTTACATGATCAAAAGAACCCTTTATAACCTGCATATAATAACCTCTGACACAACAGTTTGATACTGTAAATATGGTTTGATGTTGTACGATCACCAAACAGCAAAGTACAGTCTGATTTAGATGACTGTTTGCTCCTTTATCTGTTGCTGGTTTGAGTGGGATTTTAGTAAACATTCTTTAAAGAGACGTTTAAAAGAGACCTACTTATGGTAAAGACAAACAGTTTTGCGTAATGAAAATATGTGCCTTGAATTCATTTAGTCGTGTTTGACAATCGCTAAAGAACTGCTAAACTTTTGCCTGGAAAACACTTTGCTTGCATGATAAATTTTTTTTTTTAGAAATTCTTAATTTTATATTTTAGAAAGCAGAATAGCGGCAATAGCCTGGAAACACAAATAATTTTTCCATTCTCTGTTTTCTTTTTTCCATATTTTCCAGACCTGGAAATTGCTCAAATCAAATTCCATACTTTTCCAAACTGCGTAGGAACCCTGTCTGCAATTACAGTGTAGTCCAAAATAGCATAAGTCAAAATGTTTAAATTTAATTCAAACTTTTTTTTAATACAAATTATATTATCTGCATAACAACACCAAAAGTCTGAATACTATGCCTCAACCAATCGGAAAATTGACGCCACAACCAGACAATCAGACAAATTTAAATCCCTTTTTGACTTTTTGAAGTTTGTGTAGCTGTCACTGGAGCTTGAATTACTTTCATGATCAATCATTGCTGTCATTTCTCAGTATTCAAGTATTGGTGTCTATCCCTAGTTGGTTGAGCAACGTATTCGCTGCTTCTATTGCTGGTTACCTGAAAGTGCTGAAACGTTTGACGCCTCTCCTCACATCTCTCAGAAAACGTCCTCAAGGTCCTGAAGAACAAGAGAAGATCTTTTGTGTCCTCCACTCTGCAAACAAGACAGCATTGTAACATTAATACCCCAGAACGCCCAACATTGTATTGCTCAATTTGGTAAATTATACATTCTGATTAAAGATTTAGTCTTTAACTATTTGATGAAAAACTTGACAGGAAAATGTCCTCCTTGATGTAAAATTCAGCATACAGTATAGGATAAACTGTGTATTTGTGTTTAATCCCCTTCACAGGCTGACGTTACGAGACATTTTGAGATTTTCCATAGATTTAACAGGGCCCAAAAACTGTGGCACAGGACACAACTTTCCATGACTCTCGAGTCTTGTCTGTGAAAAGCCAACATTGTAATGAGTGATGGAAAAATGGTAAGTCTCTCAAAACTAAATGGATCCACTCCAAGAGTAAAAGACAGCAGCTTAATGGCAAGAGTTAGAAAAAAAGCTCCCAGAGAATATCTAAACACCAGACAATTAATGTACGCCTTACATTTTTTGGATCTGGGTGAGCTGAAAGTTTACAAACATTAATCAGGCAACTGGTTTGATTGACATCTAATGCTATTTAAATGAAACCACAGACAAAATCACCCTCGCCAGCGGATCTCATTTTGTACCATGGCCAATTTCCATCGTATGCGATTTCAGATTTGTTGATTGGGGACCTTGAATCTGAAAAAGTAATTTTTAAGCTTTCCTAGAATGCTAACCTTTTAAGTTCGACAGACTAAACATACTGAATGCCAGAATCACTCTACAGGCCGATTAACGGCAAATCAATGTTTGGCTCCTTTGGATAATTTCACTAAAGTTGTCCCTTTAGTTTTTCTAATTTTCCTGTTTATGCTGCCAAGGACCTACGGCATGAAATCTTGTACTAAGTACAAAAATACGTAATACGTTAGTTGTATAAGTTCCAAATTAGCAAATTTATAATGTTTATCATGAGGTTGTGCTTAATTTCAAACTTCATATTTAGCACAGTTGTCAAAAATCAAAAAAACTCAACAATGGAATAAACAACATTAGCAAACGCAGCTATAGGGGATACAGTAATGATAATACAAAAAAATTAAGGTTTAAGGTCTCTAAAACTGTCTCCACAGACATGTCTGAATCCACTTATGTACCTGACCACAAGAGTGCTCAAAAATTCTTCTTAAGTTTACATGGGCCATAATGGTTATAAAATGCGTCTTCCTGAGACGCACAGACAACTCAGACTTATGCGAGAATCATTATCTCCAGTATTTTTCCGACTCTTTCATGCCAGGACAGACTTTCAGACCAGACAATATGATCCAGATGTATATTCAGCGACCAGGAAGCTGGCTGCACTTTAGAAAAGGACCCAAACAAACCGCCGCCAAAACAGCAGCATTACTTCAAACTGTAATTTGTCATCTCAGCCAAAAAAATAAATAAATAAAAAATTCCTGTGACCAAGTGGAACAACTGTAGGAGATCCTATAGTCATGTCTTTAGAAAACAAAACTCTGAAATGGAATCAAATTCATTGGTAATTCAAATGTTTACGTGCAATGCATTTTTATCAAGTAATATGATGTAGATTAAGAGATCTACAGTTGTAACCAGAGGGCTGTTGGTTTAAAAGGCTTTGAATTAACAACTACCAAGTAGCATGAAGCTACAGATAAGACATGAAAGGATAAACTTGTTATTAAAGTTGACCACAAACATGAATCTTCCCTATTGGAAGCTGCAGTTTCAAACCTCAGCTCTTTTTTCAAGTATATTGTAAGTATGCTGTACAAAACAAGCTGTATTCTCTGTGAAAGGCTTGATGCATCAACATCAAAAGGTGTTACTTTAAATGGCAAGTGTTGTGCTGTAATCGTCCAAGTAATAATAGAAGACAGAACTGTACCTCAGACCACTGTGATGTTTAATACTAAAAAAACACAACAGATAAACCGACTAAATTTACCAAAGACAACAATCACTTTCATCCCTGAGGTCTTTGGTGGAGATGCCTGTACAGACTGTCCTGCCTCACATAATCCAGAGACGCCTTCAGGTGGTCCACATGTTCACTTTTTACAGTGCACACTCTGTGGGTGCTGTTGGCTGTCATTGACTTGCTGGTGCCATTTGTTGACAGTTTAATGAGCGGGACATGTTACGGACCGTCAACACAGCACTTTTAAATATTAAATCCACACATCATTATGTTGGGCGCAGCGTTCTTCTGAACTCAAATGACTGAACCTCATTATAGCACCAGCAGAGTAAGCGACTATAGTTTAGAAAGAGAGATTACTCCAACAACATAAAAAACTAATCCTGCCTTGAAGCTGCACTGTAGGAGCTCTAGCACAAAAATAGAACAGAACAAAACGAATGGAACAGAAAAGAAGGGAATGGAACGAACAGAACAGAAAATAGAATACAGCAGAACGGAATTCAACAGAGCATAAGAGACAAGAACATAAAAGAAATACAGCAACAAAGCAGGAAAGAAAGAATAAAATACAATACAATAGAACTGAAAATAGCTGAACAGATCATAAGAGCAGAAATAGAATAGAACACAGCAGAATGCAATAGAACAAAGCAGAAAAGGCCAGAACACATCAGAATAGAAAAAATAAACTACCGAACAGAACAAAGCAGACAAGAACAAAATACAATAGAATACAGATCAGAGAAGAATAGAACAGATCGCAGCAGAGCAGAAATACAGAATGTAGTAACAACAGAACAGAAAGATCACAACAGAATTGAACGCAATAGAGCAAACAGAATATAATACAATAAAATACAACAGAACATAAAACAGTTCAATAGAATACAATAAAATAAAAGAATAGAATATAGAAGAATCAATAGAGTAAAACAGTACAGAACAGAAATGAAAACAACAGAACAAAGTAGAAGAGAGTTCAACAGAACAGAACCGAATACAATAGAACAGAACAGGATAAAATGTAATCTTCCAAAAGGGAAGAAAGATGGAGCTACCACAGATAAGGACCACATGCCTAATGATTAGAAACGTTTATTTGTTCATTTGGTCTTGACCATGAATAAACAAATCCTTCAGCTGCAAGTATAACAGAAACCCCTCAAACACATAAACAATGCCCTTATTTGTCTAACGAAGGAATATTTTTGTGATTATGTGGCATTTTCAAGAGTACATCGCCGTCAGTCAATCTGCCGGAGGCGGGATCTAACCTGATCTTGCAACACTTGTCAATCAGTCCTAAATGAGAAAATCAGATCTCTGCGGTAACTCTCCCACATTGTGTTAACAACAGCTGGTCAGGGTTCACTCAGCATCCTGCTAATGAGCCACCTGGATACATTTATTTCCCTTGTATGGAGTTTTGTTTGGATTTGTATCTTTTTACAAGACTAACATAAAGCAGAACGCTCTTCTATGGTGTCTGGGAATTCACTTGTCTGATGTTTACTTACACTGTAGGTTTCATGTTGTGTAACCTATTATGCAACTTGGATTTTCTCCAAATAGGATTTTTGTTGATTCAATCATGCAAACAAGCAAGATCCAACATTGTGCGAAGAGTACAAATTACCCATGGAATCCGCTTACCTTTAAAAAGAAAAGTTCAAAAGAATTAAATTAAGTTAAAAACAAACACGCCAATGACATTAAGTAGTTACCAATCATCGCTTTACCTGGACACAAATGCAGAGAAATCTTTAAATTCAACACCATCCACAACAATATTGAGCTCTGTAACTCTCCTAAGAGCATCCTCCTCCTGTAAAAAGACACCGAGTTAAACAAGATCATAAATAATCTCTTTAGCCTTCACTTGGTCTTGGTCTGTATTTATGCATTTACTCATTTACCTGTCATGAGATTGAGGGCTGTTGGGATTTCCGTGACTCTCTTCAGGAAAAATATTTTTTTGTTGTGAAGACTGTAACACGAATCTTCTTTCACTTCTTTATGTACTTTAAACAACGGTTCAACTTGATTCTCCACTATTCTCATGGTAAGGATAAAATTTAAATGAGACTTAAATTTTACTGAGACTCATCTTTAGATGTTCAAGCCCAAATAAAATCACCGTCTTCAGAGTCACATCTTGATCTTGATCTTCCCACAGGCTGCCAGTTTAAAATCACAATTTTTAAGAGTGCCATCAATCACCAACCAACAATTCTGTTCTGAATGATTTAATGCAACAGTATAAATGTTTGCGCAAACGAGGTGCCTCAAAGAGATGTATTTATGCTTGATTTCAGAGAAGCAAGAAGATCTACTAAAACTATAAACGCTGAGTCTAATCCATTAAAGAGGCATTTTAAGAACTACTGCATAAATCCTCTGATGTTGAAATAATGTCATGGTCAAAATGGAGACAAGCTGCCCTCTAGTGTTGAGTATAAGAAAATAAAAAGGTACAGGCTTCATCACTGGTTGTAATAATCTAACTATGAATTGGATGGAGTAGTTTAAATGTTTGTAGGTGTTATGTGAGAATCTCAGTACCACTTTTTCTGAAGAAAATTTGAATAGTGCTTGCAAATACAAAACATGTCATGATGCTGATCACTTAACTCACTTTTCCTCAACAAGTCACATGATTTGAGTCGTCATACAGACAGACAGTGCAGGAAGAGTGTAATACTTATGATTAAGGGTTTGTTTAAACCCTTAACCCTAAGTATGAGTATTAGCAAGTACGCCTTATAATTAGAGAATAAAACCAAATAGTAACTGATCTACAACATCTTAAAATGTACTTTGTAAGTGTTTTGGCCAGGGCCTGGTTGCAAACCCCCCTGGGTTAAATTTTTATATTTAAAATATAAAACAAATTATCACTAAGGAATATTTCAATTACTTAGGAGTTATTCATTTTGCATGATTTTTGAAAGGGTATGTTAATTTTCATAAATAATAGGGTTAGTTCACCCAAAAATGAAAATTCTGTCATGTCGTTCCTAAACCGTAAGGCCTTCGTTCATCTTCGGAACACAAATTAAGATATTTTTGATGAAATCCGAGAGCTCTCTGACCCCTCCATAGACAGCTATTTAATTAACACTTTCAAGGTCCAGAAAGGTAAAATAGTTCATGTGACTCCAGTGGTTCAACCTTAATTTTATAAATCGACAAGAATACTTTTTGTGCGCAAAAACAAACAAAAATAACGACTTTATTCAACAATTTCTTCTCGTCTGTGTCATTCTCCTACGCTGTTGACGTAGTAAATACAGTCCAGCGCTTCCGAGTTACGTCAGAGCTACGCCAGCACACTGGCTTACCATTGGCCGATGCTGGTAACGTGAGCACCACGACGCAAGCGTGTGATGCTGACGCAGGAGCTGACCAACATAAACTGCGTAGGAGACTGACACAGACGTGAAGAAATTGTTGAATAAAGTCGTTATTTTTGTTTGTTTTTTGCGCACAAAAAGTATTCTCGTCGCTTCATTAAATTAAGGTTGAACCACTGGAGTCACATGGACTATTTTAACAATGTTTTTACTACCTTTCTGGACCTTGAAAGTGTTTATTTAATTGCTGTCTATGGAGGGGCCTGAGAGCTCTCGGATTTCATCAAAAATATCTTAATTTGTGTTCTGAAGATGAACGAAGGTCTTACGGGTTTGGAACGACATGAGGGTGAGGAATTAATGACAGAATTTTCATTTTTGGGTGAACTAACCCTTTAAATGCAGGCATAAATACTTAGTGGCTTCTTTGTACCTGAATCTCAGTCACAGCAAATTCAACCTGGAACAACAGTACACTGCAGTGACCTGCAAGTCTGAGCTGCTGTACAAGTTTTCTTTCACCTGAAGAGACAATAGAAGTTAATAACACTTAAATACTTCTTTATATATTATTTTTAAATACAAAATTGTTATAAATTATTTTATATTTAAGAGCAAAATTTCAAAATATGTCTGCACAACTGACAAGTTGATCTCACTTTTGTGTAACGTCTTCACAAAACACTCATTGAGAGAAATCCCATTGATTTCCGTCTGTCGTCTAAGGTCTTTTTCCAGCTCTCTGACTTCGGTGTTGAGTTCTGAAAGAGCATATTTATCAGCTCCTCCTCCTCCTCCTCTTTCCTCACATACTGACTTTCTGAAAGAGAGAAAAAAAAAGTGTTGAAACTTTAATGTAATTCATTTTGTCCAATCCTCAAGTGGACCATTTTCATTGATGTTATCCTACAGAGATTTTACACCACAGACAGTTTTTTTTTTCTTTTGTCCAATTTACAGTTTACGCTGTTATATGTTATATTGATAAACAAAATCCAAGGAATTGTGCTAACAGTTCCTCTTGTAGTCGATCTCCATGCTGTATGAAAATGGACCGTAAAGTCTCCTCCCGTTCAGCCTCCAGCATTTTAATTTCCTGCTGGAGCATCTGGATCTCTTCCTCATATTTCTGCTCCATGATCTTCCTCACTCTACTAAAAAGCAATTTATGAAAATACATACATGATATAACAATAATTACATGATATATACATAATACGTCATAAATTACATAAAAACCTAACGTCATACATAACAACATGATATATGTAAACTAATAATTAGCCTAAATAACGACAGCATTTGTAACAATATTCAAATCGAACCGAAAAACCGCGATACACCAACCACGGTACGAACCGCGATACTCTCATGTCGAACCGAACGTGCCGCGCCCCCTGCTGCCCTTCCCAGCTCTCACTTCACCTTATGCCACAAAAGTATTTTTTTCTTACGTGACATTTGATTAAATAGTAATTAGTACACTTTTAACAACTAATAAGAGCTGTATTTTTACAAAATATTATTATAATAACATTATTTACTAAATAGAAAAAGAAAACGTGAAGCTAATGTATAAAGTTAATAAGTTAAATTATTATTGTTGTTATTATTAAGTTAAAAGTGAATCTAGTGTTATTATTGCTGGTGCCCTGCCATGAACCCTGCCTCCACAGCGAACCGAACCGAACCGTGGCTCCAAAACAGTGATATGAACCTTACCGTGGCATAGGTGTATCGTTACACCCCTAAGCATTTGCATGCCAGTATCTTTAATATTATGCAAAGGTTCTAATTAATCAGCTCAAGTCACTAAACCTTGAATTTTAATGTATCTAATTAAAATATAACATATTTCAACAAAATATAAGTAATTTCACTACATACGCGTGTCATCATTACACTACGTAGGAGACAGTTCATGCCAAAAACAGCAGATAATTCCAACAGCTATATATATACATATATGTTAATTATAAACCTTTATATAGTTCCATAACTAAGTTTTGTTGTAAATCATATGACAAATAGCACGATTTCACAATAAAACATAACCAGAAAAAATTACACCGAGGTAAAAAAATATAAATAATAATAATAATAAACAAAGTTCTGGTACAAATATGTTTGTTATGTCTTATATGGATTTAATACCCTATATAGAACTTATATCAATCTTAAAACCGAATGTTTAAAGGAATAAACTTACTTTAATGTACTCCTGAAGGTAAACAGTGCGACTTTATGATTCTCTGACGGATTCAATTATATCCCGCGTCAACGCGGAACATACCAAATGAGAACTGCAGGGGTGAACCATGTCCAAAACCAGCCTAAAACATTTGCATGTTCATCTAAATAACATTATTATGAGGTTAAGTTATTATAAACCCATTTATTACTGCGTATAATTCATTTTATATGGGAGAAATTGGAAATTTGTCTAATACTGCTAATCTCTATTCGGTTAGTATATTTTGCAAATGGAACTTTCCATAGCTTTCCCAAACGGAACCAAAAACACGTCCACGGTGTCACATCGGAACAGTTACAGTGTAACATCAGTATGTACATGTGAATCTTTGGCAAGATCGTAAGTGTGTTTTGAGTTTATATTAATTCTGTATTCTGCCTCGTGGAATATATTAGGAACTCTTTAACTATGACATGTTAAAGTATGGCATCGTGGAAATTAAGATCAGACAGTATGTACTTCTGTAATAATCTTATGTTCATGTGTCTCATGTTTTTATACGTAATTTGCATCATTTGAAAATTGTTGTAATTGTATTTTTTTCCAATGCAGTTAAAATATTTTCTTTTAATGAAAAAAAAAATGCTTACGTTTGTGTACTAGGCAAATTGTTATACTGATATACATAGTTCTATTATTTACATGCCCTTGCAAGGTGGTTATTAAAAAGTATTTAATATTGAATAATTATAATTATTATACAATCTTTAAAGTAAGAGCTATCATTACATCGTGTGATGCCTCCTTGAGCAATAGTTATTGTTTGTAACATTGTTCCTGACAAAAATCCTCCAGGCAGTTTGAGGCAGTTTTTTTTTTTTTTTTTTCCCCACAATGGTTATTTGATATTGAATCCAGCTTTGTCACTGTCAAGTCTTGTAGATTTTACACAACTGTATACTATGCATGTATATCTTTTAATGTCTGCCTAGATGGTGACTTCTGTATGTTTAGTTATGTGTGTTTTGATGGTACACAGAAGTGGTTTGCTGCATGACATCTGGCCATGAAGCGATTGTACATCGGAGGTCTTGGCCACACAGTGTCTGAGAAGGACCTCAAAGACAGATTTGGAAAATTTGGGGATGTGTCAGATGTGGAAATTATCACAAGGAAAGATGAGCACGGTAGGAATTCTGACGAAAGCCAAATTAAATTTGTCTGTTAAATTCAACAAAATGGTTTAACTGATTTTGCATTTATTTATTTTTTTTACATTCACTGGGTTCCTGTTCAATATTATTCAGGTTTTGTGCAATACCTTTGTGATCTGTTTTGCAGGATCTCCTCTAAAGACATTTGGCTACATCAACATAAACATCACAGATGCCGAATACAAAAGATGTACATGCATTTATTTAACATTCAATTTTATTTAAAGAATGTTTCTGTGACATGCAGTAATTCAATCTGTGTATTGTTTTTTTATACAGGTATAGGCATCTTAAATAAATCCACATGGAAAGGTGGAACCTTGCTCATTCAGTTGGCAAAGGAGAGTTTTCTGCATAGGTAATGTGTGTGTGTGTGTGTGTCTGTGTGTGTCTGTGTGTGAGAGAGAGAGAGAAAATAATTGCTATATTATATATTTGTGAATTGCTATATACACTGCCCGGCCCCCCCAAAAAAGTTGCTGTTTGGAATTAAATAGGCAAATGCTTAAGAGTCTATGATTGGATCATTATTGCAATGATTATTATGTATCTAGAATGTTATATGTTTGGCAATAATTCTTCTAACCCTAATTGGAGTTTGTAGCTTTTCATTTCTTAAACAACCATGTGTAGGAAGACACATCATGGACATATTCCAGGATGACAATGTCAAGATTCATCAGGCTCAAATTGTGAGAGAATGGTTGGGAGGGAGCATGAAGAATAATTTTCACACATGAATTGGCACCTCTGAGTCCAGACCTTAAATTCACTGAAAGTCTTTGGGATGTGCTGGAGGAGACTTTAAAGAGTGCTTGACTCTTGTATTGTCAATACAAGATCTGGACCAAAAATTGATGCACCTCTTGATGGAAATAACATCACAACATTTAAGGTCTGGACTCCTAAATGGTTGTTTAAGAAATGAAAAGCTACACACTCCATCACTTAGGGTTAGAAGAACTGTTGCCAAACATAAAACATTCTACAAATATAATTACTGCAATAATGATCCAGTGAAAGACTCATATAAACACACACACACACACACACACACACACATATATATATATATATATATATATAACATATATTTTCTTTTATGGGGTTTTTTTGTCAGACTTGCTGAAGAACGACAGCAACTGGTTGAAAATACCAAGACCCCAAAGATCATCCCTCAGGAGAAATTAGTGGACTCTCTTAAAGCAGCCGGTGTTGAAAATTTCCACATGAAAGCTGCTGTTCCAGGAACAGAAATTCCTGGGCATAAGGTCTGTGTCCGTAATTTTCTTTAGCTAGGAACTTTTGTCAAGCTGTAAAAATGATGCTGATATAACATTGGTTTTGTGTTTCTCCACTCTTCCAGGATTGGGTTGTGAGTAAATTTGGGAGGGTCCTTCCTGTCCTGAATCTCAAATCTAAAGGAAAGAACAAGATATCCTTTGTGTTACTCTTCTAGTGGTTTTAAGGAAGATTTACTTAAAAACTGCAGGTATTCTTGCATGTGTAAAAGTGCCCTTTTGCTTGGAGGAAAAGCTCAAGTCCATAATCTATAACCAGCAGCTGCATTTTCCAAACTACATGTTTACATTGAAAAGTGAATTTTTTTTTGTCATGTCATCCTCACTTATTCTTGTATGCTCACATTGTTTTATTTAGTGCAGTGTCATCTTTTTTTCAAAGTTGTAGATCTAGGATCATAAAGAACATAATGTCATGGTTTCAGAATAGTTCAATTATCTTCCCTTAACTCTTGAGTACATCTTCAAGTATGATCCATCCAAACACTGCCACAACATCAAGAGACTGGAGACTACGGACGATATCATGTCAGTGTCCAAGTTGACATGGGAGATGGAAGGTGGAGATGATGAGATTAGTAAGAAAAGGAGAGGAGAGTTTCCAAAGCAGAAACCGTGTCCCAAAAGATCTAAAATAGACTTGAGTTCATTTCTTAGCAATTTGGCTCAGAGCAATAGAATTAATGCGACTGCCATTGGAAACAAGGACAAAATGGTGATCCAACAAAACGGACTCTCCGTTACAAAGACAGGAAAACAAAGACCTGTTGTTAAAAATCCAGTTTGTGTTTTGAACAGTGATGCTGACTCTGAAGACGAAATCAGGATGTTAGTTGCTCAAGAATGTTCGAGTAACCCAAAACAAACCTCTGCAGAGGATGACGATGACAACCTGGAGGTGGTGGGAGATGATTTTGTTGTTAAATCTAATGCTTTCTGGAGCGGAGCGGAACAAGATGGCGTAAAATCCCTACTAACTTCTTCAAAAGAGGATGAGGATTACGATTCTGCGGACACTGATGAAATACTCACCCAGAGAAAGACCCAAAAAACACAAGTTAACCAAGATTCCCCAACAAAATCCAGTAAAAACAAATCTTCGTCTGAATCTGACGATGGTAGCGACGAGGCATCTGATGATGATGTTAGCATAGATTCTGATTATGAAGCCATGATGGGGAAATGCTCCCGCTTAGATCTCTCCCTAGCAGATTTGGAGCAGCTAGCTAAAAATGCAGAGGTGATGTCAGATGATGAAAGTGTAGAAGAACCCAAAGAAGAACTCAAGACCCCAAGTGCACCACGCAAAAGTGGTAATAACCCTGAAGATATTCTAGCTTCACTTTTTAAAGGCTACACCCCTGACAAAGAAAGAAAGAATCAGGTGACCAAAGTATCCCTTCCAGCATTCATTGGAACAAAGGATCTCTTTGGAGGTCCGCAGCCCATCCTGAAAAGAGTCGCCCAGAGTATTGACTGTGAATCTCCTAAAAGACTCAAACAAGACCTGAATTTGAAAGAACGAAACATCTCAGAAGATACAAGTCAACCACAGTCTTCAACCCGTCCATCTCAACAGAAACGGTCCAATTTAAAGGTACAATCAACCTCAAAGAATCTTGAGAACAAATCATCAGAAGATGATTCTTCTAGTGAAGAATCAGAAACCAGCGAAGAAAGTGAAAGTGCTCAAGTTGTCACCTTTAAAACATCTTCAGCGACACAGTCGTTAGGTACCATCCCTGAAACTGAACTGAAGACTGTTAGCACTAACTCAAACACCCCAATCAAACCCAAGCAGACAAAGATCTCCAGATCCTCCAGTAGTGACTCAGAAAGCAGCGAGGAAGAAGATAATGAAGATAGTGCTGACGTCTTCACTTCTAAAACATCATCAGCGACACAATCGGTAAGAACCAAACTGAAGACGGTTAGCTCTAACTTAAACACCCCAATCAAACCCAAGCAGACAAAGATCTCCAGATCCTCCAGTAGTGACTCAGAAAGCAGCGAGGAAGAAGATAATGAAGATAGTGCTGACGTCTTCACTTCTAAAACATCATCAGCGACACAATCGGTAAGAACCAAACTGAAGACGGTTAGCTCTAACTTAAACACCCCAATCAAACCCAAGCAGACAAAGATCTCCAGATCCTCCAGTAGTGACTCAGAAAGCAGCGAGGAAGAAGATAATGAAGATAGTGCTGACGTCTTTACTTCTAAAACGTCCTCAGTTACACAATCGGTAAGAACCAACCTTGAAACCAAACTGAAGACGGTTAGCTCCATCAACTCAAACACCCCTAACAAACCCCCCCAAAAAAATCCCTCCAGATCTTCCAGTAGTGACACTTCTAGTGAGGAATCAGAGACTAGTGGTGATGATGAGGAGAAGTCCAGACCTCAGCCAAAGGTTTCCAAACCTGCTGATTCAAAGAAAGTTGAGTCATATCCAACAGTTCTTCACTCAGCTGTAATAGACACTCAGAAACAACAGAAGGACAACCAGAAACGTCTTGCGGCGCTGGAGCAAAGACAGAAAGAGTCTGAACAGCAGAAGAAACTCATTCAGGGGGCTCTTTCTAGTGTGGTGAGTAGAACTAGTGTATACAACTAGTCCATACAGCGTGTGCTCTAAATTCTAAATCGTCTGAATATGCTTCACATAAGGAACAGGCTGAATTTTAAGTAGGGATTCACTATGTATCAATACCATATTGATTATTGGTCTATTTTAGATTTTAAATTTAGCAGATAGCCACGTGGGCAGCGCTCCGACATGTAGTGTGATTTGTGCTTCAGGCGAGAGTTCGAGTCTCGGCTCATGGACCTTTCCCAATCCCACCCCCCCACCCCCCCTCTCCAACTTCACTTCCTGTCTACACGACTCTCACAATAAAGGCAAAAATGCCAAAATTAAATCTTTAAAAAATAATAATAATAATTTAGCTGTAGTGGTTGGTTATTGTTTCTGTATTATTATTATTCTGTATTATTCATGCTCATTTCCCCAACTTTTTGCATTTTAGATTAAATTTAGCACTATCTAATACTCAAAAAGTATCTAATCTTTAAAATGTTTTTCATGTTGTACATTATAATGTTGTGACGCCTAAATTCACATGTAGAATTTAAAATGATTCATTTTAGACTTTTATTTGTAATTTATTCAGACAAAATGGTATGGAATTTTAATATTGGCCAATCCCTATTTTACATCATTATTCATAAATTAATTATACAGAAGAAAAAAGAGAATTCCTGCGCAGTATTAAAACTTAAAAAAAAAAAATCACATGACCTCAGCTTACAAACATTGTTTGATTAAAAAATTGTGTGCCCGAAACATAATAAATAAATAAATAATAAATGTATAATTTTAATTGTGTTTTTCAAGCTTTAGTAGTGTGCAGAATTTTTTTTTGTTAACTTTTGTACTTTTTTGTTCTTGATTTCATTCATTTTTGCCTGGCCTGAATTTTGATATCATTGCATCCCTTATTTTCATGAGTCATGATTCTTTAAAAATTGAACTTGTCTGTTAGTGTCTTTTAGTGTCACTTACTCTGACATGATCTTTTTCAGGACACAATCAAAGTGAACAAAAGCAAACACATTGTGTTTGATTCTGATGAAGAAGAGGACAAAACCACAAACAAACCAGAAGAGCAACCAACAAGCCAGAAAAAAAGACTTTTTGAGGACAATTCAGAGTCTGATGATCAACAAACGTCCACATCAAAAGAAAAGGCAAATATGGACCAAGACTGAAGTTAGAAATTGAACTCTTTGAGTTGTTCTTCATGCTCTTTGTGTTTATTTCATCATAATTCTACAGGAGAACAAAAAGCCAGGTGGCAACAAGCTGTTCGACAGTGAAGATGAGGATGATGGCGCTGAGGATGATCGTTTCCAGATAAAACCTCAGTTTGAGGGCAAAGCTGGACAAAAGGTTTGGATTGAGAGTCTCTTTCAGGATGGAGAGATTTAGTTTAGTTCGTTTGAATTCTCATTCATCTTTCTTTATTTGTTTTCAGCTCATGAAGCTGCAGGCTAGATTCGGAACTGATTCGAGATTCCAGATCGATTCTAGATTTCTTGAAAGCGACGATGAGACTGCAGATCAAGGTAATTTATGATTTGTGATTTATTTGAGTCTGTTCTTGACCTAAAGGTGGTTGATGCAAGAATTATGAAATTATTTCAATCTTTTAAACTTCAGATGCCGCGGCTCCAGAAAAGGATGCAGAACAACAACTTCTTGAAGAGAAAAAGAAAAGTCTAGACATCCTTCAGAGCATTTTAAAAACCAGCATACAACCGCAAAACACCAAAAAGAGCAAGACGTTCAAGTATGACTAATTCAGATGTTCTTTCTGCACACGTCTTGTCCTCTTCATATGTTTTTTAAAGAGTGCCTTGTTTGGCTTTGCAGAGATGTTTCGAGCCTGCATTACGACCCAACACAAGAGGAACACGCTGCTTTTGAGTCCAAGACAGAGCAGCCGAAGAAAGAAAGGTATTATATGAACTCATATCTTTATTTTAGGTAACTTGGCTCCTCATAGCGTCTTTTAACATTTGCGTTTTTTGTGTCGTGCAGCAAAGCGGCAAGACGAAAGAAACGTGAAGAGGCTGAAAAACTCCCTGAAGTGTCTAAGGACATTTACTTTGAGGTGTCGGCGGATTTGAAGGAGGTCTTTGGGACGTCCAAAGAAAACGAGGTTGAGAAGGAGACTGTTTCATGGGACAAAGAAGCAGAGGAGACTGAAGATATAATGATACCCATGGAAGTTTCCTTCACTTCTAATGTAGAAGCCCATGAAGACACAACGGGTGGATTCATGTTCTCCTTCTTTGGCGAGGACACCGCTGCGGAGACGACCACTCAGACAGGTGCATTGATCATTTACATCGAATTCATCTAGTTTCATTCGAGCTAGATTATTGGGTATTGGTTTTCGCCATTGGCTGATCAATCGTTTTCATTCAAGATTGTTGTTTATTTATGCAGCTTCTTTTTATTTGATTGAGTTCTGAAATCACTTTTACATTATTTCCACATATAACAGTTTCATGTTCAAGTATAAAACATCTGTATTTTTTGGCCAATCAGACGAGTACAAAATAGAGACGTTAAAAGGAGCCAAGTTCTCTTGGCAAGTGGACCCTCGTTTCCAGGACAGCAGTTCAGACGAGGAAGGTGTGGACGAGGTTGAAGAGGACCAATCCGCTTCCAGCAAAGTCACAGAGTAATTATATATTGATTTTAATTAATTAATTAATTAATCTTTTAAAATTTGTACCTTGTAGCACTAGGGATTTATCACTTAAGCTCACACCACTAGCAACAGAGTAACACAATCCCATTCGTTTCAATGGAGAGCTGGTGATTTCCTTTTTTTTTTTTTTTTTATAATCCCCATAAATCATAAACAGTCTCTCCAAACAAGTGGTTTTCAGATTTCCAGAAGCCCTGCCCATGACTGGTGATGATCTGCCCTATTAGCATAGATACCGCCCTGAGTGAGCCGCAGCAGTCCGCCATTTCTGTTTCCCCACTGTAGCAGCTGGAGATATACAATGTCTGCGCCAAAAAAACATTACAAATTTTCTGTTATTGGATGTACCGACGAACAAAAGAGTCTCCATAGACTCCTGTCATCTGAGCCACTGAGGCTGAATTTCATTTATGACGGAAATGTGCTGAAAAAGGTCGTTTAAGTGTTATATATTTGCGCAAATCATTTTACGGTGGACTGCTTCACAAATGAGGGTCTGTTCAATGCTGGATTTGCACAAAAGTTGTTTCTGAAAGATTTTTAGATTAACATGCTAGTTGATGAGTTGAATCAACTTAACTCCACACAACAACTATATAAATGTATCCACTAATGTCTAGAAATGCTCAATTGCATTCTAAAAGTTGTAATTTTTTCTCTATCAGTGTCCAACTACTGACATTTTGGCTGCGTGAGATTCACCTGTTTTGTTGTTGCCCGAAGCAACAAGCTGCACAAGCTGTAAAGGCTCTGTCCTCTTCTGGAAAGGGGGCGGGGAGCAGCAGCTCATTTGCATTTAAGCTATAATAAATGATCTGTGGGGTATTTTGAAACTGAAACTTCAAACACAATCTGGAGAACCTGAGACTTATATTTCATCTTGTGAAAAGGGGCATAATAGGTCCCCATTAAAAAGTATGTTCTATATAGTATGAATATGGGTGGTATAAGAATGAAATTCGGATGTACTACATCTGCCATGTTATTACGGTCATGTGACCTTCCAGCGTTAGTTGCGTCATTTCACTTCCATTCATAAATTCCCTTCCCGTGGCCTCATGGGATAGTAAAGTGTCCATCGAATGCGCACTTCAGAATCTCGGTGGAAGTAGTAGGTCATCCGGGAACTTTTTGCCTACTGTTTTTCTAATTTTTCTATGTATTCGGAAATACTACTCTCTTGGCGTACTGTTTTTCGCCAACTTTATAGTAGAGAAGTATTTGATTTCAGAATTCGAGCACAGCAATGTTTAACGATGCTAAACCATCTTAAATATACTGGGTTACTTAAGATCACATCACTCTTAGAAAAAAGGTTCAGTGGGGTTCTATATAGAACCCTAGGGTTCTTAACTCAATTTTAAAGAAATCTTTATGCCAAAAAGGTTCTATATAAGGAGAAATGTCTTAAATTATTGCATAATACTTTCATGTTTAATGGGTTATTTCAGTTTTTTTAGTGATTAAAGTATATTTACAAGCTGTTTAATTCATAAAATGTAACAATTCAAAATGATTAAAAAATGTGAAATAAATATAAAACATCAAATGAACTACAAATATATAACAAGAAAATAAGTTTTTCATATATCTATATATCAAAATATCAATATTTTCTATTAATGTGTTGAACTTTCATTTATATTTTGTGCAGGGAGCCAACACCATCAAAAAAGAGTTTTTTCTTTTTCTATCGAGGTGACGAACGGTTAAAAGGTGAGATTTAAACTGTTTTTCTTTATTAAAGGATTCACATATCATCTTGACAACTCAAGATTGCAATTAAAACATTTCACAAACCATAACCGCATATTTGATTGGTTATTCATCCCTGTGTGCGTGTGTGGTTAAATTACAATTGACAGTTGATGTTTTTTTTTTAATCTATGTGCCTTTGTGCCTTTAAAACAATGTGTATGTTTTTTTTTTCTTCTCTTCATCAGAGGGGCCGGGAATGTTCTGTAGAAGCGGAAAACTAGGAGACCAGAGGGAAGCCTGGGAAGAGAAGAGGACGTCACTCAGAGATGTACTTGATTTCAACGTGATTTATATGGGAAAAATGGATGATTATAAAAAATATTAATTTCACTTTAACCAAAGCTAAATGTGTCCTTGTTCCTCCCACATTAAAATATATTAAGTAAAATTTAAATGCACAAATTATTATATGTGCATATTATTAAAATGCAACATTTTATGCACAGTCTCTTAGCTTGAAAAAGATTGTGGACTCCTAGTTTACCATATTTTAAAATAGTTATTTGTTCAGTACTTTCAAATGTCAAATAACCATTTGAAATGAAATTTTTTTTTATTTATGACATGAAGTTACAGCTGTTTTTTTGTTTCCAACAGGAGTGTCGCAAGAAACACAGAGATGCCAAACGACGCCAGAGGCCGTCGCTGAAGACTTGAACAATTTAAAGTAAACAGACATTTCTTACGGAAAACAGGTTTTTTCAGAGACAAAATTTCACCCGTTCATATTCTGTTTAATAGCTGTAATTTATTCTTCAAAATAACAGTATCTAATGCATATTCCCTTTGTATGATTGAACCATGTTTTTGAGTGAATAAATGTTGGTTTGTACCACTAGAGGGTGGTGTGATGATACTTTCATGACCATTACAGCAGGCCTCAGTGTTTGTTTTCATTCCTCACTCACTTTCTCCAAACCGCAGAATCAGCCCACTGAGTTGTTTTGTCAAAAACCAACTTTGCTTTTCACATTTGCTTGTGCCTCAAGATCATTTAGTACGTTCAGCCCAGAAGATCAGGCAAATGTTGAATCAAATGATAGGAAGCGTTCTTATGGTTAAAGTCATTCTCGCATCTAGTTTCTCAGCTATTGTTCATCAGCTGCATTTTACATGTGGGAAAAAGTCTTGAAGGTGATTTGGAAAACACTTCGGCCTTGTCCTAGTTACCATTTTGGCTAATGATAGTGATATTTGACCCCTAGTGTTTATTCTTACCCTTATCTGCAGACTCAAGCAGTTTCCACAAACTAGTGCAAAAGGGCCTTTAAGGTTTATAATATCTCCTTACTTTACTTTTATGTAGTTATTAAAGATTTCAGGTTAATTATGAAGGTTTTGATAATGGATATTGAAGGATATAGCTATATTTTAACAATATTTGTGTAATTTTGACTCTTCATTGACATATGGTTCTAATATATAAAAATACATATCTTTAATTGTAATAATTTGGGTTAAAATCTGCATGTGTAAAAGTAAAAATATATATAACTATATATTTGAGGTGTTGTAAATGGTCACTTTTTGCCATTTGTAATCACTTCTTTTTTTTTTTTTGCTTTATTGCAGTTCATTTAAATTAGAATGGTGTTTTGGCTGAATTCTAGCATTTCGTACTCTTAAATCGCAATTTTAGTTAATTTCTTTAGTTACACAAGCTCAGGGGAATTGGCAATGGAAGGTGTTTAACGTCAATCTGTGTGAAGGCCAAGAATGAAACATTCAATGGCAAAATTCTCACACTGTTATTTTCGTCTGCTGATAAAACCGTTAATAAATCTAGAGGAACCGTTTGGCTCTGTCCAGCTAGAGTGTGTGTATTCACGAATATCATTGTTCCATTGACTTATTTGTTTGAGTGACAGTGGTTTTGATCTCTATAGACAAAGCGACACATCCGTAGGTCTGAGCTATAGTCATGAACACGGTGTTCTGTGCATAAACAGGACGCTGTGGTTTCCGATTTCACTGTGACATCACAGCTGGTGTCTATAGCTCGTGAAGGAATGGAGCAGCTGTTCTGCAGTGACATAAGTCCCTCAAAACTGCCATTTTGTTTTGCTGAAGAACTAATAAGTCCTTATTTTGGCCATCAACCTTTATAATGCGTATTAACTCAGGGATTTTCTAGAGAAAATAAAGTGGTACTGTCATGACGCTAAGATGTTTTGGTAACACTTTACAATAAGGTTTCATATGTTATTATCATTAGTTACATAAATTAAGAATGAATAATACTTATACTGCATTTATTAATCTTAATGTTAATCTCAATTTACTAACACTTTAGCTAATATTAAAAGGTTAATAAATGTTAAAAATATATTGCTCATTGTTATTTTATGTTAGTTTTAACTAATGCATTAACTAATGCTAGCAAATTGAATATTTGGAATGTCACCTGAATGTATTTTAGATTTTCTATCTTATGTCAAATGTTTAAATGTTTTATATAATTATTTTATATTTTATTGATTGTGATATTGACCTTGTGTTTGCCATGTAAATAGCCTTGATGCTAACCTGGCGTTAAAAATTTAATAAACAAATGCTAGCAAATGAGACCTCATTGTAAAATATTACCGATGTTTGAGTATTTTTACCATGTTGCTAATGCTAAGATGCTGAATGATGTTGAATGAAGATAGTTAGCATGTCGCCAGTATTTTTTAAAAGAGCACACAAAAAGTCTCTGATAGTCTGGTTTCTAATTGCTTGATGTCATGTTTGTGGGATTTTTTTTACCCTTTATATAAAGTAGCACACCTCTCCTCAACAAAACACATGATTTGAAGAATCATTCATGTCTGTATAAAAATGTAGGGTACAAGGTTCTTGAGTTCTTGTGTGGAGACTGTCAATTTCTTGATGTCACTGGTTCCTCAGATTAGCATTTTAATTTCTGTGTCGTTTAAAGCAGCAGTAATAGATGGTTTTCGAAAGAGCTAGCAAATAGTCCTTTGAGTTAAAATCATTCTCCAATGACATCAGGCTGTAAAACTTTTTTGGTTCTACCTACAGTCTTTATTTTTAAGAGCTGATCTCACATTTATAGTCCTAGACACTTTGGGATGCTAACTGTAATGCTAATATGTGAATGGGGGATGGTAAACCAACAACTGTTGGCCTATTCATTTTCCATTTAAACATTAATTCAGCACAGTCAAGGTCATTTTAAAGTCCCTTTCTTGTTTTTGCATCAGTTAACTTCTGTTAGAAAAGATTAGCAAGCTGTTTGACTGATATAAATGAATGTTACAGGTTTTTATGACAAAGGAAGGCTTATTTCTGAGTGGGGAGGAACCAGAATGTGCAATGGTTTGAAATATTTACACTTTACTTTGTAAATTCCTCTCATAGTGTGAATAACTTCCACGGTTACCTGTTACTAATGCGCTAGCCAGCTCGAAAAGACAGGGTCACGTGACTAGCCTACGTCCGACTAGAATAACAGCCCTTCCCCCAAATGACACACACACACATGCCTGCAAATGTAAACTGAGAGGTTTTAAACGTACATTGAACTGCTTTGGACTTTGTGTTTTATATAAACATGCATTTAAGTAGATATCTGAATTTCTTAGCGGTAAAACACCAAAATGTCAGCTTTAGCCTTGCAGGAATTAAATTATTGACATTAGCTGCAGTCTACAGCAACAGATGCTATTGCGCAAAACTTTGTAATGATTCCTCATGCATTTACTCTGAGAAAAAAACTCTCAAAAGTCTGTACTTTTCCATACTTAAAGGTCTTGTGTGTTTTTCACCCCAAACACTCCTCCCTCTGTTCCTCAAATCCCACCCCGTCCTTCCTACTAACTTCTCAAAGAGGACTTGTTTGGGTATATAACTATTACTGTTCACAACCAGTATAGGGCTCAGATAACATCAGCATCTTCCACGATTGGATGGGGCTAATATCATCAACGGCCATTTCAAAGGCTACTTGCTCTCTGATTGGCTGTTGCTGTAGCTAATCAGGTTAGTGTGTGACAGCAAGAATGTACAGTGTTTTTGCACTGAGAGAAATCAAAATATCTCTCTTACAGCCCTCCTTATATTTTTACACTAACAGATTTTGGCACAAAAATGAAATATGAAATGTATTTGGCACAAAATGTATAAAAAGAGGGAAAGTTGTGTCGACTGGCACTAAAATTAGCAGCATTCCAATATGCTTGTTGCAGCAAGCTGAAGTTTTATATACTCAAGGGTTTATAGTTAGTTAAGGGGTGTGTCGCAGTATGGGTGGATCTTGTTCCACACTAACAGTTAGAAAAGCTGAAAATGTTAGTTTAAAGCTGTCTTTGCTTATGTGTGGGTTGTAAACAGTTGTTACTTTACACCTTTACTGTACATGTTATAACCAGCTGGTTTGTGAGCATTTTAAATGTATGCCAATTTACTGTGTAGACACCATAATTTTACTCTTTTGACTGACTTTAAATAATTATGATGATCACAATTTCTTCCTGTGGAAGAAATTACAGATGAGTCATTCAGAAAATGCCTAAAATATCCAGGAACCACTTAAAATGACACAGACACCTATAGAGAAACTATAAAACCAGTTAGTGAGCAGTATACATTATATCTAGATATGGTTTAGAGTAAATCAAACTAAATATGAGAAATGGTGATTCTCATAGTGATACTCATAGGTCACTTAACACTGCCTATAGGAAAACACCTAAAAATATTGAGGATTCACCTAACATACCGTTCATGCTGTCAGATTGTTTCCTTGGAATCATAGCGGTTCATTTATAGAAGTGAGAATCACGATATCCATAAAATGACATCAACCGTAACTGCAGCTGGGTAGAAAATCACAGAGGGAGAATCCAAAATGGCAGCATTGTCATCAATTATTTTGGTAACTAAACTAAACTAAACTAAACTAAACTAAACTAAAATAAAATAAAATAAAATAAAATAAAATAAAATAAAATAAAATAAAATAAAATAAAATAAAATAAAATAAAATTAATTATATTATAATATAAAATATTTTATTTTATAATTTTATTTTATTTTATAATATTTTATTTTATATTATATTATAATAAAATAAAATAAGATAATAAAATAAGATAATTAAATAATAAAATTAAATTAAATAATAAAATTAACCCAAATAATACAATGAAATAAAATAAAATAAAACTGAAATAAAATAAAATAGAATAACAAACACACTTAACATCATGGCTAAAATACAAATGAAAACTGAAAATATAAAAATAAAAGATAATTTAAAAAATACTAAAATACTTGTATACATTCTAAGAAAAGTTTGTAAAAAAAATATGACCCAGTTTACCATGTTATAAGGAATTTTCCATATTGATTTTTCACAGGTGTTTTATCTGTATATTGAGTTTTAAGTTTGAAGGAAATGTTCATACTGGTAATCAGTGCTGGGTAGTAACTGATTATATGTAATCTGGATTACGTAATCAGATTCCAAAAATTAAGTACTTGTAATCAGACTACAGTTACTTTTCTATTGATTACATGATTACATGTTATTCTCACAATGGCAGTGAATTATTCATAATTCATTGATTCTGCTTCTACTTCATGTTTTATATTTTTTCTTTTTTTATAAAAGTCTACTGCTTATAAACATTCAGAAGGAAACGTTTAATGCATTTAATGTTGTTGATAACAAAAATGGAATATATTTTCTTTCTCTTTGTATTTTTATATCAATATGGTACAAGATTATCCTGTACAAAGTAGGTCAAAAGTAATCTAAAAAGTAGTCAGAATACATTACCTAAAATGAGTAATCTAGATTACATTACTAACTACAATTTTGTCATGTAATTTGGAATCAGTAACTGACTAGAATTTGTAAGTATCTACCCAGCACTACTGGTAATTTTCTGACACAACATTTTTCCACAACATTTGTTTTCTTGAAGTGTATAAATAAAACTGCATCAGGAAAACCAGTCCTGTTGTAATGTATAAAGGATATGTTCTTGTATATATATGTTTAATTTGAAGTCATATAAAAGTCATATATTTCTTAATCAATATACACTCACCTAAAGGATTATTAGGAACACCTGTTCAATTTCTCATTAATGCGATTATCTAATCAACCAATCACATGGCAGTTGCTTCAATGCATTTAGGGGTGTGGTCCTGGTCAAGACAATCTCCTGAACTCCAAACTGAATGTCAGAATGGGAAAGAAAGGTGATTTAAGCAATTTTGAGCGTGGCATGGTTGTTGGTGCGAGACGGGCCGGTCTGAGTATTTCACAATCTGCTCAGTTACTGGGATTTTCATGCACAACCATTTCTAGAGTTTACAAAGAATGGTGTGAAAAGGGAAAAACATCCAGTATGCGGCAGTCCTGTGGGCGAAAATGCCTTGTTGATGCTAGAGGTCAGAGGAGAATGGGCCGACTGATTCAAGCTGATAGAAGAGCAACTTTGACTGAAATAACCACTCGTTACAACCGAGGTATGCAGCAAAGCATTTGTGAAGCCACAACACGCACAACCTTGAGGCGGATGGGCTACAACAGCAGAAGACCCCACCGGGTACCACTCATCTCCACTACAAATAAGAAAAAGAGGCTACAATTTGCACGAGCTCACCAAAATTGGACAGTTGAAGACTGGAAAAATGTTGCCTGGTCTGATGAGTCTCGATTTCTGTTGAGACATTCAGATGGTAGAGTCAGAATTTGGCGTAAACAGAATGAGAACATGGATCCATCATGCCTTGTTACCACTGTGCAGGCTGGTGGTGGTGGTGTAATGGTGTGGGGGATGTTTTCTTGGCACACTTTAGGCCCCTTAGTGCCAATTGGGCATCGTTTAAATGCCACGGCCTACCTGAGCATTGTTTCTGACCATGTCCATCCCTTTATGACCACCATGTACCCATCCTCTGATGGCTACTTCCAGCAGGATAATGCACCATGTCACAAAGCTCGAATCATTTCAAATTGGTTTCTTGAACATGACAATGAGTTCACTGTACTAAAATGGCCCCCACAGTCACCAGATCTCAACCCAATAGAGCATCTTTGGGATGTGGTGGAACGGGAGCTTCGTGCCCTGGATGTGCATCCCACAAATCTCCATCAACTGCAAGATGCTATCCTATCAATATGGGCCAACATTTCTAAAGAATGCTTTCAGCACCTTGTTGAATCAATGCCACGTAGAATTAAGGCAGTTCTGAAGGCGAAAGGGGGTCAAACACAGTATTAGTATGGTGTTCCTAATAATCCTTTAGGTGAGTGTACTAAACCATTACTCTAAAATACAATAATAAGATATTTATGAGGATGCCCAAAGGTCAACAATTTCTTCATCTTTGACAAAGAAAAAACCTATTTACTTTCAGGAGCTGCTGCATTTTTGACAAAAACAGTCCCGCTGATCAAACACTAGTGCTCAAACCACTCCAGGCTGACAGAGACAGATCATCGGCATGAAGAAGGGCTGTTTGTGGCGCATGATTTGCTTTATACTGGGTGTAGGAGGCACTTTATTGTTTGAGACGTCTGTGAAGGAGAAGAGAGGATATAGAGGGAAAGGGAGGGGGCGTAAAACATGAAGTGCAGCCTTTGGGCCTGTTAGGAGATTAAGCTACGTGCAAGGGGAAGAGAGCGAGTCAGCGGGAGGGAGAGAGTCGATTGGGATTGAGTGTCCTCTTATATAATTATCTCTCTGAATAATCCTGTCTTTAGCAGCGGGGGAAGGGAACGGACTCGCATTCACAGTCTGTGGGTCGTGCCTTCACCTTATCTGCTGCTTGCTCAGTGCTGCTTTTGTTGTTATGTTAGAAAAACAGATCTGGATGTTGTTGAGTTAAAGTCATTCACATTTACAGCTACATATATGTATTTGACAGACACTTCTATCTTAGTGACTCACAGTGCATTCAAGAACATTTTTAGCAGTTAGCACTGTAGCATTTGAGGCTATGCTACATTGCGAGTAATCTCAGCTAAAGGAGTTGGTAACTACACTCGTCTCTAAACAACATTATAGCCATTTACTCAGAAAATAAGTCTTGCTGTAACTACTGTAGCTAAACTTGCTAACTTTCTTGCTAAAGTGCTTTGTGCACACAGGTGTTTTAGTCTCTGACAAATTTTGGTGGGGTAAAAACACTCCACAACATGACAAAACGCTAGTTGTGTGAAGTGTTGATAACTTGCTCGGCAGGTCAAACCGTTGTGAGTCAAGCTGACATGCCTTTGGTCTTGCATGTCATGACATGTCATTAGAAGTGTATAAGAGGACACTGCAAAAAATTATTTTCTTACTCAGTATTTTTGTCTAATTAATTAGTAATTTTTTATAAAATAAGAAAATAAAATTTCAGAAAATAAGACTCAGTTTCTTAAGTAATTTTCCTTCTCAAGTAAGTCTATTTTGATTTAAGAATTTTTAGATATGTGTAATGGAAGAGCATCATTTTTTGCAGTGGACGTTATTGTGTGCCACTTCCACCTAAAGTTTTAAACACGGGTCACAGATTTGTTTCTATAGCAAAGGTCTTTGAGAGGAACCCATCCCCCACAAAACACACACATCCACTCCAGCCCTCAACTGTAGTCAGGATCTTGAGCATTTAAAGGTATATCGCACATTTATTTTGAATGTAAGAATCCATGTAAAGATTTTCAGTTTCCACTGAAGTATTAGCCTGTGCAGATTTTTGCATTCCCCTATCCAGACCACTGATGGAATGATCTGTAATTGTTTAGAGTTAATGTTTTATATGCAACCAAAAAGTACAACTAATTTGGGTTTACATGGCGTCAGTCTCCACAGAAGCTTATTTTGCTTTTAATGTTGTTGTTTTTTTTCAATGATTTTTAATTACATACTATATCTTTTGCCAGTGACAAATGTCAGATAAATGTATCTAGATTTTAATGAGATGTATATTGATTAATTCAACAGACACTATAGTATCAGTGCAACTTATCCACCTTATTTTTCAACGCAAAAGTAAGCTATTTTCGGTGAATGTGCAGGACTTCCGATTTATTAGCCGCTATAGGTAAATAACTAAGAATACCAAAGTGCAGTAAAACTATTACTGCACCGTGTTTATGACTATACGACAATAAATTCAATAATATGGTAACAAATACCACTTTGCAATATCAAGCAGCATAATAGACTGTTTGTATAGCTAAAAGAACTGGAAGCAAATGATGCAGTGTGTAATATAGCTGTTTGTGAATATAAAAGGTCTGCAAAGTTTTAAAGATACTTGTCTAAAGAAGTTATTGTCTCCTAAAAGAAAGAATCGATTCTGAACTGCTGAAATGAGTCGTCAGCAATTCCAGGTTCACTTCCTGTTACATACCTACGTAACAGTGTAACAAATTTGCTACAATTTTGTAACAATCAAAACAGACTGGGCATTCTGACCAATCAGAGCAGAGTAGACCAATCACAACAGACTGGGCCATCTGACCAATCAGAGCAGAGTAGACCAATCATAACAGACTGGGCCACCTGACCAATCAGAGCAGAGTAGACCAATCATAACAGACTGGGCCATCTGACCAATCAGAGCAGAGTAGACCAATTACAACAGACTGGGCCATCTGACCAATCAGAGCAGAGTAGACCAATCACAACAGACTGGGCCATCTGACCAATTAGTGCAGAGTAGACCAATCATAACAGACTGGGCCATCTGACTAATCAGAGCAGAGTAGACCAATCACAACAGACTGGGCCACCTGACCAATCATAACAGACTGGGCTATCTGACCAATCAGAGCAGAGTAGACCAATCATAACAGACTGGGCCATCTGACCAATCAGAGCAGAGTAGACCAATCATAACAGACTGGGCCATCTGACCAATCAGAGCAGAGTAGACCAATCACAACAGACTGGGCCACCTGACCAGTCAGAACAGAGTAGACCAATCATAACAGACTGGGTCATCTGACCAATCAGAGCAGAGTAGACCAATCACAACAGACTGGGACGTCTGACCAATCAGAGCAGAGTAGGCTCTCGGAAGGAGGGGTTTAGAGAGACTGAATCTTCGAACTAACTGTTTCAGACGTGAGGTGATGCTGCAATTTATATTATGAGAAAATCAAAGTGTTTTTTGACCTTGGATGCATGTAAATCTGTTGTAGGAGACCTCTAAAACAAAATTAGGAACCTTTAAAACAGCATAATGGGGCACTTTAAAAATAAAGTGGATAAAGGATTTTTTCAAAGTTTAGGCATTTTTCAAAGGCATTTTTTATTTGAATAATGTACACTTATGAATCATACACAATAGAGAAGTGGGTATTAAATAGGGTCATTGTTGGCTTTATTAGGTATTTCACTATTTTTTATTTTATGAATATGGCCTTTTATGAAAGATAAAAAAAAAGGAGAACAAGGCTTGCATGGAGAGCCAGGTTTGACATCACTTGTTTTTACTAATGTTCTAGCTTGACTGTTAGCAGTCATTTTCCTGTTTCTTTTCTCCTCCTTCACTCATTGTCACATGATCAAGATCTTCTGCGTCTTTGAAACTCAAATCTTCCTTATTTCAGTTTCAATTTGATCAGAATTCTATACTTCCTTTCAGAACGGTTATCTAAAATGTCATTTACAGAATGTTTATGGCCTGAAAGAATTATCTTTTTCATTAACTTTTAAAAGTATTCCATGTAGTTTCTGAATCAGTATGAGGTCATAACAATTAACACAAATTATAAAGATGATGCAAGACACTGCCGAGACATGTCACCTGTCCGTTTACAGTATGGGAGTGTCCTTTATCTAATGTAGGCTTTATCTAATTATCTAAGTGTTATATCATATTTATTTTACAAAATGAGTTTGATGGTAAACCACTTTGTTTACTGATTAACTCCTCAGCCAACCTTGATGATAAACCACAAGACACATCTGAACACCTTAAGCTCTGGTCAAAGGGCAGCTTTGCCTCATTCCACACATGTACGGCCCCGAAATCTTGTTCCTGGCATAAGGCATGTTTAATCTTGAACTATTTGGATATTATGCATGTGTTTGAATAGAACAATAGATTTAAAAGTTCTATTTTATGCTCTTTGAAGGTTTAGCTTCAAATTCATATTAATGTTTAAGTGTGCATTTTTAGAAGCTGTAACTGGTCATCACATTTCCATTTTTATTAACTTACAAGAGTAAATCTGATGAAAACTGTCAAAAACATGCCCATGCCACATTAAGTCTCAAAAACAAAGTTATATTTTGCTTAAAGGGATAGTTCACCCAAAATATCTAGCTTCCGCCAGACCGCCTTCAGTATTCAACTTACGAAGAAAGTGTAACGCCTCTCGCAGTTCAAAACGCTGACGCTACGTCCGACATCATCGGCAGTTACGTTGTTTTTCGTAAGGTGAATACGGAAGGTGGTCTGGCGGGAGCTAGATATTTTACATTATAAGGTGTTAAATATGGATATTTTTCTTACAAAACCCCATCGATTCACTTCAGAAGGCCTTTATTAACCCCCCGGAGCTGTGTGGAGTACTTTTATAATGGATGGATGCACTTTTTTGGGCTGCCATTCACTGCCATTATAAAGCTTGGAAGAGCCAGGACATTTTTTAATATAACTCCAATTGTATTTGTCTGAAAGAAGAATGTCATATACACCTAGGATGGCTTGAGGGTGAGTAAATCATGGGGTAATTTTCATAAGGAAACTTTGTAATTTTTAAGGAAAATGCAGCCTGTTTTAGGACCATTATTTATTTGTTTACAAACCCGATTCCAAAAAAGTTGGGACACTGTACAAATTGTGAATAAAAACAGAATGCAATGATGTGGAAGTTTCAAATTTCAATATTTTATTCAGAATACAACATAGATGACATATCAAATGTTTAAACTGAGAAAATGTATCATTTTAAGGGAAAAATAAGTTGATTTTAAATTTCATGGCATCAACATATCTCAAAAAAGTTGGGACAAGGCCATGTTTACCACTGTGTGGCATCCCCTCTTCTTTTTATAACAGTCTGCAAACGTCTGGGGACTGAGGAGACAAGTTGCTCAAGTTTAGGAATAGGAATGTTGTCCCATTCTTGTCTAATACAGGCTTCTAGTTGCTCAACTGTCTTAGGTCTTCTTTGTCGCATCTTCCTCTTTATGATGCGCCAAATGTTTTCTATGGGTGAAAGATCTGGACTGCAGGCTGGCCATTTCAGTACCCGGATCCTTCTTCTACGCAGCCATGATGTTGTAATTGATGCAGTATGTGGTCTGGCATTGTCATGTTGGAAAACAAGGTCTTCCCTGAAAGAGACGACGTCTGGATGGGAGCATATGTTGTTCTAGAACTTGGATATACCTTTCAGCATTGATGGTGCAAGCTGATCCAGATGTGTAAGCTGCCCATGCCACACGCACTCATGCAACCCCATACCATCAGAGATGCAGGCTTCTGAACTGAGCGCTGATAACAACTTGGGTTGTCCTTGTCCTCTTTAGTCCGGATGACATGGCGTCCCAGTTTTCCAAAAAGAACTTCAAATTTTGATTCGTTTATGAGATTTGTAAATTATTGCTTTCCTTTTTTATTCACAATTTGTACAGTGTCCCAACTTTTTTGGAATCGGGTTTGTATTTTTTACATTATTTTCATGACAGTTAAACACATTTCTTCAAATTCTCATTACTGTAATGGATAAAGTAATGCATACTAGTGAAATTTAAAAATATCTATACACTGAACAAAAATGATTTTTGCTGCTTGTTCAAATTGCTTAATTAAAATGAGCTAAAGCAACACAATTGCTATACATTTTGTCCTAACTTAATTTGATTGTGTTCAATCCACTTAAATATATGTAAAATTGAAGTTTACTTAATCTGTTTGTGTTGAGATTACACAAATGATTTGTGTTGCATTAACTGAAACTGTGTGGAGGTTGTTAGTTCCCAGCATGCTTTGCATATGGCTAAATCAAGAGAGAGTAAATGTTGTTATTTTATATGTAATAGTAAGATAGTAAGATAAGAAAATGGGGAGACTTGATAGTGTGTAATAGTGTTTAATGTTCAATTATGTTGGAATTATTAGAACAATTTAAATTACAGGTTACCACTGTGGAGAAGAGTGGAGCATTTGCTTAGGCTGTGGACTGACACAGCTAATGTTATAACTGCTTTGTTGAAAGAGCTTTTAATGCTTAGCATTTAAGATGCTAATGTGTGCTATTGCTAGCTAAAAGTTTGTAAACTAGCAGTACTATAATTCAGTTGTGTGATATTAAAATATATGAAATTGAATTGGATGAATAAGGGAGCCTTTTTAAAATTCATTTTGAGACTACTTAATTGAGTCACTTAAAATGACTTGAAGTTACATGAACAAATTATGTTTGTTTCAACTTGATTGATTCATGTGGGAGTGATGTACATGATTAAATCATTTAAATCCAACACACTTTTTTTTAGTGTACATATTTTCATATAGTATTTGTTATACTGTCTTTTATGCATATTGAAATAAAATCATTGTATTATAGTAGGCATATATACAGTATATACTCTTCATAATCCTAAATATAGGATCCATTTCCTTTATGCAAAATATAAATACTTTTTCTTTTTTTAAAAAAAGAAATATTACCTGTATTCTCTCAAATAATGATGTCATAAAAACTGCATGAATAATTTATTTAAGAATGGTTTTAGATAGATCATGCTAAACACTGCAAGACACAATCCTGCCATATCAACTACCCAGAAACTCTTTTCCCATGTCAGTGGAGTGTTTATTTCTTTTATCGGCAGTTAATAGGCTAGAAATGGAGCCAGGGGACTGAACACACAATCCTGCAGGTTTGGCTTGAAGAAGTTGCACCACAATTATCTGACATGCAGTTGGCAAGCTGTGCAGGAAAGGGGCTGAACCGCTGTTGATCACAACACTCGGCTCTATTCATGAGGAAGATTTAATCTGAGCCTTTTTGTTTAAACTTTTTGCTTTTTTATTGACTAGCAGGGCTTTAAATTTCCTTAATAACATGTCATACACAAAGACTAAAGATGATAGGTCTCATTGTGTGCCTCGAAACGGGAACCCAATTAGTGATGCAGATTATACGGTTATATAGAGGCTCTTTTGCACACTGACACACACCTTGTCTCATGAGCATTGCCATTGTTCTTGTGTCAGATCTTCAAGAGCCAGCACTGATTTTTAAGGGTGTGTATGTGTATGCTGGAAAGAAGAAAGGGTGCTTCTTAAATGTTATGCAGGCATCATATTTCTGTTACGTGTCTCCTTTCATGACCCCAAAATATTTAGATTATTGTGCCATCCTGTAGAATGTAAAAAGACACCCTATAGTGATCTAATGTTCAGTTTCAACAATGCAACTGTAAATGATGCAAAGGTTGTGAATAATTATCTTTGACAAGTCATTCTGATATTTGCAAGTTATCATTCATTGAGCAAAGTGTATTCAGTAATAAAAAATATAGACAATGTGTAGCAAAATGTCAATTTATTATGAAAAACATTCACAAAGGGTTTACTTTTGCAGTACAAACCGCTGCTATGTTTATCATGAGTGATCAAATGATCTTGATGGTGATTGGCTGGCTGGTCTCACTCCTACTTTAGACCCTTTTCTCCCCCCATAACAGACCACTCGTAATACATCACAGAACAAACAAACAAAACAATGCCAATCGACATATTTAGTTGTGAAAAACAGTTCAGAAACCACCGTAGTGATGATGTAAACGTGTTACCTGTGGCAGGTGTCTAAATACATGGTGCCACAGTGTCACAGAATTCTTTGAAGTCCCTCTGCATGAAGTCTTCGCTTTGTATCACGTCGTCTTCTGATGGGAAATACTGCATGCTTTCCTCTTGATCCAAGCCGAAGAGGGAAAACGGCTGGCATTGGTTCATCTGTCGTGCGTAAAATGTGGGTGGTGAAGGCAGATCTGGACTGTCCAACAGTGCGCCTCTAGCGTTCTCCAGCACACCCAGGTACGAGTCCATATCCGCAAAGTCCATTTCGCAGTCGGACCCGCTGTCGGTTCCAACGGAGTCTGATCGCATATGCATCATCTGATATTTCTCATGCATGAGGAACTGGTTGGTGTTCCTGGGCGCCCTCATGCCAGGTGCTCGATTGCCTTGAACATTGGCAGGACGCAATGAGACCACAGTGCCAGACCACCGAGACGGTCTTGCACGATTTCTGCGCATTTCTGGACAGTGCGCCCTTCTTCCTGGCCTCCTTCCCCATTTGTGCCACTTGTGTTTACCACCGCCGTTGCTTCTCCTCGGCTCACTCTTGTGTTTTTCCGTCTCCTTGATGGAGGGTCTGTTGCCGTAGACCTCCCATTGGCATATCATGCCCCTTCCGCACATTTTCTCAGTGTCTAGCATCACTGTGTGAGAGCATAGGGTGCTCTCACATAATCTGGAGGGCAACAAAGGCTGTTTCTTCTCCTTGATTAGGGGTTTTGGTTACTCGTGCCTCTACACGATTCACCCCCTCAGTCGTCTACCTTTTTACAATCTTTTCCGATTTTTTCTTTGTCACTGGCTTTAGATGGCACATAGCCTGGCGCAGTGCCCTCTGTATAGGCAGCTTGACGCGCGTGTGGTTCTGATCTGAGATCAGTCACACCCCTCCTCAGCTTTTCCGAGTAACCAGTCTTTTTTGCCTCAGATTAAAAGCAAAATCGTTGTCTAAATGTCTAAAGAGTGTAAAAAATATATGTTTGTAGTTTGTTTTACTTTGGTTAAATGCCAACAAACTACGCTTTCTGCTCGTACCTGCCTAGCGTTTGTCTCGCAATGACAGTTGACATCTACAGAAATCAGCGTCTAGTCTGTTATTTATAGTGTTGGGGCGATTCAAACCGCATCGAAGGCATAGGGGCGTTTCATTCTTTCATGAGGTAAACTATTTAAAATATGACTGCGGTTTTATATAAAAACATCCTATATATGCTAATTTAAATTAATATTTTCAATATTTTAAAACAAACATCTCGTTTTACGTGAAGTGCGCCGACAATGCAGTTATTTCCTATTCCGAAAATGTTACCCCTCCGCGATGAGAATGGTTTGTTCCTTCTCTGGGCGTCTTCGCAGCTGCTGTTTCAGGATCAGTTTTTGCTGTCACAATCCGCGTCTCTTTCATATATAGACAGGAACGTTCAACTGCTCCTAGATCAGTTGAGAAACGTTATAACGACAAAGAGAGTGTATACGTGATGTATGTGAAAGATGTGAGGACAACAAACTAATGGCTGTCTTATGAACGGGTAGTGCTCTTTTTAGTCGTTATGTTTGTTTCTCGGTTCAGTTTTAGGCTATATACGAAAACACACTCTCGTTTTCCTTATTAGAATATGAAATGCTCTATATATAGATGCATATAAACGAATTTTCTGTTTATTTATCCATATGACTAACATTTTCCATCGATGTGGCATTTATTGTTTAATCGGGAGTCTAAAATGAGTGAACTGCCTGAACAATTAACTTATTTTGGAGGGGGAACAATCAATAAAATGCTTTATGACCTAACGGCACACACAAACACACACTTTTCTTCTTCCATTCGACCAGCCTCGAAAAACCTTTGAATAACAAACAAAGAGGAGGAAAAAGCACTTCCTTAAACATGAGTGGAGAACTAAAGCACTGATTTTCTGTATAAACCCACATCGAGCTCGACGAACCGCGAAAAAGATGGTTGCCTTCAGCCTGACATGAATAAATAAACAAATAAATGAACGAGTGAATGCATTCAGTGCATCAATGACTACAGTGAGTGAGTGAATTAATGAACTCCAGGATGAATAGATAGACAGACAGCTAGATAGATAGATAGATAGACAGACAGACAGACAGACAGATAGATAGATAGATAGATAGACAGACAGACAGACAGATAGATAGATAGATAGATAGACAGACAGACAGATAGATAGATAGACAGACAGACAGATAGATAGATAGACAGATAGGAAGTATATATCAGTTTATTTTATTTTAACTTGTGGTGGGTAGACCATCCCAGTAAACACATAACGTTCCCATATGGTTCCCTTGTTGTTTTGGGAACCAAAAATTGTTATCTTTGGTGCTGAATTTGCATATGTGAGCTGAATAACTTTAATAATGATATAAAATGTATTTATATATTTCATAATAAGTTTTATTAATAAATAATGTCTGCAACAGTGATTGTGTTAGTTTTCTTTCTTTAAATAATGTTAGCTAAACTATTATTATTTTATTGTAAAATATACTTTATGTTTTATATTATTTATAATAATAATTTACCATTATTTTTTATAAATTATATACATAATTATAAACAATCAATCAAATTAATTAATTAACAGAATTGTAACAGAATTGTTACGATTTATACTATAAGTGTTCTCACTATTTTTTATTTAGATTTTAATTATTTTTAATGTATTATTGGTTACAACCTATTCCTTGTCTCTGAAACCCCTAGGGGTTCATAATGAAATTGCAGGGGTTCTTGGGATTGTTATAGAAAGACTAATGTCACATGGCCCTATGTTTTTTTATATACATATAAACGTGTATTTACAAAAATAAAGTGTTTGATATTAAAATCTATCAAAATATTACTTCACTCGGATATCAAATAAGCTACAAAAAGTCTTGTAAATGTATTGTTAATTATATGTATTAAAGATTAGGACATAACCTTATATGTCAGTGGATACAACATAAAGTAAATAGGGGAATCTCATCGAATTCACCCTAATTTAGATCACTGGAGTCACATAGTATTGATATTTATGATTTCTGAGTTCTGCTGACGATGTAATGCATAGTTTTAGTAGTAACATCCTCATGTGATAGGGGGCGATAAAGCTCTCTGTGTGTGTGAGCGCCGCGAAGTGTGAGAAATACGAGTAGGAGGAGCTTCACTCCGGGTTAAACCACAACAAAGATGGAGGTGCTACATGACAGCTAGACTTGCATTTTTCATCGCGCCGCGCTCAAACTCGCGCTGAAGTGAAGATGGACGCGCCGCATCTGTCAGAGCAGAGCCCGGAGAAACGCGTCCGCATCGTGGGATCCGAGCTGGTGGAGAATTACACGGTCAGTCTGATGGCTTTTATTTGGGTCGGTTGTTCAGTGCACATTCATGCTTATGCCAAAGATTTGTGAATAAAATAAGTGAAAATGATTTATATTGTTAGTTTAGATGGATAGAAGTATATTTAGTTTAGATTAGATTAGTATAGGACTTGTGTGACGTATAAAATACAACAGACGTTTTATGAAAACAATGTGTTGCATAAGAGCGGATGTTTTTTAAATTTTTTAATAATAAACATTTGAGGATTTTGCATAAGAGTTATCATTATGGGAATAATAATTGATCAATGGTTAGAGGAATCTAAATGTTGATAATTAATAATAATAGCGGTTCAGACAGTGTCAAAGGCCACTTTAATTATTTGCATACTCATTTGCATAATGCACAATATGAGAGTTATATATGAATCTATACACTGAATGAGAAAGTGGAGAGGTGTTTGTTGTTTTGCAGTGTTTAAAACACATTAATGAGCAATTTCATTCATATTATGGAAAACAAAGTTACGAATGTATTTTCTCAACCCCCTCAGGTTTACATCATAGAGGTGAAGGTTGGAGATCACAGTTGGACTGTCAAACATCGTTACAGCGACTTTCACGATTTGCATGAAAAAGTGAGTTACTACAGATCAGATCAGACCTCAGATACTGACATTGTAATGTTCATAGTTCACAGTGAGTGACTGATAAAACTGATTAATTGTTGTTGACTTTAGCTCACTGTGGAGAAGAAGATTGATAAACATCTGCTGCCGCCCAAGAAGATCATCGGCAAAAACTCCAAAAGCCTTGTTGAGAAGCGACAAAAGGAGCTGGAAGTTTATCTCCAAACGCTCCTGAGCAGATTCCCTTCGGCGACCCCCAAAGTCCTGTCTAACTTCTTGCTCTTTCACTTATATGTAAGTTTTTATGTGCTTTGTGTGATAAGAAGTGAAAAGATTGCATTAATGTGATCACAAGAGTGTAAACAGAAGATTCCTGTGCTGTCACATGCTGGTTAAATATTAATTGGAGTTTGTGTGTCATCCATCCAAATCAACTGCATGCAGCTCTTGCTCTGTTGCCTTCACATCCAGTGAAGATGAGTCGAGTTGCGCTGCATTCTCTCGTCTCAGCCGTATAAATGGTTCTAGGAACAGCAGGGCCTGTTATCTGGCCATAAGCGATGTTTTCCAGCTGACAGTAGTGGTATTGATATTGATCTCTAAAGGCTTTTGTCTGGAAGAGCCATATGACTGCCCGGACTGAGTTGTTTTGGAGAGGAGAAATGCTTTACGTTTGTGCATTTGTTCTCGATTGGCACTTTTGTTGGATTTGTGCCAGTGTTATTTTAGCATTGTTCTATGGATGCTTGTTTTTTCATTACGGAATGGAAAAATAAAAAAGGTAATTGCGAGTTTATATCTCACAATTCTGAGAGAATATTGCGGGATATAAACTGGCAGTTCTGAAATATCTCACGATTCTGACTGTCATCGCAGTTGCGAGTTTATATATCGCAAATTTGACTTCTGTTTTAGAATTGTGAGATTTAAACAGGTTATTAAAACGGTAACTGAAACTTATCTCACAATTTCCATAATTTTTTTGGGAAAGTTTCTAGAAATTTACCGGAAATTTTCAGCCCCTTTGCTGCCCTAGTTTATATCTCACAATTCTGTGGGGAAAAAAGTCATAATTGCGGGATAGAAACGGGCAGATCTGAAAAAAGTCAGAATTGCTCAAATATAAACTCGCAATTGTGAGAAAAAAAGTCACAATTCTGACTGTTTTCATCGCAGTTGCGAGTTTATGTCGCAAATTTGACTTCTGTTTTAGAATTGTGAGATTTAAACGGGTTATTAAAAAGGTAACCATAACTTATCTCACAATTGTTTTCTCACTATTGCGTGTTTATATTAGGGTTGCAAAGTTTCCAGAAACTTTCCAGGATTTTTGGAAACTTTCCATTATTTTTGGGAAATTTTCAGAAACTTTTGGAAAGTTTCTCGAAATTTACTGGAAATTTTTAGCCCCTTTGCAACCCTAGTATATACAGTGGTGGTCAGAATTATTGGCACCCCTGGTAAATATGATCAAATATGGCTGTAAAAAATAAATCTGCATTGTTTATCCTTTTGATCTTTTATTAAAAAAATTCACAAAAATCTAACCTTTCTTTGAAGTAAAAGAATTGAAAGTGGGGGGTAAAATCACATTATGAAATAAATGCTTTTCTCCAAAACACGTTGGCCACAATTATTGGCACCCCTAGAATTTTTTATTAGTAAAATATCTCTGAAGTATATTCCCATTAATATTTACATTTTTTAGCACACCAGGGTGACTAGGAACATGAAATTGTCCAGCTATGATGTCTTGTTCCACAGGAGTATAAATATGAGGAAACACAAAGGCCAAATTCCCTTAATCATTCATCACAATGAGTAAAGCCAAAGAATATAGTTCTGATGTGCAGCAAAAGATTGTTGAGCTTCACAAAATAGAAAGTGGCTGTAGGAAAATAGATAAAGCATTGAAAATTCCCATTTCCACCATCAGGGCAATAATTAAGAAGTTCCAATCAACTAAAGATGTTACGAATCTGCCTGAAAGAGGACGTGTGTCTATATCGTCCTAATGCACGGTGAGGAGGAGAGTTTGAGTGGACAAAGACTCTCCAAGGATCAGAGATTAGTTGAGTCTTGGGGTCAGAAAGCCTAAAAAAAAAAAAAAAAATCAAACAACCCCTACATCACCTCATGTTGTTTGGGAGGGATTCAAGAAAAATCCTTCTTGCTCATCCAGAAACAAACTCCAGCATATTCAGTTGTCAGACACGACTGGAAATTCAAAAGGGACCTGGTTCTGTGATCAGATGAAACTATAAAAAGAGCTTTTTGGCAGCAAATCCACCAGATGGGTTTGGTGCAAACAGGGATAAAAAGTACCCCATGCCCACGGTTAAAAATACAGCTGGATCTTTAATGTTGTGGGCCTATTTTTTTGGCCCACAACATCTGGACATCTTGTTCAGATACATGGTATCATGGATTCTAGCAAATACCAACAGATAAATCAAAACCTGACGGCCTCTGCTAGAAATCTTCTAATGGGCCGTGGTTAGATCTTCCATCAGGACAACGATCCAAAACAAACATCAAAATCAACACACAAATGTGTCACTGAGCACAAAATGAAGCTTCTGCCATGACCATCCCAGTCCCCTGACCTGAACCCTATAGAAAATGAGTGGGGTGAACTGAAGAGAAGAAGCGCCAGCATGGATCTGGGAATCTGAAGGATCTGGAGAGATTCTGTATGGAGGAATGGTCTCTGATCTCCAAAATCATCAGGCGTGATAGGAGAAGACTCAGAGCTGTTATCTTGGCAAAAGGAGGTTGCAAAAAGTATTTAATAAAAGGGTGCCAATAATTGTGGCCAACGTGTTTTGGAGAAAAGCATTTATTTCATAATGTGATTTACCCCCCACTTTCAATTCTTTTACTTCAATGAAAGTTTAGATTTTTGTGAATTTTTTGAATAAAAGATCTAAAGGATAAACAATGCAGATTTATTTTTTACAGCCATATTTGATCATATTTACCAGGGATGCCAATAATTCTGACCACCACTGTATATCTCACAATTCTGGGGGGGGGGAAAAAAGCCATAATTGCGGGATAAGAACAGGCAGTTCTGAAAAAAGTCAGAATTGCGCAAATATAAACTCGCAATTGTGAGAAAAAAGTCACAATTCTGACTTTTTCAAAGTTGCCAGTTTATATCCCGCAATTATTACCTTTTTAAATTTGTTTTTAATTCTGTAGCGGACGCAAGCTTCCATATCTTTCAGGTAGTATTATAGTTTTTATTAATATTTTGAATTTGTTTTTATTTTTATATTTTCTGTTTTCATTTTAATTTTAAGTCATTTTAAGTAATCGTGTGGTGTTTTGTCATTTTTATTAGTTTTTTTATAATATGTCTATATAATTTTTATTCCAGTTTTATAATTTGTTATTTTATTATATCAATTTAAACTAAATGAAAATGAAAAATTTTGCCTTGGCCAATAGCTGTAATAAAACAAGTTTAAGGTTTTTTTAATTTCAGGTAACTTTTATTTTATTTCATATAGCAATGTTTTTCTTTTATGGTTTTAGTTTTAGTTACATTTAGTTATAATAACCCTGATTTGTGCACATAAAAGTGTTTCAAGTCATTTCTTCAGAATATGTAGAAAAGAAAACAGGCTGTAAGGAGGAAATTAAAGACGTTTCTGCATTCCTCTGGCGAAATCTTTCAGGAAATGAGTTGGAGAAGCACATGCTGATCATTAAAGCTCAACGCAGTGATGTTACTGTTTGGGCTGGTGCAGATTTCCAGTTTTAACCAAAACGTCCTTATTTTCAGGAAATCAATGGAATCGCTGCTGCCTTGGCTGAAGAGCTCTTTCATAACGGTTTGTCACTTTATTTCAATGGCCAGTTATTACATGTTTGAAATGAACCAAATGAAATGTATTGATTGATAACCGATATAATTGGCAGTATTTAAAATCTTCAAATTAGACTTGTATTCATTATTTATAGTCTTGCAACCTGGTATAGAAAAAATGCTTTTTAATTGGAAAAAATAAAACCTTTATATTATCATAATATTGCGCAATTTCTACCAATGATGATGAAAGTGCAAAAAAAAAGAGCCAAAATTGGCACATGGTTGCTGATAAATTACTAAATGTTTTTGCATGTTCTACAAATCCATTTTAAAATATTTACATGTTCATCAATATTTTTTTATTTTTATTTGCATGCTCATTTGCATTATACATAATATGAGCAGTTTTGTCATCTTTGCATTCCAGTATGATCTATTAAATGTAATTGTTCTGTCTCTTCCCCCAGGTGAGCAGTTGTTGGCGGCAGGCGAGGTGTTTCTGCTCAGACCCCTCCAGCTGTACGCCATCACGCAGCAGCTGAAACTCGCCAAGCCCACCTGTGCCAACGGAGATGCCAAAGCTGACCTCGGGCACATCCTGGACTTCACCTGCCGCCTCAAGTACCTCAAGGTCTGAGTTTGTCACTTTACCGAAATTACTGAAGTTAAAACTAGTAAATAATAATTGTTAATTAATATGTAATATAATATATTTATTATATATTAGTGCTGTCAAATCAATATATATATTTAAATAATTTATATTATATATAAATGTAAATATTTTAAATATAACACATTTTTATTAAATATATACATTGATTTTATATATGTATATACATAATAATTATACACAGTACACACACACACACATATATTATGTGAACACAAACTTTTATTTTGGATGCGATTAATCGATTTGACAGCACTATTATTTATATATATATATATATATATATATGTGTGTGTGTGTGTGTGTGTGTGTGTGTATATATACACTCACCTAAAGGATTATTAGGAACACCTGTTCAATTTCTCATTAATGCAATTATCTAATCAACCAATCACATGGCAGTTGCTTCAATGCATTTAGGGGTGTGGTCCTGGTCAAGACAATCTCCTGAACTCCAAACTGAATGTCAGAATGGGAAAGAAAGGTGATTTAAGCAATTTTGAGCGTGGCATGGTTGTTGGTGCCAGACGGGCCGGTCTGAGTATTTCACAATCTGCTCAGTTACTGGGATTTTCACGCACAACCATTTCTAGAGTTTACAAAGAATGGTGTGAAAAGGGAAAAACATCCAGTATGCGGCAGTCCTGTGGGCAAAAATGCCTTGTTGATGCTAGAGGTCAGAGGAGAATGGGCCGACTGATTCAAGCTGATAGAAGAGCAACTTTGACTGAAATAACCACTCGTTACAACCGAGGTATGCAGCAAAGCATTTGTGAAGCCACAACACGCACAACCTTGAGGCGGATGGGCTACAACAGCAGAAGACCCCACCGGGTACCACTCATCTCCACTACAAATAGGAAAAAGAGGCTACAATTTGCACAAGCTCACCAAAATTGGACAGTTGAAGACTGGAAAAATGTTGCCTGGTCTGATGAGTCTCGATTTCTGTTGAGACATTCAGATGGTAGAGTCAGAATTTGGCGTAAACAGAATGAGAACATGGATCCATCATGCCTTGTTACCACTGTGCAGGCTGGTGGTGGTGGTGTAATGGTGTGGGGGATGTTTTCTTGGCACACTTTAGGCCCCTTAGTGCCAATTGGGCATCGTTTAAATGCCACGGCCTACCTGAGCATTGTTTCTGACGATGTCCATCCCTTTATGACCACCATGTACCCATCCTCTGATGGCTACTTCCAGCAGGATAATGCACCATGTCACAAAGCTCGAATCATTTCAAATTGGTTTCTTGAACATGACAATGAGTTCACTGTACTAAAATGGCCCCCACAGTCACCAGATCTCAACCCAATAGAGCATCTTTGGGATGTGGTGGAACGGGAGCTTCGTGCCCTGGATGTGCATCCCACAAATCTCCATCAACTGCAAGATGCTATCCTATCAATATGGGCCAACATTTCTAAAGAATGCTTTCAGCACCTTGTTGAATCAATGCCACGTAGAATTAAGGCAGTTCTGAAGGCGAAAGGGGGTCAAACACAGTATTAGTATGGTGTTCCTAATAATCCTTTAGGTGAGTGTGTATATATATATATATATATATATGTAGTGTACTTTTATTTTATTATTATTTAATGTTATTAAATTAATTTATTTTTATTGTTATTTATAGTTTACTCTTTGATTGTGCCAGGTTTAAGTGAATATTTAGGTTATCCATCTTTTTATGAACATGCATATTACGTACATTATTATGTTTCAGTGCCTTGTTGACGTACTTATTCATTTGTTTATTATTTTATTATTTAAAATCATATATATATATATATATATATATATGATTTTAAATAATATTATAATTTAAATTAATAAAATAATATCAATTATAATGATATAACTTTCTGACTGCTTTAACCACTGCAGTTTTGGTGGTGCAGTAGTGGAGTTGTGGAATCATAGCAATCGATAGCAATCTCAGCTGTCAATCATGGCATTACACCACATTCTTATAGCATCAAATAACTAACTAAAACAAAACTTATTGGAAAAACAAACACTTGAATGTGTCATTGTGATAAAAACAACCTAAAATGACAAAAACCATCTTTGGAAAAAATATCAGATTTTTTTGTTTGGGTCGCGTCCCATTTGATTACATGGAGAGGGCGGGGTTTATGAGCTATACTGCAGCCAGCCACCTGGGGGCGATCGAAATGCTTTGGCTTCACTTTTTAGGACGTGTGCGGCACACTTGGACATGTCATTTTAAGCATAAAGTAAAATTTGTGTAAAGTTAAAGAAATGCTATGTTAAATGATCTAACTGTATAATCTCCATATTGGTTTTTGCCCATTGCAAGAATAACTAACAGCTACACATTAAATCTTCAAACTCAGATCCCTGGAATGAAAGTAGTGGTGGGGACGAGTAACATCGAGGAGCAGAGCCTTCCGTTTGACCTGTCCATCTTCAAAGCGCTGCTCCAGATTGAGGTGAACTCGCGTTTGCATGTTGTGTTGAATCGAGGGTCTGCGATGGATGATGTTTCTAACACTTCTATTTATTTTCAGATCAGTGATTGCAATGCTGGACAGATCAAAGGTCTGCCTTCCCTAAAGCCCACGCTGGCCACGCTCAGCATACACCTCTCAGCCGGCAGTATGAAGGTACTTTAGATGCTTCTGTCTTCTGCAACAAATTTGAGTCTCAGGGCCCTATCATACACCCGGCGCAATGCAAGTGTTTTTTGCTAGTTTCAGCCTGACGCTGTTATCATTTTCACGTCCAGCGCCACGTTGTTTAAATGGCAAATGCACTTGGGCCCATCTGTTTGCCCATGGGCGTGCTGGTCTGAAAACGAGATGTGTTCGGGCGCATTGTTGGCGCGTTGCTATTTTGAGGGAACTGAAATCGACTGCGCCATTGACCAACTGAAACCTGGTCTAAAGTCAATAGCGCAGTGTTTTTTGTTATTTAAAGGACGTTTTAGTAATATGTGCCTATAGGCGGGTGCACAACGTGCGTACACTCTGCTTATTACACACACAGGGACACGCAGCAGCACACAAAACATTTTAAATATTAAAAATAAAAGGATTCCTCTCTGGAGAAGCATTCAGTCTTTCCGCTTGAAAATTCTGCCATGGTGCAAGCGCAACTGGCTTTTAAAGGGAAAGGGAGATGAGACTCTGATTGGTTTATTGCATGTTATGCCCAAAACACTTCCATGACTCATTAAGAGAATAGGTACAACCCTTTTGGACCATGCGCCTGGCGCCGGCCGTTTTTTCTGTCGTTAAACTAGCAAAAGTGGATTCGGACACGCCCTAGGTGCACCTGCGCCATGCGCTTCAGACCATGCGCTTAGATCGTTAAAATAGGGCCCTCAAAATGCAGTAGAGCATCTCTAGAAACAAAAATGGCTGGTTTTAGGGTCCGTTAAAAGGTTGCAAAGTTGGCACTGAAAGTTGTGCGAATGACAATGTAGGCTCCTCCTTTGACAGGAAATCTTAGTTCCCGAAGCGTCTGAATTTGCGCACTGGGAACCTGAGGGAGTGGATACGGACTGTCCCGTGACGGCGATCATTCCCACGTGGAAGATGCTCACCACTCTGGACATGAGCCGAAACTACATACGCTGCATCGATGAGTCGGTGGTGAGTTAGCCTACGTTATATGAAATAAATACCACTTCTTTCCTTGTTGATTATAAACGTTGTGCTTTTCTTGGTCTCTTCTTTTTCGTAGAAACTGATTCCTGAAGTGGAATTTCTTGATCTCAGTCATAATGAGTTGTCTCTAGTGGAAAACCTCCAGGTGTGTTGTCTAAAAATGGACTTAAAAAATTGTCTTAATATGGAAAGAAAGTTTGGTTTTTATAAACCAATGTATTAATTTCTCAATTTTTCAATGCAGCATTTGTACAACCTGGTTCACCTGGATCTGTCGTTCAACAAACTCACTGTCCTGGAGTGTGTTCACACTAAACTCGGGAATGTCAAGACTTTGAATCTGTCTGGTAATCAGCTGGAGACGCTCTCCGGCCTCAGTAAACTTTACTCCTTGGTTAACTTGGACCTAAGCAGCAACAAATTAGCACAGGTAGTTTATTATGTGCAAAATTTCATGTTGTTGATGCAATTATTTGCTTGATATAATTCTCTCTGTCTTCTGTTTTGCGTAGCTGGATGAAATTAAACACATCGGCACTCTTCCCTGTCTGGAGAAACTGACTCTGGCTGAAAACCCCATGTGCATCATCCCAGATTACAGGACTAAAGTTCTGGCCCAGTTCTGCGACAGGGCCTCTGAGGTATGGAGCTTCTCATCAGAGATTACTGCAGCTTTGGTGGAGTTTGCAGGAAGAGTGTCATATTACATAAATTAGGTGTTTTTCTAAGGACATTTGTCTGGATTTGTTTTTAAAGGGTAGAGAAATGTAATTCACGTTTGTCACGCAGGTGTGTTTGGATGGTACGATCACCACAGAGAAAGAGCTCGACACGGTGGAGGTGCTGAAAGCTATTCAGAAAGCCAAAGTGGCCAAAGACCGAATGGCAAACAATGGCAAAAAGGTATTTTATATTTTATACATTTTTATATTTCTTTTTTTATGCAAAAATAAATTAAACTTATTATTATTATTATTGTTATTATTATTAGACTTTTTTGGTTTTATTTAGTTGGAAATTTATTTTTAGTTTTTTTCATTATCATAATAATTATTTATTGTTATTATTATTTGAACATCTATTATGAGACTTGCTTTTAGTAGGAAAATTCATTTTAGTACTTTTTCATGATGATGATGATAATAATTATTATTATAACAACATTATTATTTATGTTCTACTATTACTATTATTTTAAAATTGTATTTTTAGACTTTTGCTTTTGTTTAGTAGGAATATTCCTTTTAGTACTTTTTTCATGATGATAATAATAATAATAATTATTATTTGTTTTTATTTAACATTATTATTATTTTAACATTTTATTATTAGACTTTTGCTTTTGTTCAGTAGGAATATTCATTTTAGCATTATTATTATTATTATGATTATTATTTATTATAATAATGTTTTTACTTTTATTATATTACTTTATTATTTAACATGATTATTATTTTAAACTTTATAAATTTAAACTTATCAGACGTTTGCTTTTGTTTAGTAGGAATATTCCTTTTAGTATTTTTTCATGATAATATTAATAATAATAATAATAATAATTTATTATTTTTATTATATTACATTATTATTATTTTAACATGTATTATTAGACTGTTTAGTAGAATATTCCTTTTAGTATTTTTACATGATGATAATAATAATAATAATAATTTATTATTTTTATTATATTACATTATTATTATTTTAACATGTATTATTAGACTGTTTAGTAGAATATTCATTTTAGTACTTTTTCATGGTCATAATAATAATAAAATAATGTTACTGTTGTTGTTATTATTAATATTAGCATTTATTATTAGACGGTTTTGATTTTGTTCAGTAGGAACATTTAAAAAAATTATATAATGATCGTTAAAGGGAAACAAATTCCAAGTAAAAGCTTTCCTAAATAAAACGGTTATGTAATAGGCTCTAATGCAAACTACTGTTTCATCTGTCAGATGAAAGGTTTTCTAATGTAATTAATGTCTTTTAAGGCGTGTGCTGATGGCTTGCTTTCAACTGACTGTGACACATTATTATTCTCAAACAATCTTTTAGGTGCGAGTCGGGCTAACCTTGATATCCAGTCATGAGAATTCAACAAAAAAATGATTCAGTGTCTGGCTTTATATGCTCACATTGATGCACGTGTGTGTCAGCATCTATTGCATAACACACATTTTCCAGTGATGAGAAAGACACAAGTTGTGGCGCCTCCTCCTGGCCAGATTCTGATAGTGACTGGATATCACCAATGCTACACATGACTGCAGTCCTGCTATATTATAAAGACATGAAATAAATCTGATTATTGTTGATGCATCGGTTTTTGCATGTGCTATTGTAATATTATGTTGTGCTCATGTCTCGGAATTACCGTAATTATAATGACAGGAAAATACATTAGAGCTGTTCAGTTTGTAAAGAATTAGCAGTTCGGAGTCTCAGGGTTTATTTATTTATTTTATTTGTGTAAAATAATTTCAATATTGTTTTAAACTATTTAAGTATTTTAATGTTTTTCTTTTAATGTAAAAATGTCGAGGCAAATTTGTAAAATGTGTACTCTCTGACTAGCTTTTCCTGTTGAACTCCTGTAGTTTTGGTTGTTTTTATATGTCGTCACAAAAAGTCAGAGCTTTAATAAAATTAAAGCGAAAAAAATGTAATTACGGTATTTCCGAAATAACATGAACTCACTATTATTTTGAGGCCTTCGTGTTTCTGTGTGTGTGCTGAATCTTTCATGTCCTAACCAGGCATGACGCTTTGAGCAAAGTTTTTGTTCACATTGAAAGCGAAATGTGTTAAATTCACATTCAATCAGACGATATTTGGAGTAGGATTTGGACCAATGAGATTTCTGTGTGGGTGGTGCTTCTCAAAAATTGTCGTTCTGGTTTGGACATGTTGTAAAATGTTACGACGTTTATGATTCCTCGCACCCTTTATAACGACCTCCAGGGGTCTTGGTTGTGCTTTTCGCTAAAGAGAAGCCTGATGTTATTGTTGTTAGGTGAGTGACGTCCCGGGGCAGGCCGCCGGCGGGCCGCAGTCCTCTTCGTCCTCTCTCGTCGCGCCGCCATCCTCTTCTTCCCCCTCTCTGTCCCGTTCCACCTGCTCCAGTCAAGGTAATCATGTATGTATCGCGCTGCTGGGACGAGGGGGGGAAACACAAACGGAGAGTTAAAAGTGAAATGTGTCATTTCAAGGTTTCTCAAACACTCCCGTCTGTCATTGGTCGGATAAACAAGTAGTCCCGCCCCAAACTTGTTTTGTCTGCATATAAAGATGTGATAGGAGATAGTATTGACAAAATAAAATTACACCCTTCACCTTTAAACCTAAAAAACGTCCCTCTGATGGCAGGACGTAATGTAAAACTGACGTTATTTCTCTGTTTTGGCGTCACATATTTCCTGCAACATTACACTTTTTAATATTTCAGCTGTTTACATGGTTAAAAAATATTGTTTCTTCATTACATAATGATTGTAAATGAATAATATAAAGCTACTGAATTGTTATTTATAACAAACGCCCAGTTTTCTTTGCACAAGTGATCTAAATCTTATTTCATTTACATTTCATTGTTCAGTTACTCCTGCATACTGACTTATTGTAGCTCTTCTGGTCATAATTATGTTTCGGAGATTTGGTGCGCCCGTTTCTGCATTGCAGGAAAAATAAATCAAATTTCATCAGCTTTCCTCCCTGGTTTTTCTCATAACTTTGCTTTGAATCAATATAATAGGCATCCATTTTCTTTGCTTTGCAGTGTCAGACTAGCCTAAACGCTGAATTTTGTGGTGGTTAATTTGCATTTGTTGCTCTAATACCGATTGGGCTTGATTGATAAAGCATATGATCTCCATATTTGTCTCTTGAGTGTTAGTTACTAAGCAACAGCCTCGGGTGCTTTTGATTAGACTTTCTATTTCTGCCAACGACATCTAAATATTCACGATTACGCACTCCTGTAAAATGTGATTAAACATTGTTTTCTCAAATATTAATGGAATAATATTGTAATCTAGGATAAGTTGTCTTCGAAATCATCTATACATTATCAGGACCTTTCATTTCTGTGTAAAAATTGGGTTTTTTGTGTGTGATTTTTAATTTGATTTACTTTATATTTTGTTTGATTTTGGTGTTTGATATCTGACAAATCATTAGATCAACTGCTGTCAGTTGTTGTATATGAAAGTCTTTTGACATCATCCTGACGCTTGCATCATTAGCGTATCAACCAATGATGATACACCATATATGACTGAACAAACAAATCAAATCATCACCATCCATTTTCATCATCACCACATCGAATTTGTTTGCTGTGTAAATAAAACTTCAGTGACTGAAGAATAACTTTTACTTTTCATCTCCCTTTCAGAAATAACTACTTGTAAAGAAAAAGCTTTTATTACCAAAGAGATATTAACTCATGTGGATTCTACACTTACCCAGAGATGCTATGATGTTTACAGCTCAGCTTGTGAGGTCATCCCGCAGGTTTGTTTGTGTTATGGCACAATTAAGTAATTAATATTGTGGTGCCAGCAAAAACAAGAACACACCACTGGTCCTTTTTTGCAGGTGAAAACTCAAGTTGATTCCAGTTTGTCTTCGGACGTCATTTTTGAGAGCAGGTTAGTTCTTACAAACTTCTGTTTTGTTTCTGCTATGCCTGAAACATACTCTACGCAAACATGCAAACGCAAGCTAGATTTCAAGCTTAATTGCATCCCGAAATGTTTCAAAGTGCAATTCATTATGCAATGCAAGTAGTTGTTGCATTCTCATTGTTGCCACAAGGGGTGCTATATCAAGAGGCTACAGTCCATTTTTTTCCTTTTGGTGCTGCATCCCAATTCAGAGGCTGCATCCTTTGAAAGGGCGCATTCGAAGGCCGATTGCGTCACAGCGGCGCAACAAAGGATGTCCCAATTAGAAGTCTCCTCCAAATGCGTCCTTTGTTTCCTGTGAATTTTTTTTTTGAGAGAAATTGCCGAATTACACTTTAAAACGTAAGAATTGGGTTTCAACTTGCTCAAATATCTAGTTTGTTACGTAATCAGATTACTTTTTCAAGTAACTAGTAAAGTAACACATTACTTTTAAATTTAAAACAAAATATTTGAATTAATTTTTCAAATAAGTAACGCAAGTTACTTTGTTTTCCCATTTATTGACCGACAGCTCTCTTGTCCCCATGTTGAGAAAAATCGGGAGTCGTTGTGTGTAAACAGCATTACAGCATGCATTTACTCATCTCACTCGCACAAAAAAAGATTCAGTATTCCTCAAAATGAATAAAATAAGTGAAATGAAAAATCAGAATACTATACAAACCTCCAATAATTAAATGTTAAATAAAACAAATCTTTTATGCATTTAATCTCACATTATTGACCAATTTACTTGCTGCTGAACTTCGATGATTCAGTTAGCATAAGCAAAAATTACTTTAAATTTTTTTATTTTTTTATTGGTGAAGTAAGTTAAAGTTTTTCTGCTTCTGCATTCTATTCTGTAATCCAGAATGGCAGCACAGCTGAAAGGTTTGTTTGAGCTGCGCCCTCTTCTGTACAGGAGTGAATCTGCATTTCCGTCAGCCTTATTATTTTTAATTTTGGTGTGAAAGGGCCTTTACATTTTCCCCAAAATAGAACTGTTATAGAAAAAAAAGAATAGAAAAAAACCCAAGCCCAGCCCAGGTGGGAAAAAGTAATGCAAAAGTAACATAATGCATTACTTTTCTTAAAAAGTAACCAAGTAACGCAATTAGTTACTTTTTTTTTAAGGGAATAACGCAATATTGTAATTTTTTATTGGAAAAGTAACTTTCCCCAACACTGTTGATTTATAATATCTTACTAAGATGCGATTATATATAGTTTATACTCTTTTATTATATACAGAAAAGGACCATGGTGAACATATTTAGACAGTTTGTGAACCCTGTTTTGTTTTCAGACAGTTTAATATAACTTTCAAAAAAGCCCAGTACAAACGTTACTGATCACTCATCAACGGCAGCTGTCACAGTTGCTAGACGATAACAACAGTCCTAAGTAGACCGCCCCATTTAACAACGCTCAGTCCGACCGTCGCGGCCTTTGAAGTCTGAGTCCTTCGAAGGATGCAGCCTTTGAATTGGGACACAGCCTAGGTGAACTTTCGTCATTGAGGATTAACAGTTTGAAGATAAATTTGAACATGACTGTATCCCTTGATAGATTTCTAAGGTCTGTTACATGAAAGAACACAAGTTATGTACAACAAAGACTGAGTGGTTGCAATGCTTTTATCAAACTTTGGTGTTTTGTTTGTGTACTTGCTTAGAGTGTGTTTCTGGGCTTATTACTTTTGATTGGAAATGTTATATAAGTCCCCGAAAAGTAAGTACAGGTTTTTACTTGGTCCAGATTTTCCAGTTAGACGTGTTCCTGGGTCAACATATTTTGTGAAAGAAAGGCCAAGTATTGTAAACCCATACTTGGAAGTTGTCCTCTGCATTTAACCCATCCAAGTTAGTGCACACACATTAGGAGTAGTGAGTAGTGAACACACACACACTGCAAACCGTGGACACACACACCCGGAGCAGTGGGCAGCCATTTTGCTGTGGCGCCTGGGAAGCGATTGGGGGTTAGGTGCCTTGCTCAAGGGCACCTCAGTCATTTCCTGCCAGTATTAAGAATCAAACCCACAATCTTCGGGTTACCAGTCTTGACTCTCTAACCATTAGGCCATGACTGCCCCCGGAACAACATCCTGATCCTGGAACAACTTTCCTGTCTGAAAATGTTGTCCTAAACCTAACCCTACTCATAAGTTATCCCAAAAATCAGTGGGAAACGATAGGTAAATAACACTGACGTAAAAGCACCTAACCCTGGTTGTAAGCCTAAACTTGACATAAACTGTAAACTTGTCCCTCAAATCTGATTGTTTGATTGGAATGTTGTTCCAGGATCAACAAAGAAGTTGATCCAGGAACATATTGTACTTGGTGAAATTAGGTTCTGCATTGAAATCCTTAAAGGTTGAGTGGTTCTGGATGTACTTTTAAGATTTCAAAACCAAACTAAACCAAAACTAAAACAAGTTGTTTAATTTGTCTTTAGCCCCTGTTGCTGTGAAGAGGAGTGGAAACCTTGGACCACAAGTCTTTCTAATCTCTTTGTGCCTCCTACTTTACTGTCCTACACTACCACCAACCAGGAGTTTACCAACCAACTTTCTGCTCACATCAGCCAGGCTAATAGAATAGAGTCAACCTTGATACCTTGCAAAACCACTTCTCAGGAGGGCACGGACCAAGGCAGCCCTCAATCTGGGGATGGGTACTTTGAGATGACACTAGATGACACTAACAAGATCATGGGTTGTTCCTCCTCATCTACCGTTCAGGAAAAGGGATCAGATGATGTGAAGAGAGAATCTGTAGATGATCATGTAAAAATGGTGGCTTGGTCTCTTTGCATCAGTGTTGGAGAAGGTTTGAGTCGGTGGCCATCTTGTTTGGTGGCAACGGACAGCTCGCTTGTGGTTTTCCGCTCAAGGTCAGAAGAACCAGTGAGTAACTTTGAGGAACTAACGGAGAGCTTTGAGATAGACTTGGTTGTGCCGTACACCAACATTGAGACCTTTCAGTTTGATATTCCAGAGGTTTGTGTCTCCTTGAAAGTGAAGTCAAGCAATACGCGATGGTTCTTTTTCTCAGATGCCCAAAGTCTGAAGGAGATGCACTCTAGTGTTAGTCTTCATGTGGACCAAACTAACGAGCAAATTTTGAACTCCTCTAACACTCAGATGTTCATTCGACAGTTTCTGAACTCTTGGGACTTTGAGGAAAGTGATGGCAGCGTAAAAGGTGGACACTTGATCCATTTCCTTAATCTAGACCCATCTACCTCTGACAAGAACGTCACAAACAACCCACAATTTCCAAAGAACTCAGTACCCTCAGACGTTTTATCCCAAATGGGCCTGTTTGAAAGTGATCAGGACCAAACCTCCAATCCCATGATCCTCTTTCTTACCTCTCGGCACCTCTGTGTTCTCAAGGTAGACTTTGTCGCTCTGTCGTCCCGGGACTCTTCGGAAGTAAGCGTGATGCGGAGCTGCTCCAAAGTAACTCGTATCCCGCTCTCGTTCACACTCCTCGACCCAAAGCAGGGCTGTTGTTATTGTAGGGCCGTCTCAAACTCTTGCCGTTTCTACAATAACCATGTTGTAGAACTGATGGCGGGTCACGAGTGCCTGACTATTGTTTTTGCCCTTCCACAAGACAAGTTCAACTTCCTGAGAGAGTTCATGCGGCTTCGATCCAATCTGCGGGAAATTAAGACCATTGCCCTGCAGCGCACCAAGAAAGGACACTTGAACGTGCACAGTTGTTCTGCTCCGGCTACAACCACCAAAAGAATGCCTACCAGCAGGTAAAGGAGCTCATTTGTTGCTAGTATTTCTGAAGATATGTTAGCATGGATGTCATTTTAGCCCCAGATCTAAGCTGTAGCTAGAATGTAACTGAAAGGTTGTAGGTTCAAACTCTCAAAGGCTTTCATTATTTGTGCCTTTTAGCAAGACACTTTCAGGAAGAATATTCCTAGGGTTGGGAATCAAAAATCAATTCCAATTCTGGAATCAGAGGTTTTAAAAAATTAAAAATTTGATTCCTCTTATCAATTCCTTTGTGTGCATTTAATATGACTTTAAACCATTCAAGCGCAAGAAGACTGCATTCTGTGCTGCACACACATCCAAACTGTGCGCACAGAAAATGTGATTTTAATGTTTTTTTTTTTGTTTTTTTTGTTTTTATAAACCATTCAAGTGCAAGAAGACTTGGGCACTATTTTCTGTGCTGCGCACACATCCAAAACAGGCTCACAGAAAGCCGCCTCTCATACTGAATAGTGCGCGATACTGAACTGAGTTCTCTTCCGCGTCTTTTTGCACTTAAACGAACAAATACACACAAAAATATGTCAAAATATCCTCATAAACACAGTCAGTTATGTCTTAAAGGGATAGTTCACCCTGAAATGAAAATAAAGTCATCTTTTACTCACCCTGCTGTTGCTCTAATGCCCTATGTCCTCCTATCTTTTTCGGACCTCAAAGGGAGAAATTTTGAAAAACGTCCTGCACGCGCTCCATATAATGGCAGTGAATGGCGACCAGGCTAAAACTTTACAAAAAGGATACAAAAGTATCACGCAATGATACAGTGAGCCGCGCGCCATATATGGAAAGTGTCAGGAGTCATACTATAAGGTTTTGCGAGAAAGAAAAACATTATTTAGTCAAAATACTGAGCTCGGCCGTTACTCTGTGCACGTTCCTGGGAGTGCGTGTGAGCCGTCAGCAGCCGCACTGTTGTCATGGCACCCAGGATAAGCACACACACACACCATTTTGAGAAATCAGGCTCAATAGAAACAAACGGGACTCTTGTCTCTTCTATAAGGTAAATAATAAGAAATAATACATTAATACTAATAATAAAGTAAACCTCCTGAAGTGAATGTTGTGTACCGGTTGTTATGACAACATTGCGTGAGCGGCTGCTGATGGCTCGCACGCACTCACAGTAACGCGCACAGAATAACGGCCGAGCTCAGTATTTTGACTGAATAGTAAGGTTTCTTTCTCTGAAAACTTTATAGTATGCCTCCTGAACACTTTCCATATATGGCGGGCGGCTCACTGTATCATTGCGTGATACTTTTGTATCCTTTTTGTAAAGTTTTAGCCTGGTCGCTATTCACTGCCATTTATATGGAGGAGCGCGAACAGGACTTTTTTCAAAATTTCTCCCTTTGAAGTCCGAAAAAGATAGATGGACATAAGGCATTGGAACAACAGCAGGGTGAGTAAAAGAGCACTTTATTTTAATTTCAGGGTGAACTATCCCTTTAAGTGAACGTAAACAGTTGACAAATAAAACGCATGTGTAACAGTATATTGGATCCGTGCAGCTCTTAAAGTGACAGCAGCCTAATATTCCTGCTGCTTTCTCTATAATAACGTTAATCAAACAACAAAAGACAAATTCACTTGCTGTTTTTTTATAAAGTGCAGTGTTATTTTACATTTGATTCGTTTCTGTACCTGAATACCTCCAAATCTTAAAACACTTTATTTTAATCGTATCTTTGTTTAGTTGTATTTATTTGTGTGATTGCTAATTTGTTTATTTGTGTATTTGTCTTTTTTAATTACTGAGTGTTTACTTGTCATTAATAATGCTTGAAATTTATATTAGTTAGGCTAGTTGTTTTTGCTATGGTGTTTTTTTAAACCATAGGCCAAAGTTCCTTGTGTAAGTGTTCTTTAGCCTGTTGATTTTTGTTCATGGTATTCAGCTACAATGAAATGTTTTGCAACAAGACTTAGAATAAATGTGAATATCTAAGTTTTTTTTTTTTTTTACCTTATTGGAATTGAAATTAGGAATCGATAAGCAGAATTGGAAATCAGAATCGGAATCGTTAAAATTCAAACGATACCCAAACCCTAAATATTCCTGTCTAGATGTAGCTAGTTTGCTGCTACTTAAAATAACTTCAACGTCCATCAGTTTGGGTTTGGAATTATCATTCATCATATTGTTTAGAAATTATAGCCATAGCAGTTAGCATAAGAATTAGGTTAGTAACTCTTAACCAGAAGTTTCTACTTGGTACTGAAGTCGAAAAGAAAGGACGATAACTCTAACTAGAGTTGTCAAAAGTACCAACTTCGGTACTAAGTCGGTACTGAAATTTTAAAAACATGACGATGCCAGCATTTCCCTCTAGCATTTTGAGCGCTGTTGAACGGATTCTTAAACGCCTCTGATTGGACATTGTGTTCACGCGCTCAACATGTCTCTGATTGGCCATTGTGTTCACGCGCTCTATATATGTCTGTGATTGGCTACAATGATCAACGCTCTTCACCGAGTGCTTCAATCCGTCTATCAGTGGCTGTATTAGGGATCCGCTGATAGACCTCCCTTTCAAACGCTCCTGTGTGTGTCTAAGCGCTCGGTGAAGAGCGAGCGTCATTGAAGCACTCGGAGAAGAGCATTGATCGTTGTAGCCAATCACAGACATATATGTTGAGCGTGTGAACATAATGGCCAATCAGAGGTGTTTAAGAATCCGTTCAACAGTGCTCAAAATGCTAGTATCACATTTTTACTTGGTACTGAAGTCGGTACTTTTGACAACTCTACCTCTAACCTTATACCTATCCCTAAACCCTAATCCTAACTTTACAGGTGAAATGGGTTGGGGAAATAGCATTTTCTTTATTGTGTTTTGAAATTATAACCATAGCAGTTAGCATGAGGTTAGTATGATTAACTTGTTTTCTAACCTTGTATGTGCAAAGTTATATATAGTCTTTCAATTTATGTCATGACCATTTTAAGCCTAATTTGCAGGGTTGCCAGAAGAGCAAGTAACGTAATTTTTTAACTAAGAATTATGTCTCTAAATCTTAACCAGAAGCTCTTTAAACTAGAAAAGTAATCCCATCTTAAAAGGACGATTAAGACTTAACTCTATCACTATCCCTAATCCTAACTTTACAGATGAAATGCTTTGAAATGCTTTTTAATGGATACCAGAAGTGCAGAAGGGGAGATAAAATGCATCTGCTAAATGACTACTCACTTCTCCCAAGGCAGCATTTGTTAATTAGAAAAACTTTATTGGTTCTTTTCACAGTAGATATGCTGCACTGTTTTTTTCACAGTGTCCCTCAGGAAGTGCCAAGGCCCCATCTGACCCTGTCTCTGCTGTATCCAGCCAAATCTCTCATTCAGCAGCTGATGGAGGACAACCTATGTCCCTCGCACCTCTCACTCTCCTCTTCATTACTCCTCATTTCATCTCTCAAGGGAGACCAGCTTGTTCACTTCTTCCACGACAATATTGCTGAGGCAAGTCGTTCGCTCATTTCACAGATTCAGATCTGATATGAGGAAATTTCCTGGATGGTTGTGTCGTAGAATTTTCCCTATGGAAGTTTCCTTCGCAATCCTTTGGGTTTTACAGTGGTTCAGTTGTTTTCCACACACCGTATATTCCTCGATTTATTCTTCCGGTCAACCCCTCTCTTCCTGTGTGCACTCTTGGCTCCCGTGAAATTTGTTTATTTACTTTGACTCTGTTACATGTGGCCAGCTGCCTTGTTTTCAAAAGGCGACTATCTGAACTATTTTCCACTCATTCTCAAATGTCCTACACAATCAGTACACTGTTTTTACAGGATATCCTAGAGTTTAAACCGTAAACAAACACACCTAACATTTGCAACATGATTAGTCCGTTGCAACATGATTAGTTATCCTCACTAGAATCATTTACAGTGCATCCGGAAAGTATTCACAGCGCTTCACTTTTTCCACATTTTGTTATGTTACAGCCTTATTCCAAAATGGATTAAATTCAGTATTTTCCTCAAAATTCTACAATCAATACAATGACAACGTGAAAGAAGTTTGTTTGAAATCTTTGCAAATTTATTAAAAATAAAAAACAAAAAAAATCACATGTACATAAGTATTCACAGCCTTTGCCATGACACTCAAAATTGAGCTCAGGTGCTTCCTGTTTCCACTGATCATCCTTGAGATGTTTCTACAACTTGATTGGAGTCCACCTGTGGTAAATTCAGTTGATTGGACATGATTTGAAAAGGCACACACCTGTCTACTGTATATAAGGTCCCACAGTTAACAGTGCATGTCAGAGCACAAACCAAGCCATGAAGTCCAAGGAATTGTCTGTAGACCTCCGAGACAGGATTGTATCGAGGCACAGATCTGGGGAAGGGTACAGAAAAATGTCTGCAGCATTGAAGGTCCCAGTGAGCACAGTGGCCTCCATCATCCGTAAATGGAAGCAGTTTGGAACCACCAGGACTCTTCCTAGAGCTGGCCGCCCAGCAAAACTGAGCAATCGGGGGAGAAGGGCCTTAGTCAGGGAGGTGACCAAGAACCCGATGTGTGTCTCTGTGGAGAGAGGAGAACCTTCCAGAAGAACAACCATCTTTGCAGCACTCCACCAATCAGGCCTGTATGGTAGAGTGGCCAGACGGAAGCCACTCCTCAGCAAAAGGCACATGACAGCCCACCTGAAGTTTGCCAAAAGGCACCTGAAGTACTCTCAGACCATGAGAAACAAAATTCTCTGGTCTGATGAAACAAAGATTGAACTCTTTGGCCTGAATGGCAAGCGTCATGTCAAGAGGAAACCAGGCACCACTCATCACCTGGCCAATACCATCCCTACAGTGGAGCATGGTGGTGGCAGCATCATGCTGTGGGGATGTTTTTAAGCAGCAGGAACTGAGAGACTAGTCAGGATTGAGGGAAAGACGAATGCAGCAATGTACAGAGACATCCTTGATGAAAACCTGCTCCAGAGCACTCTGAAACTCAGACTGGGGCGAAGGTTCATCTTCCAACAGGACAACAACCCTAAGCACACAGCCAAAATAACAAAGGAGTGGCTATGGGACAAATCTGTGAATGTCCTTGAGTGGCCCAGCCAGAGCCCAGACTTGAATCCGATTGAACATCTCTGGAGAGATCTGAAAATGGCTGTGCAACGATGCTCCCCATCCAACCTGATGAAGCTTGAGAGGTCCTGCAAAGAAGAATGGGAGAAACTGCCCAAAAATAGGTGTGCCAAGCTTGTAGCATCATACTCAAAAAGACTTGAGGCTCTAATTGGTATCAAAGGTGCTTCAACAAAGTATTGAGCAAAGGCTGTGAATACTTAGGTACATGTGAATTTTTCTTAATTATTTTTTTTAATATAAATTTGCAAAGATTTCAAACAAACTTCTTTCACGTTGTCGTTATGGGGTATTGTTTGTAGAATCTTGAGGAAATTAATGAATTTAATCCATTTTGGAATAAGGCTGCAACATAACAAAATGTAGAAAAAGTGAAGCGCTGTGAATACTTTCCGGATGCACTGTATGCCCTACACTTAATTTGAGGTGTTTATTAGTATTTGTGTTCCAGTTTTCTTGGACATGTCCTCAGTTCTTCAAAATCAAATGATAACTGGCTTGGCTGAAGGTATCATTCATGTTTGTAGTATGCATGGAAGAAACAAAACCCTGACCATAAGTTTGAGCAATTGAAATGCTTGTCTAAGCAAACGCCACTAAATAAACTGCAGTATTATGTGACAAAGAGACTGAGGGTGTTTATCTTGCTGTTGACATGCAGGTGGAGAATGAGGAGCTGAAACACATCTTGTGGACGTCGGTGCTCTTCTACAGATCTCCTGATGTGGAGACAACCGCCTGTGTCCTGCTGTCCACCAAAGCCATCTACTTCATCCTGGACGACACGGCGTCCTCGCTCACCAACCAATCAAGTGAGCAAAACTTTACTTACTTTACATTTACAATGACGATTCTGTTCTAATCCGATCTTCAAATATATTCAGTTCTGTTGTTCACCTGATAAAGTGATTTATATTCTGTGCTTCTGATTTATTCAGTTCTATTCTGTCTGTTTTATTCTGTTTAATTAATTTTTTCTGTTGCGCAAATGCATTTCATTCTGTTGTATTCTGTACATCAGATACATTCTATTCTTTGCTGCTTCGTTCTTTTCAACTTCATTCCAATCTGTTTTCAGATATAGTTGTTCTGATATATTGTTTATTCTAACATATTTATTTCTGTGGTATACTATTCAATTCTGTTATATTTTGTTCTTCAGATATATTCTCTGCTATTTTATTCTGTTCTTCAGATATTATTTTATTCTATTCAGTTCTGTTGTATTGTTTTTCAGATATATTCTGTTATTTAATTCTATTCAGTTCTATAGTATTCTGTTCTTCAGATATTCTGTTATTTTATTCTATTCAGTTCTTTTGTATTCTGTTCTTCAGATATATTTTATGCTATTTTATTCTATTCAGTTCTATTGTATTCTGTTTTTCAGATATATTCTCTGTTATTTTATTCTATTCAGTTCTATTGTATTCCGTTTTATTGTATTCCGTTCTACAGATATTCTGTTATTTTATTCTATTCAGTTCTATTGTATTCTGTTCTTCAGATATATTTTATGCTATTTTATTCTATTCAATTCTATTGTATTCTGTTTTTTAATATATTCTGTTATTTTATTCTATTCAGTTCTATTGTATTCTGTTCTTCAGATATTCTGTTATTTTATTCTATTCAGTTCTTTTGTATTCTGTTCTTCAGATATATTTTATGCTATTTTATTCTATTCAATTCTATTGTATTCTGTTTTTTAATATATTCTGTTATTTTTTTCTATTCAGTTCTATTGTATTCTGTTATTTTATTCTATTCAGTTCTGTTGTTTTCTGTTCTTCAGATATTCTGTTATTTTATTCTATTCTGTTCTGTTGTTTTCTGTTCTTCAGATATTCTGTTATTTTATTCTATTCAGTTCTATTGTATTCTGTTCTTCAGATATTGTTATTTTATTCTTTTCATTTCTGGTGTATTATGTTTTTCAGATATATTCTCTGTTATTTTATTCTATTCAGTTCCATTGTATTCTGTTCTTCAGATATTGTAATTTTATTCTTTTCATTTCTGGTGTATTATGTTTTTCAGATATATTCTCTGTTATTTTATTCTATTCAGTTCTGTTGTTTTCTGTTCTTCAGATATTCTGTTATTTTATTCTATTCAGTTCTGTTGTATTCTGTTCTTTAGGTATATTCTCTGTTATTTTATTCTATTCAGTTCTGTTGTATTCTGTTCTTCAGATATGTTCTCTATTCTATTCAGTTCTGTTGTATTCTGTTCTTCAGATATTCTTTTATTTTATTTTATTCTATTCAGTTCTGTTGTTTTCTGTTCTTCAGATATTCTGTTATTTTATTCTATTCAGTTCTATTGTATTCTGTTATTTTGTTCTGTTGTATTCTGTTCTTCAGGTATATTCTCTGTTATTTTATTCTATTCCGTTCTGTTGTATTCTGTTCTTCAGGTATATTCTCGGCTATTTTATTCTATTCAGTTCTATTTTATTCTGTTCTCTAGACATTCTGTGCTATTATATTCTATTTTGTTCTGTTGTATTCTGTTCTTCAGATATTCTGTACTATTTTATTTGATTCAGTTCTATTATATCCTCTATTCTATTCTTCAGATACATTCTGAGACATTTTATTTTTCTTTCAATTATATTCTATTATCTTTTCATGTTTTTCATAAGGATTCTATTCTGTTCTATTTTATTTTCACATACTATTCTATTCAGTTCTTCGCATATATCTTTCTGTATTCTGTTCTAGTCATCAGTCTAGAACATTAAAATTGATTCATTAAATTGATTCATCTTGCAGTGATGTGGACCTGGCAACCATCCGAGCTTAAGGGCACAGATTTCCTCATCTCCTTCTGCTTCACCCTCAAACTGAAGGACCTGCAGAGTGTCAATGTGGGCTTGTTCGATCAGTACTTCAGAGTTGTCGGTGAGTTTGTTGTGAACAAGATCACTACTGGTCCAATTTTCTGTCTGAAAGGCATGTGATTGGATGACATATTTATCAAGCTGACACAAATTGCAATGATCAGCTTAATCAAAGGAGTAGCAATAAATATAAGTGCATGCTGTTTAAAGTCCATATGGTTTGTTTTGTGTGAAATCTGTTTCATGAATTCAGTTGTGCACCAAGGAACTGCTAATATAGCATTTCATATTGCTGTTTATCCCTAGGGAAAATGCCTTAGGCAAGAAGCTCACATTCTATTTATTCTATGCTTTTTTGCGGCAGACAGGTGCAGTTAAAAACGTGTGTACAACAGTTTTGCAAGCAACACTTTTTATTTTATATATTTAGCATCTCCATTAACAGGGCGATGAAACTAAAAGTGAAAACGGATATGTTAAAGAGTTTAATCTTTCTTTCTTCAAAGGGCCCTCAGCCGATCACATAATTTCCTGTCTGACCCGTGACGGTTACGGCACACATCGTTTCTTGCAGCAGCTGATGATGGTTTTGTCCCTTCTGGAGAAAGTTCCCTCTCCTGAACCTTCTGAGCTGGATTTCTACTCACAGTTTGGAAACAAAAGCACAGGTTTGACTGCTTGGATGTCTCAAATATATTGTGAAAATCCGATAAGTCGCTCAGCCTTTTGACTGGATGTTTACCAATGATATTTTATTCCCTCGCGAATCAGGTAAAATGGAGAACTACGAGCTGGTCCACTCTAGCAAGGTGAAGTTTGTATACCCAAGCGAGGAAGAAATCGGAGACCTCACCTTCATTGTGGCGGGGAGAAAGACCCCGCAGGCGCCGTCTCACTCCTTCAACATCCTTTTGTACGTACTGGTGTTCCAGGTCCACGTCGTTCCGGGCCAAACCAGCCAGAACCAGACCATCCTACAACCCAAGACTCTTATACTCACCAGCACGGATGCCTTCCTCCTGGACGAAGACCACATCAGCTACCCGTTACCCGAATTCGCAAAAGAGCCACCGCAAAGAGACAAGTACCGCCTTACGGACGCCCGGCGGATCCGCGACCTGGACCGCGTGCTGATGGGCTACCAGACTTACCCGCAAGCCCTCACGCTGGTGTTTGACGACATTCCTGGACCGGATCTTTTGTGCCACCTTACCATGGACCATTTTGCGGACGGCAAGGGTGACAGGACGCAGGGGGTCGGAGGAGCCGAGGGCGAAGTGCAGTGGTGTATTTTCGTACCCGGTGCGGACAGCAGAGAGCGGCTGATATCGCTCCTGGCTCGCCAGTGGGAGGCGTTATGTAGCCGAGAGCTGCCGGTAGAGCTTACTGGCTGAACCACGGAAAATGCGCAGTATTTACCTACACATAGTATGAAGAACATTTGTTTTTACAAATTTTTTTTTTTTTACTGTTTTGACACAATGCATCCTGGGAAGCTGTATTGTAGAGTCCACATGAGTGTAATATTTTTTGTCTCAGGCTTCAAACTTTGCTTTGCTTTTTAGACATATTTATCTGCTGCTGTGTACAATCGGCCATGCATTATAAAATGTGAAACGTCTGTTATACAGTTTTGTGCTGCAGTGTTATTTTGATTTTTTTTTTTTTTTTTTTTAAAGTGAATTTGTTGTTTGTTGCAACAAAATGATTTTACGATAGATGGCTTTTAATGAACGAAAAGATGTATATAGTCTTTCGTTTTTTTACGTAAATGCAGTTTTAAGGTGTTATTCCTATTTTAGAAAGTATTCCCGAGACAAATCTGCGGATTTATTTGTACAGATATTCAAACGGAAGACCACCGAGCATGTTTACAGAGCGCTTTGAGCTTCATGAGATTATTCACCATGGGAATTCAGACTGATCATGCACTTTGAATTTTTTTAATAAATGTGAGTAATTATAAATGGGTTTTCTTTTTTTATTGTTTTTATTCTTGATTTAATGTCAAAATATTTTATTTCATCCACAAAATGGAACAAAATGCTAAAATGGACGACATGGCCCAAATAAGAGAATTTTTGTTTATAAAAATAATTCATGTAATCTTTTTATATATAAAACTGTATTTATATATTTCATTATTGTGTTATTTTATTTATATATAATTTGTTTTTTTTTTAATAGGTAAGATACCTTATAAGATGTAATGCTAAAAAAATGAGTCATCATTTCTGTAATCCAGAACATATAATGCTATATTATTTAAAGTGTGAAGGGTTTATTTGATGATAATTTATTTTTCATTCTTAATGGTAATTTTAAATAAATGTTTATATATACACTGCCGTTCAAAAGTTTTTGATCTGTAAGATTTTTAATGTTTTTAGAAGAAGTCTTATGCTCACCAAGGCTGCATTTATTTTATTAAAAATACAAAAAAAAAAAAAGTAATATTGTGAAATATTATTTAAATGTAAAATAACTGTTTTCTATTTGAATAATTTATTTTAAATATAATCTTTTGTAACATTATAAATGTCTTTACTCTCACTTTTGATCACTTTAATGCATCCTTGCTGAATAAATGTATTCATTTCTTTAAGTTCTTTCCCAAAAAAAGGAAAAAATCTTACTGACCCAAAACTTTTGAACGGTAGTACAATGTTGCAAAAGCTTTCTATTTCAGATAAATGCTGTTCTTTTGAACTTTCTATTCATCAAAGAATCCTAGAAAAACTGTTTTCAACATTGATAATAATCATAAATGTTTCTTGAGCAGCAAATCATCATTTTAGAATGATTTCTGAAGGATCGTGACACTGAAGACTGGAGCAATGATGCTGAAAATTCAGCTTTAATCACAGGAATAAATTACATTTTAAAATATATTCAAATAGAAAACAGTTATTTTACTTTTTAATAATATTTCACAATATTACTGTTTTACTGTGTGTGTGTATATATTGGTCCTAAAAATAAGCTACTTTTTTTTAAAGCCAAATATATATACATTTTATTTTTACCGTCTAAGACTTTTATGTTTTTTTTTTTGTCTGGTTTTGTGCCAATGCTAGTTAAAAGCTCTATGAAGGAATATCTCAATTTTTTGTTCATATATATATATATATATAATTTTTTATTTATTTATTTATTTATTTTATTTATTGGATTTATATTTAAGACAAGAAGCAATTGAATTCATAAAAGTTCTTTGAAATGCTAGGTAAATGTGCCTGTAAACTACTTTTACATCCTTAAGGCTATATGAATAACAGAAAGATTTGGACAAGCAAAAACTAAAGTGTGTCTCGTGACTAAAGTCCTGGTTGAGCAAACCGAAAAAACCTCTTCCTCTCTCTCCAGCCTGTGTTGTTCCCTTGAAGACTGAGCGTCAGCGATATTAGATCCTGCTTTGAAACCCAGTGGCACGGGGCCTGTTGCTGAAACATTCACGGCCTGATTGACCACTATGAACACGCACACGGGGTCACGCACAACACCATGCTTCTGGGAAACTGATGCAGCTTGTCAGCGCTGTAATTTATTACACGGCGTGCCGTTAGACGAGTGAGGAAGGGCAGGAAACATTTGCTCTGTGCTGTTGAGGTGTCCAGCGCTGGGCATTGTCAATCTGACCCCGTCACTTCCTGTTATTCCTTTGGCCCAGGTGAAGGTCATGCTGGATTCACTGTATACTTTGTTTCTGTGAAATGCTGGATTTTGCTTATTAAAGGGATAGTTCACCCAAAAATTAAGAAACTTCTGTTAACATTTATTTACAGTTGTTCCAAACCTGTATGAGTTTATTTCTTCCGTTGAACACAAAAGAAGATATTTTGAAGAATGTAGAATCAGATAGTTGACGGTATCCATTGACTTCCACAGTCAACTGTGTGGTTACAAACATTCTTCAAAATATCTTCTTTGTGTTCAACAGAAGAAAGAAACTCATACAGGTTTGGAACAACATGAGGGTGAGTAAATGAGGATCATTTTCATTTTTGGGTGAACTATCCCTTTAAATATGGGCCATTGACTTTGTAGCATTTGCTTTGTGGCAGTTTGTACTAGCCTTGCAACTTTAATAACATAATGTTTTCTGCACATTATGAAAGAGTTTGACAGACTGAAGCATCTCTAATGAGCTGAGAATTCATTGTTGTATTCATCGTAAACAGTATCAGATTTCATATCTATATATCTATCTATATATATATATATATATACACACACTAAGATAAATTTTAATTATCTATACAGTTGCTAAGAGGTTGCCAGGGCATTGCTATGCGGTTGCTAGGATGTTCTGAGTTGCATTGTGGCTGCTAAGAGGTTGTAGGATGTTTTAGAATATGTTAGTGTCTTTAATTTTATGTGCATTGCTGTGCGGTTAGTGGGTGGTTGCCAGGGCAGTGCTTTATGGTTGCTAACATGTTCCATGCTTTGCTAGCTGGTGAGGCAGGGTGTTGCTCTGTGGTTTCCAGGGTGACTGACTGCGTGGTTTTTCATGCATTGCTAAGCGTTCGCTAAGATATTCTGAGCTATATTTTAGAATGTTGCTATGTAGCTGCTAAGGTGTTGTGTGTGATTGTATTGGTGATGTTGTAGGATTTGTTAGAGTGTTCTGAGTGGCTTTTAGTATTTTACTGCCAGGACAGTGCTTTATGGTTGCAAAGGTGTGCTGTGGTCTGGTTGGAATGATAGCTGGTTGCCAGGGCGTTGCTATGTGGTTGCAAGTGTGTCTCAGTAGTTTTTAGTGCATTTCTATGGGTTACTGTGATGTTGGTTTGGTAAGGTATTCTGAGAGATTTGTCATACATTGCTATGCAGTCGCTAAAGGTTTTTGGTTTGGTTTTTAGTTCATTGCTGAGCAATTGCTAAGGCATTGTATGTGGTTGCCAGGGTGTTACTATGTGCAAGTGTGTTTTCGGTCTTTTTAGCGCATTTCTATGCAGTTACTAGGGTATATGCGGTTGCTAACTAGGGTGTTGCTATGCAGTAGGGCTGGGTAAAAAGTATTGATTTCTCGATTTTAATCTATTCTCATTTTTATGAACTGATATTGATTCTTAAATCCCAAGAATCGATCTATTCTGATTTCAGTTGATGAATGAACAGGACATTGTAGAGTGCCTCCCATCCAATAAATCGCAATATAATATGAAACAAAGTCTCAGATTTCAAATTCTGTCCATTTTATTACGAAATTCAAACAGCAAATACCGTTTTGGCGATCTTTAATCCGGCGTGAAATCTGTTGCCGCCTAAGCGAAGCAGCAGGGCAAAACGCACGTGAACCGATCATCCTTCCGATTTAAGAGTTACAACAGGAAATAAACATGAATCAACATCAGAAGGTTAGTTAAAAGATACAATAAAACTTACCGAAATCCGTATCATGTCTCATGTAATCGCTCAATCAGTTTTTCAATAAAACATATTGTAACAAATTGTCACATAATGTTACAGATTTACCTCAGAAAAGCCATTCAGTGACCATAAACTCGTTAGTCAGCAATAACTCTAGAGAGGAGCATTTTGCTAAATATATGCACCCTATCACATAATTATTATATTTTTTACTGTTCTTTAGTATTTAATGTAAATTTGAATAAATTCGTCAATTTTTTATGTCAGCCACCATTAATGTTTATAAATCGAAAAACGAATTGGAGTGCAAACATAATCATGTAATTATAAGGTTAGTATTATAACTTTGTTAAAACTTCCTTGTGTGTAATTTAAGTGTTTATACAAATCAGTTATTTTTAACCTTCAATATTATAGTAATATAGTACCAACTATATAGTTTACAGAATTATCTGAGATTTTTTTCCTTGAGAAAATTTGCAGTCTGATATATATATTCAAATTAATAGATATCGAAACGAATCGAATTCAATCGTGAAATTTGCTAAGGTATTCTGAGTGATGTTTCATGCATTGCTAAGCAGTTACAAATTTCTTTGTTTTTTTTAGTTCATTGCTGAGCACTTGTAGGTGGTTTTCAGAGTGGATTTTAGTGCATTGCTATACGGTTACTGGGGTGTTGCTATGCGGTTGCTAAGGCGTTCTGAGTGTTTTTATGCATCTATGTGGTCACCAAGGTTTTCTCTGTGGTTTTTAGTGAATTGCTTAGCAGTTGCTAAGACCTTGTATGTGGTTACCAGGCAGGGTGTTGCTATGTAGTTGCAAATGTGTTCTCACTAGTTTTAGTGCATTTCTATGTGGTTACTAGGGTGTTGCTATGCAGTTGCTAAGGTATTCTGAGTGTTTTTTGATGCATTGCTATTGAGTTGCTAATTTCATTGTGGTTTTTAGTTCATTGGCTGAGCACTTGAGTGGGTTTTAGTGCATTGCCATACATTTACTAAGGTGTGGCTGTGCAGTTGCTAAGGTGTTCTGGGTGTTTTTATCATGCATTGCTATGTGGCCACTAAGGTTTTCACTGTGGTTTTTCAGTGGATTGCTTAACAGTTGCTAAGACATTATAGGTGGTTACCAGGGTGTTGCTATGTGGTTGCAAATGTGTTCTCACTAGTTTTAGTGCATTCTATGTGGTTACTAGGGTGTTGTTATGCAGTTGCTAATTTCATTGTGGTTTTTAGTTCATTACTGAGCACTTGTAGGTGGTTTTCAGGGTTACTAGGGTGTTGCTATGGAGTTTTTTTTCATTCATTGCTATGTGGTTGCTAAGCTATTGTAGGTGGTTGTCAGAGTGTTACTATGTGGTTTGCAAATGTGTTCTTAGTAGTTTTTAGTGGTACTGTCAATTTCTAAGGTATTTTGACTGTTGTTAGCACAATATTATGCATTTGCTAGAGTGTTCTGGGTGGTTGCATACTGACACAGAGCCCAACCTCAAGTCTGTGTAATATTCTGGTCTCTAGATATGGCTCGGGACCCTCTTTAAAGGACCTTTTTTTAATCATCTGCTGTACAAAAACTGTCCAATCACTTAGAAAAGTAATAACACTCTTCTCAAAAAGACGATTCAGTGCGTGTTACATGCCAAAGTTTAATATTCAGCAAACACGCTTAATTATTATGTGGCACAAATACCCTCAAGATAATTGGGATAACAAACTTTTTTACCTGACACACTGATAATTTTGTTTTCTTTTCAAAGTGAAAAGTGATAAACATTTTTATCTCTGTCAATAGTATCACTATTCAGCAGACAGACACAATAGCAGGAACTCTCAAAGTCTCAAACTGATGACACAGCAGTGCCGCAGAGTGAACGCTGCTGTTTTTAACTATATTGCTTGTCTGCTTTCCAATTTCAATCTACTGAAATCAAATAGAATCTAGCTCTTTAAATTACATTTTTATTCCTTTTTTTCAACAAGTGCACTTAAATAAAAGTGTAAAAAGACTCTTTAAAATGAAAAAGAATAGGAGATATAAACGTTTTTGATTGTTCTAATCTCATTTCATCAATCAAGTAGCTCAAATGGTACAGCAATGCACCAACGACTCCAAGGTCACGGGTTCGATTCCCACAGAAAACTGCAACTGATAAAATAGTTTAGATAAACGTGCTGCTAAATGCATAAATGTTTAAATATCTTGTGTTCTCACGGGTTTCTCACTTTAAATAACAAGGCAACCTCATCTCAAACCCTAGCACTGCTGGCACTAAATATTTGTGACCCTTTGAGATAAAGAAAAATGTGCTAATGCTCAATGTACCGTTTTCAAATTCTGCTGAACCCTGCAATCTTGTCAGCTGACAAGCATGGACTTCCTAAACCATCATGGAGACGACGCAGTGGAGGAAATCCGTGATTTTCCTGTCAGGAAATGATGTTTTTCTCACCCTTTCTCTTGCTTGAAGCCGCTGTGTGGTCATATTAAAACCTCTCTCACTCGATGTCAAGCTGCTCAACATGCAAATCCTTGAAAGCACATGAGCGAGAAGGTCTGAAGAGGTTTTTCTGGAGATGTTTGAAATCGAGATATCCAGTTGTGTCCTGTGACTGGAGATTGTGGCCGGTCTCAGGAGAGGATTTTCTGTTTGTGTTACATGTTTATCTGACAACTTTTCAGGAGTTTTTCTGGTTTTGAGGAAGCAGACATGTCTTATCTTCTCATTTTGGGACTCACGGTACTGTGGACTATACAGATTCAAGTAAGTTGTATGAAAAGTTGTTGTTCATGTTTTTAAGTAACTATTTAAATGATTTGCTAAATTTTTTGGGGAAAATGCACTTTAATATTATTAAATTAACTGAAGGAATAATGCACTTTTTAAAAAAATGGACCATGGTATTACCAATTATTATGGCATTTACATGGTACTCCAAGATACTTCTATGAATACCTCGGTACACCCCCCTAACAATTTTTGTAATTGGTCAGTGTGAACTATTACACTTTTGTAAGGGTGGTATATTTTTAATTTATAATACTTTTTAGACATGTACTATGCTGATACTCTGGTATTCTTTGAAATAATATGTAAACGCTTTGTAAAGAGTGACAATACCATGGTACATTGCTGATGCCAGGTGATAATACTATGGCACTTTGATTTATGCTATGATAGATACTTCGTGTGATAGGCAGATTCGGGTAAGGTGTTGAAAAGTGGAGTCTACATCTTTAAGTAACTATTTAAATTATTTGTTAAAAGTTGTACCATGGTATTCATTGAATGACCATGTAAGTACTACACTAAATGAATATACACTTTTTAAATAGTACTATGGTAATTTTTTGTTTTTGGACCATGGTAGTACCAATTATTATTGTATTTACATGGTACTCCAAGGCACTTCCTTGAATACCATGGTACGCCCCTATAAAATTGATATTGTCATGGTACCAGATCCACTTTTTGGTATTTTTTGTAGCTGATCAATGTAACATGGTACTGACCTATTACTTTTTTGTAAGGGTGGTATAATTTTAATTTATAATACTTTTTTGGACATGTACTACTATGGTAATACCATAGTATTTTTTAAAAATACTGTGTAAACGCCTTACAAAAAGTGGGGGTACCATGGTATATTGCTGATATCAGATGATAATACCATGGTACTTTGATTTATACTGTGATATACAATGTTTATACCAATGTTTTTGGAAACATTCCATGGTATATGTCCAAAGGAAAATGATAGTACCATGGTACTTTTATTTATTAAGTAAATGTGAAACAAGGTATTCCCATGGTCCATGTCCAAAAAACATGGTATGTGAATATGGATATGGTACCATAATAAGTAGTAGTATTTGGACCTGAACCATGATAATACCATGGTATTTTTATATAGATACTATGGTATATGAATATGCTAAACATTTGAACTCAACATACCCAGATAGCATCCAGATGTGAGCCACTTCTGGACAAAATGAATGTGAGCCTGAGGTGGCCCACATGTAAAATAGAAAATATGACCCAAATATCCCAAACACATGTGGGCATTTTAGGCAAAGCAGCACTGCTTATGGCAATCTGGATGTGACCCTAAAGTGGCCCATGTGGTAAATAGTGAATATGTCCCAAATCACAAAATGTTTCAAAAAACAAATGTTTCTTTGGAAAAAATCTAATCTGGGTGTAAACCAAAAGTGGCCAACGTTGTAGAAAATGTGGCCCAGTGGCAAACAGGAGCAGAACGCCAAAGTACCATCATTCCATGCGGTATGTGGGCCGGATCTGGGCCATAGCAGTTTTGCTATCTGGGTATCAAATTTTCATACTATTATCATCACTAAAACATGGTACTTTGTACCACATGGAGAGGATTTGCATTGAAAGATTGAAAGTTTTGTTCCATTAACATTTTTTTTGTGCACTGCACAGTACTAGTCTAGCATTCTTGTTCATTGTTCATGTTTGAGCCACATTTGTATTTCTGTCGTTCCAGGCCGCCTCTAATCGCTGCGATTCGCCCGTTACAGTCCTGAACAAAACTCCCTGCACATCCTGCGCCGCCGCCGCTGCCGTCGTCTGTCCGCGAGGGTTCAGGAAGATCACCAAGAGCCCCGAATTCTGCAGGTGTGTGATTATCCAGCCTTTTCTGTTTGCTCAGTATGTTTGTGTCTAATCTGTCACTGTCCTGTTTTAGATATGTGGTGGAAATCGGGGATCGTCAGGTAGAGCAGCAAGGGTGCGCTCATACATGTCAGGGGGTTACGACAGTCCCACAGTGCTGTCCGGGCTTCTGGGGGCCCCTGTGCTTGGGTGAGTTACAATGACCCCAAAAAACACTATAAATACATAAATACATAAAAAATACATAAATGTCATTGCTTTATATGAAATATATAAGTATATGTAATAGAGCATTTTAGGGTCACCATATATCAGTTTCTCCTTAACTATACTAGTCAAGCACAGTGGTATTACTTAAAGGATTAGTTCACTTTAAAATGAAAATGACCCCATGATTTACTCACCCTCAAGACATCCTAGGTGTATATGACTTTTCTTCTTTTCTTCCGATGAACACAATCAGAGTTATATTAAAAAATATCCTGACGCTTCCAAGCTTTATAATGGCAGTGACGGGGTCCATTGAGTTTGAAGGTCAAAAAAGCGCATCCATCCATCATAAACGTTCTCCACACGGCTCCGGGGGGTTAATAAAGGCCTTCTGAAGCAAATTGATGCATTTGTGTAAGAAAAATATCCAGAAGTGTCAGGATATTTTTTAATATAACTCTGATTGTGTTCATCAGAAAGACGAAAGTCATACGGATGTCTTGAGGGTGAGTAAATAATGGTTAAATGTCTGAGCTGGTAACACAAAGACTGCAGGTTCTAAGTTACTTTAAGTTGCTTAGGGTAAGAAAGTATCTACTATGTGATGAATTTCCTAACCAGTGCTGTGTGTTTCTCCAGCTTGCCCGAGCTGGTCAGGAAAGATGTGTAATGGTTATGGTACATGTGAATCTGGAGAATCAGGAAATGGCACCTGTGTTTGCGATGTAAGTGTATCTGAGTTACATTCATTTACTTTGATTTAAATGTTAATTTTTATATTAAAATAGATGTTTTATTTATTTATTTATTTATTTATTTATTTTATTCAAATAAGTCTTGCTAGGGTAAGTAATAACACAAAATTAATAATAATAATTAAAAATAATAATAATTTATAGAAAATTTGTTACCTTTTTAAATCACAACACAGTTACGTTCCTCGACTTCAGTTTTTATATTAAGTCAACAGTCTCTTTGTTGGTATATTTATTTATTTATTTACCAGCTTGCTTTAGTAATCTAAGTTATGTTGCTATTTCAATTAATATAATGAATCAATAAAAATATAACAATAAAAATAACTATAGTAACAATTTAAAATCTGAGTTATGTTTTTCTACTTTAATTTTGTTAATTAAAATTTTATTTTAAAATTGTGCTGAAATAAATAAATGAATACATTTTTTTATTTTTTATTTTCAATTATATTTACAGTAAAGGTCAAAAGTGATGTCCGGCCTAGAAAAATTGACATCTTCACCCTTTATTAAAATATTATTGAAAACTTTTCAAAGATTTTGTAAGCATATTGCGTAGTTGTGCTTGGACATGCATTTTTGGCCAGGCTGTCATACAAAGAAATTATGAACACATGCAAAAACAAGAGAACCAATGATATATTAATAACTGATTATGCTGCAGTCAATGTATGCTTTTCCTGTGAGATGCATTTTATCTTGCATAGTAAAAAAATAAAAGCTGTAGTTTGCCTTTTTACCAAATATTTTTGTCAGATAAATACCTTAATTTTGATTAGTTTTGTTCGTCCCTCATATTTATAATATTTTAAAAATATAAAAATCCCCTCCAGACTTGACTTTTGGCCACTACTGTGTGTAAGCCTTGTTGGGAAAGACAAGTAAATGCAAACTAAAATGTATATGTACTAGTACACTAAATAACTAACTAAATAAATAATGGTGACATTTTATTTTAAAGTAAGTACACTACATGTACTTACTATAGTAATAACAGTAAATTATGCATAATTACAAGTAACTAACACTAAACCAAACCCTAACCATAACCATAATAGTAAGTACATGTAGTTAATTAATAACACTCAGTACTTATTTAGGACAATGTAACTGCGTCACCTTAAAATAAAGTGTAACCTAAATATTTTATAGTAAATTAAAGGTACCTTTCTATGTTATGTTCTTCTACTTCAGTTTTATGTTAATTCAGTAATCATTTTTTTTTGCTGAAATAGATGCTTATTTATTTGTTTGTTTGTTTTTTATTTATTTTTGTCATGTTCAGGGCCATTTGTAAGTTATAATATTAGTAATGATAATAATAATAATCAACACTTTTACAGGAGGGATATACAGGTTTTGCGTGCCAGAACTGTTTGAATGAGAATGCCTATGGAGACCACTGCCATTCAGGTCTGTTATTTATACAACAGTAATTTCTGATCGCATAAGCTAATAATCACCATCTTTGAAGATAAAACGGTCTAACTGTAAAACTATTCTAGTGTGCAGCTGCTCGAATGCAAAGTGTAATTCAGGACCCGATGGGGACGGCGAATGTTACTGTCAACTGCCATTTTTAGGACCAAAGTGCCTACAAAGTTAATCCACCCATTTCTCATATATACATATGAATATATACAATTACAATTTCTACTCAATATCATTATGTTGATTTTGTTAAATCACACTTTTCTTTTTTCTCTGCAGCTTCTTCATCTTGTTCAAAGTGCCCAGCCTACTCGTACTGTAAACGAGACGACACAGGCATCGTGTGCGAATGTCTGAAAGGATACAAAAAGATCGGACAAGCGTGTATAGGTACTTCCCTGATGTTTAGCTACATGCTAAACTCTACTACATTTTGGGCCAGATTTAGTAAACAGGACAAATTAGCGTGAGTGCGCAATTCCAAAAAAACGGCAAAATGACCAACACAATCTACCAAGAGTAGCGCAAATTAGCATCTGGTTTAAGACATGCTTTTTTTTGGGCAGTAAATAATGGCGCAAATACCAGTAAATTGACGAGCGCAAACCTTAGTAAATCACCTTGCGTGATTCATTTAAATATTCTCCTCCCATAAATTTTGCATCTGAAAGGGAAACTCCTACAAATGCATATGCAATATGCATATGCAAGGTCAGCCACATAAATAACTGTCCACGCCTTTTTAGCGCAAATTTTTCACTTTGTGTCTTTAATAAATCCTGACTGTCGTTTTTAACGGCAAAAGAGGGTTAACGCTGGTGCAAGCTGTTAGTAAATCATCCTTAGTGTATGTTTTGTGTAATTTTAAAGGTACTTTTTTTGTTCAATACAGCATCAATCTTTCTTCCAAAACGTGTTTTTCTCTTACCCTGACTCACTATGGTAAGCCTATTATAAGTATTTATATTTTAGACCCATTGGGATGTTTTTTTGCGGGAAATTGCGAACATATGCCACTCACCTGTGAGTGTCTCGTCGTCATATCGGTAAGTAGAGGAAAGTTGTTCTGACTACTTTGCTGTGTATCTGGTGTGGGAGTGACAGGTTAGTTGTCACAACGAGCAAGAAAGGTTGACATGGAGCCGCTAAATCTCGAACCTCCAGGAAATCACCTGTTTTAAACAAACGCCAAACAGAGGAGAGTCTGCCGGCAAAAGAGAACGAGACAGAGCTCATAATAAAACAAGAATCAACATAGGCTTGGCTTTTCAGAGATGCCGAGAACTGAGGGATTTGAAATGTTGTGAAAGTGATGCAGAGATGCCGTTTTTATTACTCAACTGGTGAGTAAGGTGTTTTATTGAACAGATAAATTGCCGTATGTAGCTCGCTAACAGAGTTCATTGTAAAGCATTCTGAAAAAGCGTTCGGAAGGTTACTTTGGAAATGTAATAGGTTACAGATTACATATTTAAAATGTAATAAGTAGTGTAACTATTTCAATTACTTCATTAAAGTAATGTAACTGATTACATTTGATTACTTTTTGATTACTTTTCAAAATTTCTAACAAATGTTTTCAACTGTTAATCATTTTCAAAACATTTAAACCAGACAGTTTGAAGCCTAAAGCTTTCAGTGGCATGTAATTGGCAGACATGGTGCGCTGCAAATTCAAACAAGAGAGCCAATCAAAAGCATCAGAATAGCATCACTTTACTAAATGGCCTTTAAATGGCAGGAGGTATCATGCACATCAAAAACAGGCAAAGCAACAAATTTATATTATTCAACATATCCTAGCTTTTTACAGAAAATATTCAGATGTAATCCCCTTTGCAATCGTTAACATTTTCATAAGTAACTGTAATTTAATTACATCTTTTTTCTCAGTAACTGTAACGGATTACAGTTACATTTATTTTGTAATTAAATTATGTAACTAGTTACTCCCCAACAGTGGTCTTTTCATTGTGGGTGTTGTAGCGCTGTGCTGGAATTGATTTTCAAGGAAGTACCATGTCTATTAATGGGTAAAGCTACAGTAACGACTTCAGCTAGTCAGCTTGAGATTCTTTCCATCTAACCTGGTTATAACTCTTAAAGCCAAAGTATACTTCACTTTTTACACGTACGCGAGGGTCAGCGTACAGTGCGCGTGGATTTCAACATCAGAAGAGTATGCGCATACTGAGCGCGAACTGCCGGATTTTTGTAACTGTGCATACTTTGTACACGCAGGTTGCACATGCGCATTTAATGTTTTTGCAGTAGGCTATTTACATGGGTTGTACTCGTGACGAGAGATTGCTCAAAACTGCGCATGTGTCGAACAACTGTGTACGCATACCAGTCAAAAGAAGTATACTTTGCAAGGCTGTGCCTTTGACTGTGCGCATACGAAGTATACTTTCGGCTTTAAGCCTAGTAGTGAAAGTTTTATGAACAGTAGGATAACCGTATTCATCTGCAGTCACTCAGAGCCAAAGCACAACCAAAACAATATTCTTCCGCAAAATAGATGCAGTTTTGTTTTTTAACCGCTACAGGGCCAAAAGTTACAAAATGTACTTTTAAATACAAAAAGAGTCTAGTCCCTATCCATCATCTCTTTCTACCCTGTTCCAGGTATATGTTCGCCAGGAATTTGTGACGTGAACGCTAAATGTTCATTTAGCGGTGGGAAGTTTCAATGCGAGTGTAAAGAGGGATTCAAGGGAGACGGAAAACACTGCACTCCCATCAACCCCTGTGACACTAATAACGGAGGCTGTCCTGTGGAGTCCACCCTCTGTGAATTTACAGGCCCAGGGAAGGTGAGCAATGCATTGTGGGATGGAATTTGAATCTGAAGGTAATGTAGAATTCAATGTTGTTTGTTATATGAGCTTAGCATGTGTTTCCTCCCCAGTCGAAGTGTGTGTGTTTGCCCGGATCAGAGTCATCCGACCCGTCCAAGGGCTGCATGCTAAAGCCTGTCTGCACGTCGGGTTCATGCCACAGCAGCGCCCGCTGCGAGGTGAACTCCAACGGCTCGCCCAGGTCTGTCCCAGTGCTTCCCTCACAATAACACGACAAAGGCAACTTTCACCTCCTTCAGTGCCACACTGTTCACTCAGAGAATCTCATGAAACCTGCCCACAACATGTTCAGGTCACATTTCACCCAAAATCGGAAGAAAAATTATAAAAAATTATATTTTGTTTAATGAAAACGAAGCATATTTTTTAGGGCATTGCAATATTTTTCACATATTTCAAGACATTTTACACCACATTTCTCATTTACGTGATGCATCTGGATGATTTAGTTAAAAATAGTGTAATATTATTACATTTAAAATAAGCATAATTTGAGATTAATAAATTATTTTGTATGCATTTTGAAAGTTTTCATAAAAATTAAGCACTTTTCCTCCTGACTTTTCATTACCGTAATGCAAATAAATGTAATTATAATTATTTTAATATGAATGTATATATCTCAGAATTATATATATTTTTGCTTTGTCTCCATCTGTCAAAGGATATTTAAAATGTTTTATACATTGAAGTATTAATACACCATGGTAGTATTAGTCATATTTACTGTATTACAGTAATGAAAATCTAAGGATGCATGGTAATTTTAAAAGAAAAGAATTTAGAAGAAAAAATGGTTGTAAAATAAACTTATTTAACTTCCCTCGGGTCATTTTGACCCGAAATATTTAAAAAAAAAAAAATTTTTAAAAATGAGTGGTCCAAGACCTTAGGACTTTTGTCGCATTTGAACCACGAACACACACAAAAATTGACTGGATTTGATGAGTTTTGTGGTTGAAATTTAAAAAAGTAACAAATGAATGGAATGTGAGGAATGCTTCAGTATACATAGAAAAACCTAAAAAATGCTCAAAATTAAAACTAAAAATGCTAAAACTTTACCATAAAATATAATGCGATTTTATGTGTATCTGAATGCATTCTGAAGTGATAAACTCAAGAACTGACTTTAGGACCCAGCGGAAGAGTGCATTTGCTCCATATAGAGTTATAAGGGCATCTAGTGGCAAGAGTCATGAAATATCATGTTATATATTTTTTTCCACAATAGGTCGGCAAAGACACCAACATTGACCCAATTTGAGATGTTTTCAGCTGATCTGAGCTGATTGTGCATGTTTTGAAGAGTTATTTTGAATTTAAGTTGAAAGAATGTGAGGAATGTGTTTAAATATATTATGTATTGATAAAATCTAGTTATTTAAAGGTAAATAAAATAAAAAATAATGCAAAAATCTCCACAAAAAAAATTAATTTAAAAATAGAACAAATATTATAAAAATTAAGTAATATAAGGTTTCTGGACAAAAAAAAGCATAATTTTAGGGCTTTGGGTCATTTTGACCCACAAGGGAAGGATTTGTTACAGAATGCGAGGAGAGGATGAGGGTTAAAAGTTAAGAAACTATTTTTAGACCATTGCAATTTATTGAATTTTGACATGATTTTCATGGCAATTTTACACTACAATTGTCATTGCTGTGATGCATCTGCATGTTTTACTTAAAAAGTAAATCGTTATAAATTGACTTCAGCATAATGATTAACATTGTGTTCATTGTGAACATTTTTATTAGAATTAAGCACATTTCCCCCTGAATTCTCATTACCGTAATGCAAAGAAATGTAATTTTCAATTCCTTAAGTTTCAGTAATGTTGCAAACGACTCTTCCCTGAATGTTATGAAAAGGTTATATAGACATTGCATTAACTGCTCAATGGCTCCCCCTTGGGAGAATCGTTTATGCATGGCATCTTTAACACAGTTCTGTGTAGTAATGTATTGAATTGTGTTCAGTGATGTTTTCTGATATTATTGGTGACAACAGTTGCATGAATTAGATTTGTATACCACGTTATTTCTAGTGTAAAGAGATCCGTGGTAACGAGTGATTCTGTTGCGTCATGAATAGCTGAGATGTTTCGCTCAGATGCTTGCTGAAGGCCGGGTTATAAACCGAGACGTTTCATTCTTTCAGATGCCGCTGCACCGCTCAGCAGATTGGCGATGGCAGACGTTGCTATGGTAACCTCATGGAAAGAGTTCTGGAGCTGGACAGAGAGGGCAGTCAGGCAGGAAACCTCACTGGAAGCATTCGCTTCTTTGGTGGGTCCTTTGAGATCACCAAACCCACTTTTCTGGGGGGTTTTCATGCAACTTTGAGTAAACACTTCAGCCTGTTTTGTCAATTTGAAAGCAGCTAAAAGCAGTGTTAGATGTGCTTACAGTGTGTTCTGGCTTTCAGAGCAGGCGTGCGAGTTTACTCTAAGCCAACACGGCCCGTTCACTGCGTTCATTCCTGTGGGACAGAATACATTCCAAGTGAGTTGAAGCACACTGAAAAACACACAAACAAACAGTGGCCTGGCAGTTTGTGTTTCATGTCCTCGTAATGTTTCCTGTTTTTTTTGTGACAACTTCCTGCTTGTCT